>WACJ01000167.1:0-600000 GCA_008973525.1 Stenopsyche tienmushanensis | reverse complement strand
CAACTCATTGCATGCATTAAGATAGGGACAAACATATAAGGACAACCTCAATAACAAACATTCTAAGAAAATGTGCCTAACTCGCTTGGCTGCGTTACTTAACACTATCGTGGCCGCATCAAAGGATCAGACCGTTGAACGTATTACTTCAAATAGACGTAGCATCAGCAGTTGCAGATATAAAAATTAATTCACCGTATTCATTATTTACTGATGTTGCATTGATTACTGATGTATATGGACGATCGGCGTATTATCGACTTATTCTGAAGATATTTGGGTTCCTATAAATGCAACACGAATCTTCAGGCTTTACAACAGCAATTATGAATCAGATTTTCAATCGATATTATAGTTTAAATATACATTTTGCTGTTAGTCAATAGTCAGTAGAACCCCAAATTACGCGAAGTGTACTAGTAGTTGTTAAGGATATTTTATTTAAAATGTCTTCATTTTATGTCATAAAAATTATTCCCCATTCCGTACGGAGAACAAACATGCTATGCTCTAATGTAAATCCACTTTTTTGTTAGACGTGTAGGGGTACTTTTACGGCATGACTTTGTATGTATGATGAGACGCAAGACACTCGTCTCTGTCTCCAAATTTCCGTACCCATAGGGTTAAAATAATATCACCATAATTAATTATAGAATTTGTGTTGTTTTGTTGTTAACATGTTAATGACCGACACAAAATTATGCAATATTTGAACTACTTATCAACCTAAATATTTTGATATCTAAATGAAAATCCAATTTCAACAACTTAATTAAAATGCACAATATAAGGCATATTAAAAGTTCTTTATTTGACCAGATTGCATTTATCTAATTCCAGTAAAGATAAGTGGGGATATTAGATTAGGAAAGAAAGTGATAAACATTGGTTCAGTTTAAATAGTCCTCATTGTTGAAATGAATTACTAATTATTTAAATTGGTACGTGCCATCGGCATTAGGTGAGACTATGTATGGCGTTAATGTTGGATTGCCAAATTGCCAGCACGTAAAAGTGCCACATTAGAATCTACGGGAGGCGGATAGGCGCGTGGCACGCGTTTCTTCGACAACACGTTGCCGCCATTCTTGACCGACAAACCATATTCATAGCGACCATCAGGATCGCGCAAATGCCTATTTACTACTATCCAACTTTCGCGCGAAACTTATTGGCAGTTTGCTTTGATTAATGCTGCTATTCTGCCAACTTCCACCGTTAGGATTCGGCAATGCGTTGTCGAATTTCTGCTCACGTAGCACTGTGGGAAGCGTGCGACTTCTTAACTGTAAGCAGCACGTGTCGGGCATAATATTACCATCTCGGTTTACTTCTTGAGGAAGTGTACTAAATCTATTGGAGCAGGGCTTTGATGCTCATTGTGCTACCAGGATTTTGACGTAATTAATGTTCCGCAATTTGTCAGCTCAGCTGTTGGTGCCAGCGATGATCTTCCGAAGACCATCCATCACAAGTATGAACGCAACGTTTGAGGTATTAGAATTTTCAATTGGAACCCTGCGTGGAGATTAATTGGGTTGTAATATTCGTGAAATGAACAGTATGAGCATGTTGATTGATTGAGACGAATCATATAATGGAAAATATGATTATTAACCTTTATACAAACTTATTGTTAATTAATATCACTACTTAAATTTTCATTTGAAATAGAATTACTAGACAGCGTTTCGAGCAAAAAAATAATATATTAAAAAATATTATACACATAAGTCTCGTATAACACGGCTATATACATGTTTGTATAAATTGTGATATGTTTTTTGGAAAAAAAATTAAAATTCAAGAGAGAATTACAACAGATTATGGAACTATAGCGTGGGCGATTTAACATCCCCACACAATAGCTTTATTAATCTGAGCAGATTAAGTTCTACAGATTAGCAGCGACATCTTCCGTCTCTCTTCAAGTGCAATGTGTTATTTTAACAGCGCCATCTCTTGTGGCCCTACGGAGACATTGCACCTGCATACTGACCGATCGCTTCTTGCGCGTGCACCGTTGCCGGTTGGGTAGTGACGCGCAGGAGGCGGGAATCAGAAAGAGTCGGTTAGTCTTGGGTGCGGGAGGTCGTCCCTCCTGCAGCCAGATTTCTCTCTCTCTCTCATGTGGAATAAATAGTTATTTAGAGTATAGAGTCTTTCTATTCAACACCCGTCTATTCCCATCCATTCGTCCAGCAATATCACAACTCGATAGAAGAATGCTCTGCCCCCGAAAGCGCCTCCACCTCAACGTTACAGAGCCTTATAATGACTTACATAAAGATTTATACGCCAAAAGTAGACAATCGCTTATTAATACTGAATTTTTGAACGCTAAAACCAGAAATACTCCAGAGTTCTCTGATGATGGAAACCCACAACAGATCTCGAAAAAGAATAAACAATATAGAATCATAAGTAATAGCGATGATGAATAAATGCTATATCATATGTTATTAAAGTTTTTTTTCAATTAATTTCGTAAATGTAAAAATAAAGCACACACGTATATAAATTATCTTGGATATATTTTTGGAACGCAAACCCTAGTTTTGTATGAACTTCAAACCTTGTATAACACGGATTTGTATTTATACAACGTTTTTGCTCAATTAGAAACCTTAAAACATAAAAAGTTTAACAAGACGATAGTATGACAAACCAAAAATAAATATGAAAAAAATATGACGAAAGAATTTTTAGATTTATATGGATTTTTGTTTGCTTTTCGATTATATTGTTTTCTAAAAGAGAAAGTATGATAAAGCTTTGATACAATTGATGTTATTTATTATAAAGCTCGCCAACTTCAAATGGCCATATCCAAAAGTAGAGATCGAACTAAAAATGAACAAAAGTGTGTATAATATTGATAGCCTCAGAATTAAATAAAGGTTATAAATAATCCGCCAAGCCAAGTGTTACCAAAACGAAATAGCTTGGATTTTTTAAAATTAAAAACTTTCAAATATGATTAGAAAATATTCATATTCTATGAATTCTAGCCTATTATTTGATGTAGCCGAATTTGACCTGAATAAAGTCTTTGAGTCTGGTGATGGACATGTCGCACGTTGCACGAGCGTGTTCAGAATGCACTTCCATTTGCCTTCAAGTTTTTCACATTGTGACATTTTAGTGGATATCTTGACTAAATACCAAAATAAAAGAATCATGACCTAAACAGTTTCATAACATTTCAACCCCACTCACTGCTTCAATTTCAAACTTTGAAACAATTTTCACAATTTTTTGTCGATTTAATTATCAATATAACAATTAAACGTTAAACAACTAGCCAAGCAAAAATAATTATAAACGATTAATATTTAATGAAAGTTTTATAAAAACCACTCGTTAAAGGCGATTTATAGTATTTGAATGTAGAAACAATTTATTTTACGATTATGTGCACTTGCATCAAGATCGAGTTAATTGAGAAGCGATCTTCAAGAGTCGAAAGATCAAGAACAGAAGACTGATGAATAATATACGATCATACCAAAATACGCAAAGCGATCGGAAAATAATTGAAAGTCACCTTTGCTGTTAATTTGCATTGAATCGCCTTCAAGTAGATAGAAGAGCTGCTGAAGCAAATATCAAGACGTCTTCATTAAATTGGCACGATCTTGTTTGCTGCTTCTTGCACGTCCGATGCGCTCAAAATTGGAATTTCGACGTGAAACTTCCATATTCACTGGGCACACACACACACAGTACAATCGAACGTTTATTGGACTTCTAAAGGCGAACAATGTGGATATAGTGGAAGTACGTCAGACTGGGCGTCGTATTGTTTGAGACCAATTTGTCCAGTATGCTCATAATGTTATTCCAAACATGGAGTAGAGAAGCGATTAAGAGCCGATGGATTGTATAAGCGATATTAGTCGTGGCACATGTTTGCTGGACAATTTATTGCTCTAACTACCTACGGTTAATGTTTAAGACTTTTTTAAGGCATTGCTAATCGATAAATTCCATTAAATTCGCCACAGAGATCGCCTCAAAAAATGAAAATAATGATGGTCACCCTACATTCAAAATTAGCATAACAACAGCTGTATGATTTGCATAATTATTATTGATATGCATCATACATATTGCAAAATTATTCATATTAAAAATTGATTACGGTGTTCATGAATAAGCAAATGTTGGATAGTTGTTTTTAAAATCTACCTCGCAGAAAGTCTTATTTTATTTTATTGCTTATTAATTTTTAAACTTCAACATCGAATAATCAGTATTTTATTAATTAAAGATTAAATTTGATTATTATATAATATGCGATCAAATCTCTAAAAAGGAGACATCCATCGTTCATCATCAAGGCGGTATGAAGCGCCCTGTGCTCAAAATAACCCTCCGGTAGAATTTATGCAGCCGAACAACGCGGCAATTGGCAGCCGCAGCAGCGACAAAGACAAAATGGAGCTCGACAAATCGGCCAAGAGCCCGAATATGTTACAATACGTATGAATATATTTTATCATCAATATAAACATTTTTCACTGCTGTCTATATCATGATACATCATACATGGTGTATTGCAGATCGAAAACACGAAGCGTCATTAATCAGATTTTAATCGAAAACTTTGTTTAACTATTTCATATTTAGAGTTGATTTTAAGCAATAGAGCATATGCACTATGCAAAGTATAAATGCAGCTAAATAATTAATTTTAAAAATGTAGACGGGGAAGAATAAATTATTAACATGTATTGGGTTTTTTTGAACGTGGTCAAGCATGGTAATAAATTAGGCTGCACACTATTTAAAGGCACTTTCGCAAGCAGCAGATCTGAATCGCCCACAAAAATACAGCAGATTTGAAAAATTGCCAAAATAAAATTGAAATGACCGCACAGAATTATTTAACAATTGTATGAGGGCGACCATACGATCGCCTACCTATTTAAAATTGAACTAAAGCTATATAAAATCAATGCAAAAAAAACATAATAATTCAGTATTTAGATATAAATGAGATACTAGATAATTCAATATTTTAATTGTCTTCCCATTCCATCTTTTGAGCTTTCTTTTTTGACGTCGTTCTGGAAAGAGCGTTCTGGTACTTCTAATAACCGGTTCGATACGGAACAGTTTCCGCGACCGAATAAGGTGACAGTCGAGGACTGCCGCAGCGGCGAAGGCAAAGAAATGGGAGGTTGAGAAGTCGGCTTGGCCTCCCGAAATGATAATTTTTTTTAGAAAGGAAAAAAATATTTTATTGTTGTTAATAGAATTTTTTGTATGTATTAAATATGTTTTCAAAATACATACACATATTTGAATAATAAAAAATAGGTTTTTATTATTCTCTTATAATATAATTACAAGCGATGTCATTCGATCGCCATCAATATTTCTATTGTATCAACCAATCGATCTTAGAAATAAAAATGTGGTCACCCTCGTTATATCATCGAGATAATAATAGATTGTCCAGTTAGGAATGTCGTTTTTTAAATGAATCCGTTAAATTAAAATTAAAAAAATTATTAATTAATTTCATCGATACAATGTATTTTACTTCGATAGATACAATCTTTTCTCTTCTATTTAATATTTTTTGTATGACTTCATAGTAGATTATCCCTTTGGAGTTCCACTATACATTTAAAAGATCAATTTTTACTCATTGACCCGGTCGAGGGATTGGTTTCTTTATTTGCCCATTTAAAAACCACTGTCTTTTACGTTTTTGATTTGAGTACAATACCCATTTTTCATCTCCAAGTCACAAGATATTGTAAAAACATTATACACTATCTTATAACCCCTTATTTATAGTAATTCCTATTTTTTTCAAGTGTTTTTGAATACTTTTCTAGTAGTATCCAAGCTTGTCTTTTAATTCTTGCATAGTCTATGATGGATTTGATTCAATTTCAGCATGCAGGATATCGTTATCCACTTTTGCCTTTCTCTCACTTCGGACCATATTTTCTAAATTAAATTTTTCATTTATAAATTGTTTAAATCATCTTTAGCATTAACAAATAGTTAGAGATTCTCTGAGTGTACCAAAAATATTTTTAATTGCAGTTTTTGCATTAGTTTTTTGAAGATATTCATACAATATGCAATTTCGCGTAAATTGTTTGTTCGGCACAAAATCCACTATCTTTCTTCTCATAAAAAAACGGCATTTCTAACTGGACAATCTAATAGAAGCATCGAGTAAATTGGAGGATTGGTGGTATACAAAACATCACCTTCAAAAAAGTACTCCATCCATCAACACGTACACACGCGTACCACATTTGAGAGACGTCGCTCGGAAGAATAGCACATAAAAGCTTTAAAAAAGCTCAATACACACGTGTGCCATGTGCGACCATTCGTCGGCAATTTCGGTCATGAAACGAGAGGGCCAACGTTGTTAAAGTCACCTCATAATTTTTACACTTAATAAAACTTTGACGTGAACAAAAACCCCAAGCGTGGAAGCAATAAAGCCGAACAAATATTTCGGCGGTGAAAAAAAGGTTAATGACCACTGCAAATTTGTTCGAGAGCATCAAATGACGTCGATGTCTATACTAGACAGAGCGAATATCAACAATTGGGTGTCACATATTCATTAGCATTGCGCTTCCGTCGCTTTATGCGTTTCTCGGTTTGGCATTCCCGAAATAAGTGTTGCACTCGCACTTTTTCGGGATAAGCGGAAGCGTCAAAGTTGTAAGGACACGCTTTTATATTTTGAATAACGACGTAGTTTTCAAGAAGCTGGATTTTATCGAACATTAAAATTGATTCACGCGAACCGTCCTCGATATTTCAACAGAGACTCCATTAAATTTATACTGGATTAACGATCATTTTAATAAAGTGTTTACATTATATAGATCCTTGTCGGATGTTATTTTAAGATATTGAGTAAACGACGTTCGATATAAACACTAAACAATTTTCGATCCATCATGCATTTAAATGGATCCGATGCGATGCAAAATTTTAATAAATGTTGCTTGCGCAATATTAAAATTGTACGCAGTTGTAATTCGAGCAGACGGTTTGAAACATGCTATTCAGTCGCAGCATTATTTTTAAGCAAGCCTCGACAAATCGGTCGAGGAAGTCGCAAAGGTCGCGGAGATCTTCTTGGGAAGTCTTCGCTTCCGGACACGGACGAAAGGTGAACAAAAACAGACTTGGGATGAGACGAGCAAAAGAAGTTGCTAGACTGACAGAAGATACCGGCCGGAAGGGCAACTCAAGCGTAATTAACCCTTTCAGTAATACTAAACTCGCAGCACTTCTTCAACATCAGACGTTCATCTAAAGTGCTCCCCTCATTACGATGAAAATAATAATATTCATACATTTTCACACGGTAATTTTTACGGTATTCCCATCATGCCTTATTATGATTTCGACATTAATTCGTTTTCATGTTGGCATGAAGTAAAGGTGCACTTCAGCACAATCGTAATTACATAGGCTAGGCTTCAATGTGAAAAAGAAAAGTCACGAACGACTCTATTATGCGGGCGAGGTTCTAAAAAGGTCCCATTGTTTTGATAAACAAAATTATAAATTATCAACTTATATTTATTTAAAAATATCATTTTATGACTGGGAATTATTTGGCTGAGAAAAGTTACCAATGCGTATAATGTTCCGATTCGAATGAACAAGCAAAAACAGATATTGAATAATCTAATATAAAACTGTCAAATTATTGTTTACACTTGCGAGAATAACATAGGCATAGTAAAAATATTGTATGGATGCACCATGTTGGCGCATATTAGTCTGGTGAAATGAAGTTGGATCCCAGCTCCTCGGCTCGCGCTACACATGACTTGAAGCAATAAACCACGTACTGCGTTTCTTTTCAAATAATTATTAAGCGCTTATGGCATTACAATGCATGCCGGGTATTCGCTAGTTTAATTTTTAAAAAAAGAGATATTTTATAATTGAATACTCCTAAATTATTATTCTTCGACCAAAGATGAACAAAACTAGGAATAAGAATTCAACAATTCATTGGTTTAGTATAATTATTTCTTGAAGTAAAGCTTCTATGGGTGTGGTAAAATGGAAATTGATAATTTGGAAATTTAAACCTGCAGTTGGTTGGAAAGAGAGGGAGATCGTTTCTACTATCTACGCCCCTGTTGTATACATCATAGACAAGCAAAGCGCATGCGCTGTGCCGCCTCTACTGTATGTATATGTGTACATAGCATACATAGCCTATTTTATTATATAATACACAACACACAGCGCAATATTTTAGCTAACAAATTTCCGTTAACAAATAGAAAAAAGGAATGCACAAAATCAACTTTTCCTACTTAACCTTTCCTAAGAAGATTCACTTCTACACCGCAAGACTATCGCGCGTATATTTTTTTGACATCTAATATATAAAAATAAGTTGCGTTTCCCGTCTAATGCTCGGGCGAAATGGGTTGATATGCGCGTTCATCGGATTGAGACAAAACTTGGTCCACTTATTGCCAAGGGATCAGGGGGTGACATAGGCATAGTACAATTAACTTACAGTAGATTTTTAATTCAAAACTTAATGTGTGAAAGTTGTTGATTCTGACGTGTTTGAGATTATGCGTTGCTAAGGCTATAGGTATATAGTACCTACAAGTTGCAGTAGGAGGCGTCGTGTCGTCGCCACATACAACGCATACGTCAAACGTCAATGTCATTTGCAGGTTATCCATCGGCGTGAGTCAATTATATCCAAATTATTTATCGCAAGCACTTTTAAAATGCTTCATTTCATTCATCGCTTATTCACGTACGTAACAACCGAAAAAGTACGTTTGAGTCCTATCCGATAAAAAATCAGACGACCAACGTGCAACGAGAATCGAAAGTACATGTTGATTTGAATATTGCTGCATTTCAATATGATATTCATTACGATTACAGATTGCATCCCAGTGTAAAATGGATAAAGGTTAAATCCTGTTAACGAGGGGCAAATTTATTGGTAAATTGAAAACGCCTTCATTTCGACACAATGAAAACAAACAAACCTAACCTAACCAGATTTGAATTTAAATTTAATTTAAAAAATAAAAAACAAGAATCAAATGAATAATTATTTTATTTAATAACAATATGTTGACGATTGATTTGATTTGATCAGAGCTTGATTTTCAATCAAGCTCTGATCGAAATCGAAGACATTTGCTTAACCATCAACATCAAAGAATTCATTCAACAAGAATTCGTTCTGCACTTGAACAGCAGTACAATGCTAATGATTTGGATGCATTTGTCGAAGCAAACGAACAAATTTTGCTTGCGGAACAAAAATTGACCTACGATACAATTACAAATGATCTGTTCTTCCTTGATGCGCCTGGCGGTACTGGAAAAACGTATCTCATCACTTTACTATTGGCTCACATTCGATCTCAAAATAGAATTGCTTTAGCTCTTGCTTCATTAGGTATTCCGGCAACATTATTAGATGGTGGACGAACAGCGCATTCGGCATTCAAATTGCCATTAGATATGCATTTATTGGAAGCTCTGACATGTAACATTCCTAAAGTTTTTGACATAGCTAAAGTTTTGAAAATTTGCAAGGGGATTATCTGGGACGAATGCAATGCTTGATCGAACTCTTAAAGACTTACGATCAAATGCAAAACCGTTTGGTGGCGCTCTAATTTTATTATGTGGCGACTTTCGACAACCTCTTCCAGTGATGCTTTCATCGACACCAGCTGATGCTTGCCTCAAAGCATCGCATCTTTGGAGAGACGTGCGAAAACTGACATTAAAGACAAATATGCGCGTACATTTGTAGCGTGATGCGTCGGCAGCCACATTTTTAAAACGACTATTGAACATTGGTGAAGGAAAAGTGCATGTTGATGCTACCAAGTTTATTTAATTTCCATCGAACTTTTGCGTTGTTGTGCCATCCATCGATTTACTCATTCAGAAAGTTTTTCCGCAGATTTTTAGTAATTATAAAAATCATTATTGGCTTTGCGAACATGCTATTTTGGCAGCAGAAAACACCGACGTCAATACAATCAACCACACAATACAATAACAAATTGCAAATGATTCTGTTACCTACAAATCGATTGATAGCGCCATGAATGCAGACCAAGTTACTAACTATCCAATCGAGTTTTTAAATTCGTCAGATCTTCCTGATGTGCCACCTTACAAATTGGAACAAGACTCACTATGAAGAAATTGATGCCGAATATCATCGAAACAACTATATATTCTTAATGGAAAGTCGAAAGGAGAAGATGTGCTCATTCTCACCGACGTGCAATTTGATAAGAGACGACTGCAGCTCCCCGTTGGGCTTGCATTCTCAATGACCATCAACAAGGCACTTCAAGTGTGCGGAAGAATCTAGAAAATCCACGTTGGACAGCCGAGAAATTTATTTGTATTTGTTAAAGACGGAAAAGCCAAAACTATTCTCTACCCTAAAGCACTTAGCAGAACAATTAAGTAAGCAAAATGTACGCTTTTAATATTTTTTTCTTTATATATCATTCAATATCAATAAATGTATTAATTGTCGGAAAAAATATCATTATTTATATCATTGCTAATTAAACAAGATAACTCTTTCAAATTTCAAATGATATTTTTAGAACTATTTCTTCTGTGGCAGCAACGCGCCGGGTACCAGCTAGTATATTATAAATTTAACAATTTCCGAAGGTATTAAAGATGTTTATATATAAATTCTGCTTAAATCACACGGTGAAATCTGAAACAATAAAGACCTACAAAAATTGAAGTGTCATGCTATTTTTCAAGAAAATTATGTCTTAAAAACTGTACCCGTGTGAAATGTAACTGTCAAAATCATTAAAAATGCCCTTTTTTCACAATCAACGCATGGATCTACATAATCGATGTAAGAAAACGGCGAAGCGTGATTTTAACGGATTATTTAATAGTTATCGGTAAATTGTACGCGATAAACTTAGACAGAACAAGAAAAGAATACTATATTATTTATAAAGAAAAAAAACTCCCCAAAGCCATTTATCTTCATACAAATTCACTTATCTGTCAGGACCGTCGCAGCATGTACGAAGCTTGTACATAAATAAATAAATACTGTCGATAAGCATACAATATTCGGTAATTTCTTCAAGTAAACATAAACAATATACTTGAAATCGATTCATTATATCATTCACACATCATTATTAGTCGATAAATTTGGGTTAACGATTTATAAAATCGTAGGATGTACACAAGATACACTGGAGAGTTAATGGAATTCGGACAGTGGCGGATTTACCTGTAGTCGAAGAAATTTTTAAGGGGCCTATAAAGTATTTTATTTACCACAAGGGATCAAAAAATATGTTCATCCTTTGAAATACACGATTTTCATTTTAAGCGACGTGTATGAAATCGTGATTGAAATATCAATCTTCAATTGAAAAATTAGGTATTTCTT
The DNA here is from genome assembly GCA_008973525.1 of Stenopsyche tienmushanensis. NCBI lineage: Eukaryota > Metazoa > Arthropoda > Insecta > Trichoptera > Stenopsychidae > Stenopsyche > Stenopsyche tienmushanensis. The sequence goes on along the minus strand of WACJ01000167.1, from coordinate 588,542 downwards.
TTAATAATAGTTAACCACGTTAATTGAGAGCTGAATGGGCCTTAAATTAATTTTTTGCGGCCCACTAAACTTAAGCTTTTTTTTTATTTTGGCCCATGTTAACCATTGATTTCGACTCATCTGTTCTAAAGGACAGCCCGCGAAACAATATAAAGTTGCAAATCATCTACAACAGTGGTTCCTAACCTAGGGGGAATTACCCCCGCAGGGGTAAAACAGGTGTTCTGCGGGGGTAATCATGCTGGTAGTTTTTGGTATGTAGATAATAAAATGGCAGATCAGCACGATGTGGCTGAGTACAAATTTTAAAGAGGGGTAAAATCAGTTTCCCTTATAGGTCATAGGGGTAACAATACTGAAAAGGTTAGGAAGCACTGATCTACAAAATATCGACTTGTATATGAACATAAACATATTATACACTTAAACCTTTTTTTGTGCGGTAGAATCGTTTCGCGGAAAAACGCACAAAAAAAGCTATGATAGCGATAAAACTCAAAATTGCTCTCTTCTTCGGAAGAAATAGTATATAGTGACCGTATTTTATCCCAGTTTTAATTTTTTTTCAATAGTTAAATTAATAAGGAAAAAAAGCTCAAAAAAACCGCATAACTTCGAAATCGCACAAAAAAAAGTTAGAGTGTATACGGAATGTCGCGCAAATCAATTTTGAGCGTAATATATTTCATCAAAATTCATTTAAGCGTAAAAATTTTTTTTATACTATTACTGGGCTAGGAATTATTTTTGGCCCAGTTGTGCGTATATAAACGTCATATAATAGCGTAAGAATTAATACACAACGTGTGCAAAACCATATGTTTAGACGTAACAATTTGAAGAATGCACACATTTAGTCATCGTACAGTTACTTCATAGTATAGTTATATTAATACAACGATAGTAAATACATAGTTTAAAGTGCAGTAATTTGATTTTTATGAGAATAGCATAAAATGCTTGTATTAGATTACTTTTTAAGCATCACTGTACCGATGTCAGTCGAAAAACGAATTGCGTCATCTTTGATAATAGTTATGAATGTCATATCCAAATAGAAATATATATGCAAAACTAGAAGTTTCAAAAATATTTTAAATTTTAATGATTGCATAATTTAAGAACATGTTGTTTTAAAAAAAACACACCAATAATATGATTGGATCATGAGAAACGGATGAACATCGTTTGGCGTAGTCGATGAGAATTTAATTCTTATATCATAAAATGTAATTAACGTCGTTTCTCAATATTTATAATATTGTTTAAAAATGAACGGGATGAAAAAGTACTCGAGTATTGTTCTATTGTATTATTATGGCAGTCGACAGAGAAGTGCGATGCTTTGATCCGGCGGCAACGAGTACAAAATCAAGAGCTCAAATTAATGGCATCTCAACGGGTTAAATAATTTTAACGACTCGAGGTCTTAATCAAGCCTTTTCTGTCGTAATTGCGACGACAAAGAGCTATGAATGACAATACGCTACCATTCGAGACTACAACGAATATTGGTCGTACACGAGATCACTGAACCCAGCTGTTCGCTCATACAAAAGACAAATATTTATTTCGCGCCGAGAAAATATTCCAAAATAAATAAAAACGTATTTTTAAAGCGCCTGAATATCAATTAAAATAGACGAGTGCCGGACCTCCGTGTGTTTACACAGAAGGACCGCCTTACTAAAAGATCACACACCAAAATACAATTTTTAGCCTCCTATGCCAAAATAGCATTCGTCATTGTATATGCAAAATTTGTATACAAACGAATGAAGAATTACTCATTGCGACAATTAGGTCACCGGTTTCGCAAGATCCTCTAAATAGACGCTGAACGATTTGATCCGTTTTTACACTTATCATCCAAACATGTCTGGATACAAAAATCAAGTTCAATAAATATACCACACGGCATAATTGACAGTACACCTCCTCGATGTTTGGATTTCAACACAATTACACCGACGAGCAATAAATTCACGTCGTATTGGACGTTTTTTCCCTTTTGGCATGTAAGAGCTTAAATAAATTCAAGTCGGCGAAACGGCATACAAATAATGAGGCGAGTAATTAATTGTTGCGTTTTTGAGCCGCCCAATCGAACATCAATCCTAGGCCGTGCGCGCTTATAAAAAGCACGGGTTCAAATACACTGTGTGGGCGAATAGTTCAATTTAACTTTTTTTGGGCATTTCCAATAAATAACTATTAACGCCAGATAAAAATACAATAGTTGTGTTACGACACACTATCGATCATTTGGCATTTTTACATTGCCAATGAAAAAAAAGTAAAATATCGATATTCAATTCTATGATAGTTTTGTACATATTTAACATATGTTCCCATGGAAACGTAAACGACATAACAGACTTAATATTGTTTATCGTTTTATTATCAGTTTTGTTTCAAGCCCCCATTCGTTCTGTTATAACTGCTATGGGTATGGGTAAGATGATCGTTAAAAGACGATAAACTATTGCTTTATTATGGCCGATTTCGAGATGTATATATTTATTAGATGCTATGGCTACGATTCTTATCTTTGAAAATACATAGACGAAGCCCTAATTCAGTTGTGGACTGCTCATGGAATTTATACAGCGATGTAAATTAGTATATTTATAAGAATCGGTACCTAAAAATATATCCAAGATCGATCCATCGAGTCCATAGCAATCTCAATGTTTTTATGTCTTAAATCTTAGAATTCATTTAAAATGATAAGATTATAATATCATATTTACAATACAAATTTTTATTTTATAATTTTAATATTCATTTTCATTCATCGTACAACACTCTCGTACGTTGAGCTCGGAGAGAGACAGAGACAGATAAAACGTAGCGCAGTTCGGTAACTGTGAATGCGAGACAGAGACGGAGAGCTTCCTGCGTATATCGCATGATAGATTAACCCAAATTCACCGACTAATAATGATGTATGAATGATATAATTCATCGATTACAAGTATATTGTTTATGTTTACTTGAAGAAATTACCAAATATTTTGTGCTATGGACAGTGTTTCTCTATTTAACTCGTTCGTCGCAGCGTCCACCAGATATGTGCATCTCCGAAGTCTTTTGTTTGCGCTCCCACTATCGAATTTGGGTTCCGTGAGAAATAACACCGATTCATGTTGGGCGACGAGAGTGTTAAATACAAGCTTCATATGCGCTACTGCGGTCCTGATAGATAACTGGATTTGTACGGAGGACAAGCAAATATAGCATCTAAGACTATGAAGATTTTAAATTAGCTCACTACTCAAAGGGTTAAACCGGATAGTCAAAATTCACACATAAATACGCGATCATCTTACCATACAGGTTAGTTTTAGTAATCAAGCTCTTTATCATCCCGGGTACATTTTTACTCTCGTTGTGATTTCTACCTCGTATAACAAGATTTCTTAAACTCTTTCTCGGTTGTTTTGAAAACCAAGGTAATTAAAACATGAGAACAGGCTGTTTGTTTTGACAGATAAGATACAAGCATCATCCTTATCACTTTGTATATACCGCCCCAGTACTATTCAGGAATTGCCTTATTATCCGAGTGTCAAATTTTTTGAAAAAAATAATATTTTTCAGGCACGGATAATCCGCAAACCGGATAAACCGCACACGGATAATCGAGAGTACAATGTACATAATTAATTTGGGAAGGTTTTCAATGCCAGCTGTTGTAAGCGGACAACTTTATTATGCCTTATTTTTAGAACGTTCCCACAAAATCACGAACAACACATCACAGTATTTTAGTTAATATCGTAATTTAAAATCAATGAAAGAACTTCTAATACTTTTCCGTATCGATATCTGCGCGAAGTTTCCCCGCAATAAATGTGTTAATGTGGATAAATATTTAAAAATTAAGTTATAATTATACAAACTCAAAACTATTGTACGTTTATTCATGGATGTAACTCCATGTGCAAAAATTTTCAAAAACAACTTTAAATGCTCTTACACTAAACAAAAATAATAATAGTACAACTTTAATTGTAATGAAATAGTATTCCCGGGAAGTGGTTAATTCTGTACATTAATTCATGCAGATATTACAGATAGCAATACAAGATTGTGTTAATCTATCGCCACAGTTTTACTTAATTGGGTTCATAAAATTATTAAAATATGTATAAATAAATTTGGATTCAATCAACTTAGTGTTAATGGAAGCAAATATTATTTTTAAAATCTATTTGATTTTTCTTAATTTCTGCTTATAAACTGCAAGCTATGTCCATTAAAATGCTGATTATATATTTTAGGGTTGTTAGAGATGATAAATTGTTACATGGATGTGACTGTGGATAGAAGGGCGATCACTCCACATTTTCCAAGACGATTATAATCGGATCGGAGGGCGCATTTTAAATCGAAATATAATTGATAGACAAAATTGAAGAACCTTTTATCAGCTCTAATTTGGTAACGGCTGATCTAGCACCGATGCTTTTCGATCGATTGCTCGTAGCAACACCACACTTCTTGCAGTAAGACTCTATTATGTAAACACGCATGTTCACGATGTCACAGATCACTCATAAAAGCATCTCAAGCACTGAACAAATTCCATGGAGCACCGGTGCGACGACTTCGGACTTCGCCATCCTCTTCGTTATCAGGTCAAGCGAGGTGCTAAAATAGCCGGGAACGGACGAAACGGTAACGTCCGGATACCGCAACCGTCAGACCAGCACTGGCAACAAACCATGAGCCAAGCGACAATGCGAGCTGAACTTCCGCCGAACGGACAGTAAGACGTACAGACACACAGGAAGTGGAGATTCGAAAAGCTCCCCAGCTGCGGATGACTTCACAGACCGCCTAAACACCATTACGGACTTGTTGACACAGCAAAAAACCATTGCAAACATTCCACTTTGCCACACAATACCCAAACAAGAGGCGTGGCTCCCATACCAAAAGGCATAAAATCCCACATTAAAAAATGTAATAGATGCGAATTTACCAAAACCATTCTCGTTAGAAATCTACATAGACGTCGTTAACTCATTCGGGTCAACTGATTCTATGGACGCAAGATTTCTATGAAAACTATATTTAACTGTATACTATTCTTACCTCAATCACTCAACTAAACAGTAAAAAAAAAAACAAATCATATATTCATAAAATCGGTTGCTTTCAGCGTTTCAGCGTCGGGAGTGCCTTAGTTGGAAAATAGCAATTGAATCATCCCTTGCCATTCGTAAACACATGACTCATTCCGAATACATCCAAATGGTATTCAATTTATTAAGTAATTCCGACGAAGCGCCGGTTAGGACGAAATGCGCGGTAAAAGATCATACGCAGAGAAATTGGCATAAGAATTGGGGCAGCAAATTCGATGATACGATCTTTTCATGCATCGCTAAATGATAAAGCCAACCCAACCTGAAACAAAGATCGCGACGTACAAAGGTATAAATTACAAAACTTGATAAATGCTGAAAAACAGATGGTTTACTTTCCTGGAAAAGATCAAGAGTGATTGCGATAATTGGAAACCTTAGATTTCCTTGATGATAATCATATCATGTAATTTAGATGTTACGTACAATGTATACCTATCTATACCAATGTTCGTTAATTTGACGACTCGAGTAATCTTATATTTAAACATAATAATCCGGCTTTATTCTTGAAACTATTTCTCAATAAAAATCATTATAACTAAAATGATGCATTTTATTCCCAATTATGGAGTTCATCTTTTTTTTAAAGGCAATCCGTACAAATCAACTTACCTGTCAAGACCGTCGCAGGGTGTATGAAGCTTGTGCATAAATAAATAAATACTGTCGATAGCACACAATATTCGATCATTTCTTCAAGTAAGAATAAACAATATACTTGAAATCGATACATTATATCATTCACATATCATTATTAGTCGATAAATTTGGGTTAATGATCTATACAATCGTACGATGTACGCAAGATACTCTCTCCGTCTCTGTCTCTCATTCAAAATTCATTTCTCTCCAAACTCAACGTGCAAGACTCTCCGTCTTTGTTTGGGTTAAACGAACAAATAAGTTTTCCTTAATATCAAAAACATGGAGGAAATATCAATTGATGAAAATTTCATTCCTTCAAAAGCTAGATACCGATTTACACAATTTAAGCCAGATAAGCCATATAAATTCGATATAAAATCTTGGCTAGTATCCAATATTAAAATATAACATGTAATAAAACAAAAATGCTCGAGAGGCTCTGAAAGTGAAATTTCTTAGCTCCTAGGAAAAGTTGACTTCATGCATTGCTTTTTTTGTCATTCAGTAATGGAAATTGTTAACCGAACGATTACGCTGTATGTTGTGTAATATATAATAAAATAGTCGTACTGCTGGTTTAGTCGTTGATTTATGCTACTGTAGCGTGAGCGATTTAACATCCCCACACAATAGCGCTGTTAGTCTGAACAGATTTAAATTGCCAGATTAACAGCGACATCTTCCGTCTCTCTTCAACGTGCAATGTGTTATTTTAACAGCGCCATTTCTTGAGGCCCTACGGAGACATTGCACCTGCATACCGACGGATTGCTTCTTGTGCGTGCACCGTTGCCGGTTGGGAAGTGACACGCAGGAGGCGGGAGTCGGGAGAGTCGTCGGTTAACCTTGGCTGCGGAAGGTCGTCCCTCCTGCAGCCAGATCTCTCTCTCTCTCTCTCTCATGTAGAATAAATAGTAATTTAAAGCACTTGGGGGCGGGGAGCCGCCCGGGGACTCTGCCCGCGACAGCGCCCCCGCCTCAACGTTACACTACGTATTGACACGTGTAGCGTTTCTTTGATACATGCAAAAAATACTAAAAATGATTCTCCTTCTCTTTCCGACTAACTGTCGCTTAAAATTTCAATTTTCGTGACGTTCAAGCCAATTTTTCCTACCACACCTATACAAGTTTCATTTCAAAATTTGAAATTATATGCAGATTATTGCAGAGGTAGACGCTTAGGTCAGTCGACGATGACACATCTGGAAGGCTTTTTTCATATAGTTAATGTCATAGATATATATCATATATATGTTTTTATAAATGCACTTGAATAATCCTTTCGCTAGAATGAATACGATATCAATTTCTATCTTCCAACAACAACAAAAATACAATCAGTTAATATATTTTTTAAAAACAACATCAATTCGACGTGGTGTAAATTAAATAACATCACCATCATCAATATCTTCCGATGAGTTCAAATGTATAGAACGAGGCTTCATAGGCGCAGAAACGAGGAGAAAACTTTTCAATAATATCATAAACAGAATTTTTCCATCGGTCCATTAAACCACTTAGCTGTTCATTAGGTTCCAAAAATATTTTCTAAATAAGAAATTAATCCCTTTAGATCATATTCAGCTTCGTCTTGCCACGATGGACCAAGTATATCTAAAAATCTGATGATAAAAATCCATAGACTGTTGAGCCAAATTTGATCCAAATACCAAATCGTAATCTGCTTTAAATGTCCATGGAGTTATTTGTAAATTCTTAAATATTTACAGCGCTACGAAAACTAAAATTTTTTCCATTTTATATCGGTTGGCTTTACTCCAATTGATTTTATTGATTATAATTAAAAATGACAAAATCCATCTATTTAAATGATCGAACATCCCTACGTAGTAGCGCTGTTAATCTGAGCAGATTTAATTCACCAGATTAACAGAAATATCTTCCGTCTCTCTTCAGGTGCAATGTGTTATTTTAACAGCGCCATCTCTTGTGGCCCTAAGGAGACATTGCACCTGCATAACGACCGATCTATGTTTATATAGTTGAGTTATTAATATGCATCTCTATAGAATTCTAATAAATAAATTTTAAATATATACTTAACCCAGACACAAAGATATTGAACAACATACAAGTTCAATATATAAAGGGACATTCACTTTCTGTTGCGTGTAAAGTTATCTTAGTTTATTCATCATCAATAATACAAGCAAAAAACGCGGATTTTAAAAGTAAACGAGGACACACAAGAAGAGAAAATCAGTACATTATTCACGCCATAAATCAAGGATGTGACATTGCTTTTGGATGTATATTTCTATGATGCACATTAGCATCCCATAAGTCTTATATGATGCTAATTGTATAAGATATCACCTTTCAAGGAAAGGATAACCCCATGAAGCCTTTTCAGTCGGTCGTGATTTTAACGAATTAGCCAATATATATATCGTTAAGACCTTTAATGTGTTAATTTGAGAAGGGCGAAAAAGTGGTTGGACAAGTTCTCCCTGTTGACCCGTGGGACAAGCTTTTAAAAATAATAAAAAACCGAAACGCTTTGAATATCGAGGTTATGCTATGGCGTATATTTTTGAAATAAGATCTGTAATCCTTGAATAAGATAAAAACACCATCCAAAAATATTTATGGCAAACGAAACCGATCATATATTGGCACAACCGCAAAGTCTGACGTGATGATTGTTTATATTAAAATATTGCAGGACTTATGAATAAATATTCCATGCGTCAAATCGGAAAAGTATTCCATAAATAAAACTTTCAAAGCATTCCTACTTTTTCTGCGACAAAATTTCATTTACAAAGTGGGTACGGACTTCAAGCTTCAATAGTCACATTGTGTTTCGAACACAATTGTCCAATAATCAATGATAGCCATTGAAATGTAAAATTCAATTCTAGCGCTTGGGAAGGGTCATTTGATGTTTTTAAAAAATGTACCTGTCAAAGCGTAAAGGGCATGCCTTCTATCTAACATATCGCGTATTTTTAATACATCGATATATGAATGTGCTTGGATTCCCACAATGGTTATTATGGTTTAGCCCTGAAAGCCTTAACGTAGTGCAAAGTAACAAAAGTGAAATAATTGACAGCGTTGGGCCGTTAAGTCAAGGGCAGAGCAAGTTCTCATTCGCCTCGATTATAATTCATAAGGGCATGCGTTCAATTAGGAAGGAAATGTGCCGCATTCACACAAAACACTTCTTGAAAGTTGACAGCATTGAAGTTTAAAAAATATATATTTTAAAATATCGCTTCCGAGGGATTAAAAAGGGAACCCGGAAGACAACAGTAGAATCAGCTATTCCGATCATCTGCCCATTTGGATTGCAGACAACAAAGCGCTATTCTTGATGTCTTAAAATCCATACTATAAATCAACGTTTATTTTAGAGGAGTGATTTAAGAATTGTTACCGAAGATGTAGATAAAGTCTTGACGCTTTAATCTTTGATGGATAGATGACTCGTTCTTACCTGCAACAAAAAGATAATAGAAATTAATAAATCTGTGGTTTAAGCTCGTGCTCGAAGCATTCTTAACTATCTGAACTAAAAGCTCGTTCTGGCTTTTGCGTACCAGCAGATTGCCGCCCACTTGATAGAATTTAACCAGAACGAAACCAAACACGAGGGTCACCCCAAAAAAATATTCCAAATATATTTTATATTCACATTGATTTAACCTGTTGTAAAACCAGATATACATACAACCTTGCATCTGATATATGTGTAACATTTCTCAACATCAATATCAATTCAACTCCAGTAATTGACTACTGATCGATTTAATCTGATTGATGAAAAAATCTTCATGGGAGAGTTTCTATAAATACATAAACATTGACAACGGTGTAGAAACGCAATCACATCAATGCCGTTAGTTTCCTGACTTCGCGTAAACTTGACATTTAAATATATAGTCAATCGAGTCATATTGTTGACAGAAAGTTGTATTCAGGGAAAATTATTTTATAGCGAATCAAAATATGGCACATCGCACAAAAAAGCCATGACTTATATAGAAAAAGTGAAGATGCGTTCCATGGGTTTTAAAAACCGCATAACTTTGAATCAGCTATATAAAATATATCCAAAATCGCACAAAAATAGTGAACAAAAAAATAGGAAAATAATAAGGTAATTAAAAAATAGCACTTAAAAGACGTATTGCATCATTGGTAAAATTTTAAAGGTGTCTGACATCTGGCATCTCAAATGCCAGACATCCACTAGAGAAATACTAATTATTTTAATTACAAACTATCATTGTTGTATAATAATTTTCGTTGCGATTTTCGATAAAACTCAAAATTGCTCTCTTCTCGGAAGAAATAGTATGCCCAGTGTCAATGTCATCATTGTTCTGTGTAGATTTTCTCTTTCCAACAATATAATTCCTAATTAGTAAAGATGTTACTATAGTCCCTAATACAAAAAACGACAGTCTGCGATTATAATGCAGCCTTCTTCAGAAAAGACGAAAAACGACCCTACATGATGTTAAAAATGTCATCGATGTTAATAAAGCAAAATTTCAGATATTTTCAAACACTTATTAAAATAAGATCATACATGAACCTTTACAACTGAAATTTAAAAAAAAAAGTGACGCGTCGAGTCTACTATTATCGCTTATTACCGAGTTTTTGAAGGCTAAAACCAGAAATACTCCAGAATTCTTTGATGATGGAAACCCACAACGGATCTCGAAAAACAATAAAACATATAGAATTATAAGTGATACCGATGATGAATTAACGATATATTATATGTTTTTAAAGTGTTTATTTAAAAAATAAAGCACATACTAACATAAAATATCTTCGATATTTTTTGGAACTAAACCTTGTATAACATGGATTTGTATTACACGACGTTTTTGCGGAACCATATAATCCTATTATACAAGGCCGAAATGTACAATAAAAAAATCAAATCATTATGTATCGTAAAAAATATTTAGTATTTGGTTAAATCTATATAATATTATAAATTTACTTTTATAAATTGGCGACGATTTATATTTAAACGAAAGATTGCCCTATGGTACTATTAAGGCGCTCCTCGCTCTTCCAGCACAAATCGATTGCCTATATACGAACGAGTTAAGAGCAAACGCATTAGTGCACTTGAGTTATCAATCAAGGTAACAAATCATTCCTAGCACATGTTTGGCTTATGAAATAAATACATTCTAAGAATTCAATAAACATTGCAAAAATGTATCCATTTTTGATAAAGCATTATATCTGACGTCGTTTGGGATAAAAGCCATTTTGTCTTCAAAAGAGCTTTAAAGCTTATACAACATATGCTTGATGATGAATGAAAAAGGAAAGCTTTCCGAATGAAATATCGTTGAATACTGAATGTTCAATATGAAAGCACACGTGTCCCGCGAATAATATCCGGCAGCGCGAAAGTTAAAACGTCTTCATTATTTTTTCAAGAATGGGTATTTCAGACAATTTTCTATCGGGTCGAGCGAAAAATTTCTTCGCATATTTACAGAGTACAAAGAATTAAAAACATTCAATCAAGTTCAAACGAATCGCCCGGCAAATAATATTTATATTGGGCACGAAAATATTAAACGATTATGAAGTGTTTGAAACGCTCGCTATTATTTTTTGGCATCGTTCTCGTTCTGGACACGTTTCCATCGAGTGCTTTGAATGCAATTTGTGAAATGCGCACTTCAACTATAATCCAGTTCTTTTGATCTCTTTTAAAATACGGATCGTTCATTGATTGCGCAGGAATTCAAAATAAAATACATGCGGATCTCGCAATAAAATCTCATCGAGAGCAGAGAAAGTGTTGTTTGTCATCCTTGCAGTTTAACGATCTGAAATTTCAGTATGTGCCAAGACAGACGACAGGATGTGGACTACTTAAAACGACCATAAAGTTGCGAAAAAAGATACAAAAATGCATCATTGCCACTCATAGAACTTATTTAGCGCGATGGTTTAAATTTAAAATCGAATAATCGGAAGATCCATCAGCAGTCCAATAACGGGATTTTGTATACATCCGGCACCAAAAGAAATCCAAGAATCCGATTTGCGGCGCAGTTTGCTTTTTCGGGTTATCCGCAAGCAGAACGAAGCCACGCATCAGGATGTTACAATAAAACACAGGAGTGGCATTCGAAGACAGGTCTTCTCAAAGTGGAGGAAATTGTAAACAGCAGAGTCTTGCAAACGAGATGTGGTAGCACACATCCGAAGCGCATATATCAATAAAACGACTTTCGCAACTAGATAACATAACACTAAGAAAACCATTAAAATCGTCATCACCAGATCGTAGATTACCTTTTGCAGACATCCTTTATTGTGCGCATCTAGATTCCCACAACAGTACTAAAAAACGGCTTGGTTATTTGCATCCGGAAACCATTAAGCAACGGACGTCAACAAAGAATTACTTTCACTTGGATTTAAATTCTTGGATTCAATGGTTTGATAAATCCGATATGTAAATTAGAAAAATCACATGTCGTTTATAAATCTCTAGAAAGCAATGGGATGTACGTTCAATGCAAAAATTAATTAGACATACCTACAAGAATAGAACGGATTGTTTATAAAATAATCAAAATAAACATATATTTGCTATGGTTTGTTTAAATCAGAGGTAGTAAATCTTTTTATTCCTACCGCTCATTTTTGATCTTTGTAATTAGTAATTTTTCTTAACTCCCACTGATTCCACACTAAAATATCAGGTTGAATCATAAATAGTTGCCGGCGAAAAGAAGCCGTTATAATTATTCGGTTTTACCCCTGATTAATCATATATATTGGTGTGTATAGAAAATCATTAGATTGGTTTAAGTCCTATCAGTCTTTTGACAGAAGTTAACTGTGTCACATCTTATGTTATAGTATTTTTTACCCGTAAAAAGGAAAATCAATAAATGAACGTTGAGAGTTTAAACAAGCCAATAGTGATACGGCTTCGGCTAAAAAAATAAACAGCGAAATATACGGAGAAGGAGCAGTGAGTGAATGGATGGTAAGAAATTGGTTTTTAAAATTTCAACCACCTTAACCGGATCCTAAAGCCAATATTTATGGAGAAAAAATGATTATGTGTATGGTGGGATCGTCGAGATATAATCCACCACGAGCTTTTAAAACAAAATGAAATCATCAGTGCCGATAAATACACTCAAAAGCTACAACATGTTCAAGAAAAACGCCCTTCTCTCTTCAATCGGAAAAATATCATACTGTTACTCGATAATGCAAAACTGTATACAGTCAAGTTGACGCAGCAAACTTTGCGGTCTGGGCGGTCTGCTTTACCACATCCCCCATACTCCCTGAATCTTGCCCCAATTGACTATCACCTATTCTGTTTTTTAAAGAATTTCTTAAATGGAATAAAGAAAAAAAAAACAAAAATGATGAAGGATTGTATCACGCTATTGAAAATTTAATTTCATCTAAACCTGCTAAATTTTACGAAGAAGGTATTGATAAGTTATCAGTAAAATAGGAGAAAGCTATCATTAATACTGGTAAATATGTAATAGAGTAATATTGCTTTGTTAAAGCTAAATAAATGTTTTTGAAAAAATCGGCAAGTATTTTTGATTCAACCTAATAATTTGTCATAACCGCAGAGTAATTTTTGAATGAAGTTTAGGTAAAAATATGTACTTAAATTTATCTTTTTATGTATACTTTGCATACATAAAAGTACAAAGTCTATTGAAATTATATTTAATTAACTATTAATGAGATCCTTGAGGCTGATGCTGCGAAACTAAATATTTGATATCTGATTTAAATTTCGTAAAGAACAAATGAAGGCCTCCTCTTTTGGAAAAAATCAGACAGTTTCTTTGTTTAGTGATCATATGATTAACAGCATTAAAACTTAATTCTACAAGATGTGTGATAGAGATACGTATTAGTATATAGAAGCATTTTTTTTAAATTTTTCTATGGGTTTTCATATCCAACACTATCAAAATTACATTAACTTTCTTCATCTAAAATTAAAAATAATACACATTCTAACCTCTTTTGTGCGATTTCGAAGTTATGCGGTTTTTTTAAAGCATTTCTTCCTTTTTTTAATTTCAAAAAGAGTACGTATCGAGATATTTTAGATAAAATAGGAAATAAATCATCAACACTAACCAAAATATGAAAAAAATATATAATTAGGGCATACTGCATCTACGATTAGATCTTTTATTCTAGTTTAGAATTTTGAAAAAAATAATTTCGTTTTTTTGCATTTTTCAAATGTTTTGACTTTTAAAAATACATTCTCCAAAAGAATTTCCAAAATTCTTTTACAAAAAAAACTATTTAAAAAAAATTAAAACTGACAAAATAAGGTCAAAAAATGACTTGATTGATTTTTTTTAAAACAGTCACCATTTTGTTATTTTTTAATTTTTTTTTAAGTTAGAGACTATAGTGACATCTTTACTTATTATGAATTATATTGTTGGAAAGGGAAAATCTACATAGAACAATGATGACATTGACACTGGGTATACTATTTCTTCCGAAGAATAGAGAGATTTTGAGTCATATCGAAAAATGCAACGAAAATGATCATACAGCGATGATAGTGTGTAATTAAAATAATTAATATTTTTTTAGCGGATGTCTGAGATTTGAGATGCCAGATGTTAGATATCCTCAAAATTTTACCAATGATACAAGAAGTCCTTTAAATGTTACCAAAAATGCTATTTTTAATTACCTTATTGTTTTTCTGCTTTTTTATTAACTTTTTTTGTGCGATTTTCGATACATTTTATATATCTGTTTCAAAGTTATGCGTTTTTTAAAACAGGAACGTTTATAGGTCGTTGATTATACCTACTAACCATATTAATTTATCTTTCTCTAACCCATTAGGGTATACTTAAATGCGTTTCCATCTGTATTTTTTTATACGATCGCGATGAATAAATTATGCAACATGCTTACATTTATTCAATTTTAAAAATGTACCAAAACTAGCTAAGTTACACGGGAAAAATAAGACTACACGTTTGTGCCATTAATTATAGAGTAAACAATTTTATATCGTCATCATAAATCTGCTCCCGTGGTACATTGTGATGACGAACACAGATGTTTTCTCAAGAAAAATAGGTCAATAAATTTGAAAGACATTCTTAAGCCAACATATTCGATGAACCAAAGCATACTTCAAACTATGCCATTGCTTGCATATTTAACGTACATCACGAAAAGTATCGTATTACAACAATGCAATATATTATTCGATGACGTTATAAGTTTGATAAAATACGACGTCAGCGGGTTAAAATAATAAAACATAAATTGAAAAAGCCATAAAATTATTCCTTTGATGATGTTTTTTTACGGTTGGAAAATAAAAAGAAATCGACTCGATTCAACCTCCAAGGGGGCGTCGTAAATACGATTAATGCGTCATAAATTAGTGCTACAATACTCATTTTAACTTTTACAAATATGAGCACCCAAAGCGAGCAACGGCCGTTCGATTGAGATATTTACAGAAAAAACCTAGAGCTCGCCTCAAAGTGGTTAATCGTGCATGAAGCAGATCGAACCGAAGTATCTCGCCATCGATTGTAAGAACAATAAGTTCCGAAATAGTCCGGATTCCGATTTGAGCCAGATAAAAACGACCAGTGAGCAATTAGAACGTCCAAACAGCGATAGAATTTGGAAATAGGCTGGGAAAACTCTTATGCAGCCGAAAAGTTATCGGCCACTCAATTACAAAGGATCCGCTCTCCACGCACCGAAATAGAATGCACAATCGCTTTTCGCATCAGTTCTTCGGGGAATTGCCCGTTGTTGTGACGGGTTTGACCATCGATGGTCTGAATTATGGTTTTTATTCGGCCCCGTAGCCGTTTTGGGGGCCAAACGATCTTAATTACCGGGATGGAACATTTCGAGAACGTGACGATCGCCATTGAACGCAGATAGAACGTGGGGTTCGCTGTTTATAGACTATCTTGTAAACATTCTCACGGCACATATTCAACACGACAAACCAGTGGTTTTCAGTGGATAAATCGCACATTTCCATCACTGATGATAGCAATGCAATCGTAGACGATTAATACGCAATAAAATCGACACATTTAACATGTTTACACAGCCATATAAGGAAATATGCACTTACCTTACACGCACCCAGGTAAGTGACATTTTTATCATAAAAACAATACAACCACTATTTTTGTATAAACTATTCATCAAGAAGTTTCTTTTTTGCTACAATAATTTAATTAATCTGCAATAATTCAAATGTATACATATTTAAAATAAATGTATGTATTATAATGTCATTGGTTTTTACGTCGATGAATAACAAATTCCAACAACTTATTTCCAGAATATTGTTGTATAGCATTCAATTACATAAATTACGGTACGAGAGAAAGAAAAAGAAAGTAAATCCTATTGAAATAATGACAAATAGTATTTTTAAAACGATTTCCATGTAATTTAGTTGTAAGCTGTATACAGGCATAACCGCTAAATCGCACAAAGACATTAAGGCTGCTTATAAATAGGAATAACCTTGGAAAAGGTTATTCCTATAATCTTTTTAAAGAGTTGATTAATAAAAAAGTTCTAAATAAATTATTCCAACTATCAAAAAAATGCGTTATCTTTAAAGACGTGCGGTCCTTCACGGAAGCTGCGCAAGCACGAGGCCAGACTACAAGGTGTTAATATGTACAATATATAATATTTTCCGTTTGTAATCTTTTTTTTGTACATATTTTGTTTTTTTCCCGTCCGTTATAATAATTGCTATTCAACAATTAGGGATTCATTTGCTTAGGTTTATAATTCAAGATGAAGTCCAAAGATGAAACCCTCTACTGGCGTAAAATTTATTTATGACTGAAATCTTCACAACTTTCTCCATATGTCATTCATTGATCGCTCTAATGGGGTCTATTAGATTCAAAAAATGTCTTCAAAAAATGGAGTCCCCGGGTGGCTCCCCGCTCCCGCGTGCTCGTCGGAATGGCCGCGCTAACACACGGGTTTGTTATTCCATCGGATCATGTACAGCCGGACGGATGGATGGGGGTGGACGGGCGTCGAACGAAAAGACTCTCTTCGCTATGCAGCTTTTTATTCTGCACGAGAGAGAGGGATTTGGCTGCGGAAAGGACGTTCTCCCGCAGCCAAGGCCAATTGCCGACTCTTCTCAATTCCCACCTCCTGCGCATCACCACCTAACCGGCAACGGTGCATGCGCAAGAAGCGATCGGTCGGTAATTGCAGATGCAATGTCCCTGCAGCGCCACAGAAAATGGCGCCGCTAAAATAGCACATTGCACCTGAAGAGAGACAGAAGATGTCGCTGTTAATCTGGAGAATTAAATCCGCTCAGACCAACAGCGCTATTGCATGGTGATGGTAAATCGCCACGCTACAAAGTAATAAATAAAGATTCACATAAAAACCAGATATATCTGTTATCATTAAATTAAGATATGTTTTGTGTCGGAATGACAGAAAGCGACTTGCATCGGAACAGGAAAGATGATGAAACTCATATGAAAAGTTGATATTACGCATTGCTTTTTAAAGAGTTTAAGCTGTGTTTGTGTGATATTTAATAAAATAGGAAGCTACTGGTCTAGTGGTGGCGCAGCGCATGCGTGTAGCATCTCTATGATGTATGTGACAGATATGGAAAGACACGCTTATAGAAGTTTCACGTCAAAAATATATTGTTACAAGATATCTGAATATGATATTGAAAAAAAAAACTATTAATGCAGGTACAAAGATATAAAGATACAATTTCAATGCAATTATATGGCGTGTTTCATACATAAATACAACATAGCGGTTGTATGCAAGACAAATTAGCACTATGCGGAAACTCCGGTGTTGTTGCAAATGACAAAGTAGTACTGTTGTTGAAAAAAAAGAGCTTTACCGTGATGCAGAAAATCCCACGTTTCGCATCCGTAATTTTTAATAAAATCTGCACTACGTCAATGTCATATAATTGTATTGAAAACCATATCTTATCTCGATGCCATCAAATAAAATTGATTTCGAGGATCGAAATGTTTGAGAACAAAATCGACTCTGCCACGTCCCGTATATCAATCAGGGCGGCCGTTTATTTGAGGGGCGACACAAATTGCCGCATGTTTGAATAGAGCAAGTCTTCAGACCGCGACCCACTTATCCGAAATTAATCTCGGCTTATTGAAGATAAATATCGAGGAGATTTCCCAGAAGGCTGGAGGTTAAATACGTACGAGACTATTCTCCGAAGCTGACATAACATCCCAGGCCGTCATCCATTCAGTGTCGTTGGCGTGTCATGAAATGCCGTTAGTTATAACCGTAGGACATGGACTGCTTTTCACCGTTGAATGTGAAATTATCGATCGCAATTTTTTAAATCGCATGACGAAACGACGTCGAGGCTGTTCGATTTCGTGTGATGATATGGCGTCACACCGTCGAACGGTTGTTATCGTCATTCTACATTTTCTAAGAAGAAACATGTCATGCATGGGCGTTATTCCTCTTTAAATAAAATATCGACACCATATTTAGCACCGTTTTCTTCTTTTGAATAACTCACGCTAATGTTCTATCGCTCAGAGTTGCGGCCATATTGAAGAGCGCTTGGGTTATTCATGGTCTCGAATCGATATTTCGCTCAAGCAAATTGAAGCAATCCATCGGACTGAGAGATGCAATATTTTTTAAGCTTTTATCCATTAACGACACGTATATATGCATAAAATAAAAACCAGAATTCATTCACATTTAAATCCAGTGTCTAAATCTCACTTTAGACGGGTGGATTTAAGGCTATATCACAATTTTAGAGACACCCCCTTCAATCTTTTTTAATGTCTTCGTCCCGAATTTATTCGGGTCCATTTGAGTTCAAAGCGCCTCCCTTTTCTAAATCCGCTTCAAAAGCGCAATGCAATCCGTTTGATTTAATTTGCGAACCTTTTAAGGGAGGAAAAATCTTTTTTCCCCTCGACTGGCTGAAACAATTACTCAAGCATAAATTTTACACAGCTTGAAACAATTTTCATGAAAATATGCATTGAATGAGCTATTTAAAAACAATTTAAAAATTGCATACTTCCAAGACAATAGTATTTAGTACATTATTACAAATTCATGAAAATCAATATTTTTCTAAAAATTGTTCATTAAAATCATGCAAAAATAATAAATGAGCCTCCAGACAAAAAGCAGCGTGACCATATGGTCACGACTAGTCATTATTGGGGGCGTATACTATAATTATATAGTGGAAACGAGGCGTTCAAAATAAATATGTATATATAATTTTTAAGGCGGCCACTGATTCTTATTATTCACAAATCCAAAAAATACACTTCAATCCAAGGAACCAAAATTATGTTTTATTTAAATTATTAAGACTGGAAGATTTTTGTGTTGATAATAAGATTCAAATACATTCGTTTATTATTGTCTGAAATTTGCATGCGGGCAATTTACAAGGTGATTCGCACATGGATCAACAATTTTTTTTTGGGGGTTATGGGGGTCATTTGCTACGTTTCACATACAAGCTAGGGTGGTCCTTATTTTTCAACGTATAACTAACTTAACTAAACTCTATTTTGACAACCCTGACACTTAGGACATAGGGACCTATGTGTGAAACGTAGCAAATTACCCCCTTAACCCCCCAAAAATTTTGTCGGTCCATGTGCAAAACGCTTGTATATATTATATTTGCTTACATGTAAATTATTTGTAATTTTGCATAGCACAAAGGTCTTATTGTAAGCAATAGAAACGGATTCCAAATAAAACGAATAGATTTAAAATAAACCGAGATTCTTGCGACAAACTTGATCCTAATTACATCATTTGAGCACAAAAATAATATACATATAAAGAAGTATTTTGAATGGAACTTAGAATAAGTGTATTAATAAAATCACAGACGTTAAATTTTACAATTTAGTTTAATGACTCTTAAAAAGATTAAAACGCGATATATTTTATGCGTGCATTTATTGTAAGTGGTGTACCGGGTAAAGTAATGATCTCTTATGGTTTTTCAACCGATGCTATAGTATGTTTAAGCATCTTAAATCCTATCTGTTTGAATATGTATTTAAATAAGATTATGTTATGTTGCTAAAAATAGTAAAAAATGCTGAGATTACTGTTCTACACCTACTAAGAGTTTAGACAAGTTAAGCTAAGATTTACGACCCAATTCGCCGCGATACGAGTTAAGGCTTCGTTAAAGGTCTTAGGCGCGTGTTCTGAAGACGAGCACCAGGAAGCAGATCGTTAAGTCGTACGACCAAACAATGCTATAAAAATATTCTTCTTCATATTTGACACGGAAGAATTATGCGACACTCGGAGGCTGATTGATGAAAGTCCCAGGGCCCGATGGTGGCGTGGGTGCCCTCTTCTTCCCAAGATGTCACGTTCTCGTGACCATTCTGGGCTCCGCATCCACGATATCATGAATGGGCCATTCTGCCGGTAATTAATTGGCATCTTGCATTGCTTCTTGCATTTCAATATGACACATGACGTCACGACTGCAATGGATGGTGAAACGGGCGTGCATTCGCATACAGCACGAAGTGCTCGCAGCTACTGCATCCAGTACTCAGCATTTGCATAAGTATGATGTACGATGTGTGATGAAGACGTGCCATTTGAATTGGTGAAGAATTCCAAACATGATTGTATAGATTACGAGTTCCCAAATGTTTTCTCTCCGTTTAAAAATAATAATTTCTTCA
Source organism: Stenopsyche tienmushanensis (assembly GCA_008973525.1). Lineage (NCBI taxonomy): Eukaryota > Metazoa > Arthropoda > Insecta > Trichoptera > Stenopsychidae > Stenopsyche > Stenopsyche tienmushanensis. The sequence goes on along the minus strand of WACJ01000167.1, from coordinate 567,952 downwards.
TCGAACCCCTCACATTTATCTCTATAATATATAGCATCCAGCATAATAATATTACTAATAATTGCATATAAATCTTTACAATTCCAAAATTTGGCATAACCAATTGTTTGAAAATCGATTTTGTCTTACAAACTCTCCTTCGACGCAATCAATTTGGTTGTCACTTTCAAATGGATTTATTATCCAAGATGAGATATCTAAACTTTCCAAATCATTTTAACGGACATTGATATCATCTATCTAATTTGAATTTCATCAACATTATTCTTATATTTTTTAACAACAGAAAGTTGCATCAAATATGCAAAGTATCGAAAATCGTTTCAATTGTGGAAAGTGGAGCGAAACCCAAATATAATTGTTTGAGATTGAAGTTTTTTACAAGGAGTCCATCTGTAACATGATTGCAATTGCAATCAAAATCCGATTTATGTACGATTTCAGCAAGAACCATTAACAAAATTGTATTACAAGATTCTAATTTATCCCTTGTAATTTATCATTAGCAGCCTTTTTGCAAACCCCTAATCTTTTTAAGACGAAGGGTATAGGACATGGCGTGTTTAAAAGCTTAGTAAAAGAAAAGTAAGTAATGACCTAGGGAACCATATGGCATCAAAATGGGGAAAAATGCATATTTAAAAAAATATAATAAATTACCTAACTGTAATATGCATTGAAATTCAAAGCCTTATAAATACGATGTTCAAAAAACTCATTAATATGCAATTCCATCCAAACGTCAATAACAAAATTAAAAGCATCGACGAAGTATATTTACTATAACATACATTGTTTTTGTGTGGCATATTTGAAGCCAAATTTAATCGAAAAACACCATCCATGGCAAATTCATCGAATTTAAATTGCGACACAGCGCGCAAAATTTCAATTTTTACAAACGCAATTATGCCAAAATATGAATATTGGCAGTGTCGGATCATAGATTTTTAGCGTGGCATGATTCATTACATTCGTTCAAAGAATATCGCGTCACGATTGAATTTCTCCATTTCGTATATTACAAAGTCGAAAAAGTATTACATAACGCAATGAAAATTCTCGCATGAAGATAATCATTATATTATCCATAGCACCATAACTGCGAACGTGTACTTTGACCATGAAAAGCTAAGAGTTAATGCATTTGTTACGCGCCATTATATTAACGGGCTTTAAGCTCTATTACTCGTGTACAGTAAATGCAAAAATCCATACATTGAAAACATTCATACGTTAAAGGTCGCGTATTCTTTGTATTGAGATTATTTCTGTATAGGTAAAACGTTTTTAGTTATTAATGGTAAGCTGTTTCTGAATTCGGCTGGTCATCACAGTAAGTCTTGCTTCACTTGCTGTGAGATAAGGGTGTCTTTTTTGTAGCGTACGAAACCTCAAGGTTAATTCGTTGGAATAAACGATACAGATTTGTATTTTGGCGTGGCGTCGTTAAAAGAACGGATGATAATAATTGAAGTAATATTTTACGAGGGATAGAAAAGGCAGAATTCGTATAAAACTTTGTTAACTTGTTAAAACTTTAATCGGCCGTATACGTTTGAGGGTATTTGATTTCGATCCAGACTATGATAAAATTGTATCATTAAAATTTGCAATGTAAAGAAAGTAATTTTGAAATTTACATAGAGAATGCTATTTTTTGTAAGAAAATATAAGCGTATACACAATAGAGTATATCTATGTCTGAACATTAGAAAATCGTATATCATATCATCATCGTCATCATAGTGCAGCCACAAATATAATAGTTCCCTGCAGGACTAGGGTCTCTTCAATATCCATTCATAGGAAGGGGTTACATTCAATTCGTCTGTATCATACATTCACCTCCTCGTTCACTCGATAGTTAAGGTAGCATAACCTCCGAGTTTCATTTAGAACGCTCACCCAGCGGGCCACCTGGGTGAAAGTATCGAAGAGCGCTTTCGCGACCATCTCGGTAGGGGGTGTAGAAAATTTGTAAAGACTGAGTAGTTTTCCTCAGGAGATAGTGAAAAACTACTCTTAACGACCTTGTTGATTTTACTGAAAATGATTTTTTGGAGAACAAAGAGCCCAGCCCCTCCTTTCTTCGCGAGAGTGCTTCCGGGCCGGGAAAATCTTCCTTTATCACTCTTCCTGCTCTTTTTACTCGTTTCTTTAATTTTCCAGCCGCTGAGCCAGTAATGTAGAATGAAAGGTGTCATATAATGCAAATATCCGGAAGGGATGAGAATCTTCAAAAACTAAGTAGTCTTTCGTGAATGCCTATGAATATTAAGTAGTCTTTCGTGGCTTGAACATCACGAAAAGTGAAACTCCAAGCGACAGTTGAATCAATTACATACAGTTAAGCGCATGCGCCTACTGTGGGTATGTATACGTAGCATAAAGCAGCCACTAGCACTTTTTATATATTACATAAACACACCAACTTTTTTTTTCAATCCATATACATAATAATATTGTTGTTAAGGTGAATCATCAAACGTGTTAGCATTTTAGGACAATTTCAATCATTTTTAAATATCATGACATGATTTTCATCTCAAATTTCTGACTACGTAATACATACAAGTGTGAGGAATTTCATCGATCGTAAAAAGACACAAGCATTCAAATATATAGAACGAGCATGGAAAACACTGAGAATGTCTTTCGGCACTTTCAAAAGAAAAGAAAGCAAACACTTGTTCCGCAGATGTCGCACATGGGAAGAAACTAAATTTCACGTTGACAGAAATCGCAAAACCAGTTTCAGCAAAATGCATTCGTCGGTATTTTTGCTCCACAAATCTCTTCGTCGAAAGCGTTTATTGCGAGACTTTTCCATCTCTCTCGGGCATTGTACCGAGCTGTTTCCCAACGATAATTCGCTCTTTTCCCAACGTTTTGAAACATTTATTCGGCATTGTCTCGGAAGATTTTCGATCCGAATGTAGATTCTGCCATCACAAAATCTAACAATAAACGCGTCGCTAATTTCACGTGCACAAATAAGGCCACACACCATAGAAAACGAGTAAGTTAAACGATTCTCACGTCCATTTGCCGCCAACGATAAAACGAACATCTTCTTGTGGCCACCGATAAATCGTAAAGCAACACGCGGCCGCACAAGGATTAATTATGCAATATGTAGGCTCGACCCATTTTAGGTAATTGCCTCGGCTGATCGAATAATAAATAAGGGAATCTAAATCGAGATACGCAACTCTTTTTGGCGATATCAATCTCCAAAAAAGACCATGTATGGTAAAAAAAAAACGTTTTTAAAGCAAATCGAATTTCACCATACAATCCAATTGAATGAATTTAATCTAAGCAATGCATAACCGATTTCTCATGCCTGCTCGATTCACAGCCTTGCGATTAATGGTACTTTTTACAAAAGATTTTCATTAAGGAACAATCTACACCATCCGAGAGGCGTTATTCAAAAGCCTTCATCCCGGAGACAAATGACATCGTTAATGTGACGCATCCTCAATAACAAAGAATAAAAGAGCACGTACGACATTAAAATGTACTAGGATGTAAATTGCAACTTAAAATTTTCACAACGTATCTACATTAATTTAAGCGAAATTTTCAAGGAAAACGCTTAATCTTCGTCTGAGAGAATCTCATAAATAATTTAGCATTGGTCTATAATTAATTGCTCGAAAATTGACAAAGGTTTAAAAAAACGCAAATGTAAGACGAAATTCTAATGAAGAAAACTTCTTCAGTTGACGAGTTTCAAATTATGAATTTCCGAGAAAACTTCTTAAGCCGTAAAACGTCGGAAAATCTCTAGCGGAAAACAGGGGGACGAGATTCAAATTACGTCGGGCTTATTTGAAACAACTTTTTACTCTTAAATACGGACTGGATTTAATTTACGGCACCGTTGGATTAAATCGAGTCATGCAGTTCGATTCAATTGGATTAATATGATAAGTAAATATCATAATAAATCTGCAAGCAAATAATTTTAAATAATTTCAATGACAACTTTGTTAATTTTATCGAAAAGGACTTTCTGGAGTACAGAGAGTCCAGTCCCCCTATCCTCGCGAGACCTTAATCAAAGATTAAATAATCTTATAGATTGTAAATTTGATGGGTGTTAATATTATTCCACAGGTTGAATGGTTGAGAAATTCTAAGCAACGATTGACTATTTTCAGTTATAATATCTAATTATATGCATGTTTTTTAACATGAATTGCGGTTCGTCAATACAAAAAGACGAGTACTTTTTCAGCGGCAAATTAACATAACAAGTTTTGTATGAAGCAACAAGTCATATTAGTACAGTATTGACAAATCGTGTTTTTTTAATAAAACAAAACATCATCGAAAGTGTTTTTGGTATAGAAAATTGTCTACGTGTTAATGTTTAATGCAGAACTTCCGCTTATAACATCCGCTTGAAAATGATCGAGAAAATCAGATTGCATAAGATCAATCGCATTTATCAATACAGTGTGTAACAAAAATATGTTTACAAACAGGTTTCTAAAAATTAAGCCTCTATGTTCATTCGAGCACGTGTCTCGAGCAAAAAAAATGATCGATTACCATCTGATGTACGGTAACCTTAGAAGCGAACTGTTTATTGCATTATTGTTCGCATGGATGGATTCGATTCTTGAATATTAAATCAGTCCGAGTGGACATGGACGGCATTAAATGCAGTCATCCATCCATACATAATAAACCGACCGGGAACAATGGATTGTGCCACCATTATAATTGTTACATTATGCAAAGTCAAAGAGAAAAACACATTGGACAACCCACGGCGCTCTAATGCGCAACCTATGTGCGATCAAAAATGCAATTTCCGCAACGAAAAAAAAAAAAGCGAAGACTCGATTCGATCCGTATGGACAATTTAATACAAAACATCTATAATGCTATGATGATATCCGATTATTCGCGCTCGACGTGTAAAATCATTCGGAATAATAGTAATTTGATACGATTCGACATTGTTTAGGCATTAGAAATCGACGCCAAGAAAGTGGGTGAACTAAAAAAGAATCAATAAACATTACGTTTTTTAGCCCGACGATAGTCGCAATAACAATCAAATCGCCGTTGCTCGCAATATATCTGCGGGATATGCTTCTTATTTTATTTGCTAAATTTAAACGATACAAATGACGAATAAAAGCCTTTCAATCATACTTCTTAAGCGATTGCAATATTGAGAAAATACTAAAAGTAACTATGATATATGCATGTCGAAATCTGCACGTTAGAAACTTTCATCGACAGTACACCGGAAAAATCGAATTTAATCCCCTTTTATTATTAAATCTGATTATAGACTAGATGTTAAAAATGCCAAGAATTATCATTAGATTATTATATGTGATTTATTATGAATTGCTAGAACTAAATTAAACTATTAATGCAGATGTTTACAGTGCCGTTTAAACTTACAATTGATTAAAATGCGCACGAACTTTTGGACTGACCTGATAAATTAACAATGTAATGCATTCATTTAAGCTAAAAAAATATTTATTTTTACGAAATTAATCTCAATGTATTTTAATAGATGTTCTTCACAGGTAATTTCAAAAATTTTCACTAAAAGATGAATACTCGTATATAAATGGACCGATTTGATCGGCCCATTGCAATGTGCACTGATGCAATGACGCCTAATAAAATGATGTTTTTCTAAGCTTTGAAGTGCTTTTATGATGATGATTTATTGCTATATTCTGTTTGCTTTTTTAAACTAAAAGCAATCGTTCATACGATGAAGAAAGTCCTTTATTGGTGCATACGATCATAAATTTTAATATGCAGAATAGGTGAATATTTTCTGTTGTTTCTATTGCTATTTAAAATGAACGAAAGTTTGTACACAAAATTTATGTAAATTAAGTAATTAGGTACAAACAGATTTAATTTATTATTGAAGTTAACGCAATTAAAAAAAATGCTTAGAAATTCACATTGACAATTTGTAGTTAAGTCTAATTAATTGAATATGTAAAAATAAATTAAACAATTTATAGGAAAATAGAACATAATTAAATTCATCCATAATAAAAAGCACTGTAAAAGTATAATTTTAACACATCACTCAATAAGTTCGTAGGATGATAAAGCATTGCTTTTTAATGGGGAAAAATTACGTTGAAGCAAAGCATTGGTTAGACAATCAAGATAAATGGTATAAAAGAGTCCACAAAATAATTTTGGAAGTTGCGTGAGATAACTGACATCTTAATGATATCGGCCATTTTGCATCAACATTTGTCCATGAAAAGGCCATATTCGAAGATGGTACAGCGTTTGATCATGGACAATCAAAAATAACAATACGTCTATAATTCAGAGTATTGTTTGGAGCTAATTTCAGCGTAATAAAAAGATTTTTTCATACGGCACATGACAATGGATGAAGCATGGATTCAACACTACACTCCAGAGTTAAATCGGCAGTCAGACTTCCACACGTGGAAAAGTAAGGATGGAATTATTTGGAAAGGTAGAAGAGGACAAAATCTATGAGTGAATAGCAAAATTATTATTATATATAAACGATAATTTAATTATTCTTGGAAGAACCATCAATAGCAAATATTATATGACATTAATGGTACATTTAACGGAAGAGATTGCGAAAAAACAACCCCAAAAGTAGAAAAAAAGTTTTCTTTTTCCAGGACAATACACCGTGCCACAATTCGATCGCAACAATGACAAAAATTGCATGAATTGCACTTTGAATTACTTCCCTATCCGCCATATTATCTACAAAAAAGTTATCGAAATGTTATAAACGCGTTAAAATAAACGAAGAATACTATCGAAGAATAGAAGTGTATCCTACAAACTTATTGAGTGATGTGTTAAATGGTTCTAATGCGTGGAAAAATGCATAGACATATAAAACATATACATAAACATCAATCAAATCAGATTTATAATACGTGTGGCATTCGGACTGTTCAAGAACAATAGTGGGAAGCAATGTTACAAGTTAAAGGACAAATGGGTGAAATTTGAAAAAAGTAATGTGTATATCTAATAGAACGATTCATATTGCGACCATCCAAGCGTTAAATAATTTAATTGATAAGAAACGATTGCGGATATATCTCAACAATGATGCTAAAATGCCGATGATAGGAAACTATTATTTTTTTGCAGCTTTCAAAATTGAACACATTTTTTCGCGTGCATACCTGCATGCCATCCGATGGAACGCAAGCCTGCGGTTGTGGCATACAAGATTGAAAGTAAAATGTAATTCGTTTAATTATGCCTTGATTTCTAATTATAATAAAGAGAATATAAATTAATCGTCTTCGAAGAAATTTTAAATTTAAAAAAAGATCAATGATTAATGAATTTTGAAATGTTTTAAGAAGCATAAATCATGCGGTTAGTCCGAAATAAACGAATGCAAATTAACTATAAGATAAGCATGGCCTATCATCCATAAATTTAAATCATGTCAATAAATAGATATTTAGTTAGAGTTAGCATTTTATTCGATTTTTTGTTATGTAATGAGGGGGAAAATTCAAATATTTGATACCGAAATTATTTCACACCGGTACGCATGGGTTAATAAAGATGCCGAAATTACTATATTTTACAATTTACCACATGTGTAACACGAGAATGGATCAAAAATATGCCCAAAATATACAAACACGAAATTTATCGACTCGATTGCATCTCCATCATAAGCAAAGCCACGCAATCCCAAAAATATCGCATTTTTATTACGTTTAATAACTATCCATAAATCATGTATATAAAAGGAAGTCATCTCGGATAGAGGATGATTCATTAAGCTGATTAATATGTTTACATGCATTTAGAAGGCGTACAATTTGGTCGACTATATAATCGGGAGTATACCTCTTTTCTTGTACGGCCTCCTCAATGACGCCCAGAGATAATGCTTCTTGAGCTTTTCGGAATCGCCGTATATGTTAAGATCACTCGTGTAACTCTTCTGATAGTTGAGCATCTTCTTCCCGCCGTTGTTGTTGCTGTCGCCGTGGAAAAACGACACGAATCTATTGAGAGGGCTCATCTTTGGATATTTTGTCACCGGGGGACTCATCACGGACATCGTAAAAGATGACAGAAAATGAAACACAGTTTTTATTCAGCTATCAAAACGGTTCATCCGAGACCGTTGGTCGGTCTTCGCGAGCCGATTAGCGGTTCTAACGTCATGATTGCTTCAACATTTGGTCGATTCACCAAACATGACCGTCGCGAGGCGAATACCGAGACATACTGAATGAAATAAGTAAAGCAATTCAATTTTTTCCCTGCCATAACAGTACGTTCGCTGAACTTTCTTTTTGGTCGACTTTCGGTCTTGCATCTCGGCAGAGTGAGAAGAACGCTCGCTTGGTCAACTGAAGAAGTTGACTGTCTTGCGCATTTTTCATTTCAACTAATCTGGTCGCTTTATGATCTGCGTCTAAGTGCGGTCAGAAAATGTGTACGAACCAGTGACCGTGGATTGGATGCTGAACTGGAGGCTACCGTTGAAATTGCTGCGAATTCAACTTTTCAAATTGGCAATCAGAGTCTCTCTCAATGCATGACATAACGCGAATCTTTATAAAATACGAGAATCATCTTTAACACTAACTGTACCGAGCGCGAACATCAATTGATCGATTTCAACATCTAATTATTCACTTCGTTAATTTCTTAATTGTCTCCTAAGTTTTAAATTATCTAATTAATTAATTTTAATTATTTAACCAATCAATCCATCACCTGACTTGCATATCGCGAGCGATCATTTGACCGCTAGAGTTACTTTTTCTAAAAAAAAATGATTTAAAGCCTTGATTCTTATCTTTATACGTCACATTTGCAATATGAGACATCTATCATTCTACAAGACTTTAATCTATTAACCATTACTACTTTTACAGTTTTTTTAATTTGCTTGGTACTAAAGAACAATAAGCAGACTGCCATGAGGAGAGATAAACAAAGAATCAGATAATAACAGCATTGAATTCCGTTGCTTTTCATATCATTTTGAAATTGCCAAACTGGGAGGGTCAAATTGAAAGAGGAATCCACCCGACCTCGAATTCGCGAAGAGACAAGGGTCCAGTAGGACTCTGTACTCCGGAAGTCCATTTCAGTAAAATCAACAATGTCATCTCGAGTTTCAATCTTCCGAGGAAAACTGCTTAATCAGACAATCACGAAAGCGTCCTTCGATACGTCCACCACTGAAAATAATGTTTACTTCAATATCGAGAGAATGAGAAGGTGAGTGCTTACAGACGAGATAAATATAACCACTTCCTATGATCCTAGCTCCGCAATGGACTGTTTATGATTGTACTATGACGATAATGATATGCATGTGGTGCTTTATAGAATTCGAAATTAGACCTGTTTTCTATGAGCAGAAACGTCTAAAAATGACAAACTATAAATGCATAGTTTAAAAATTATTTAGGATAATCGAAAGAGTTACAAGCCTAGCATGAATTTGACTACTGATAGGAAACTATTTCCTACAAAAGCAGGGTGTAAATGTATGCAATACATACCAAGTAAGCTTGATAAATTTGGCATCAAGCTTTCATTAGCATGTTTGTCGATGTTACCGAACAAACGACAAGAAAGTATGACTTCAAATTCAAATTCTTTAGATGGCCTGTGGAGATGTTTTTAAGCATCATTGATGTAGTCAGTATGAATGCAGTGAATCTTTTATAAGGAAATAATTGGACAGAAGCTTGCAAGACAACAGTTCATTACTATAATTAGCAAAAGAGCTTGCCGAGGACTTCTTCCAAATACTATTTTATAAGATAATACATCTGAATCTTGTATGATTTAGGAATGAGTTAAATAATCGCATTCGCGGACACGTCCGCAATTGCAGACGGATGTGATAAGTATTTTTTGCGCTAGATATATCTACTGAATATAGGCGGAAGTATAAGAGCGGAAATCGCAAGACGGACGTGAGAATATTGTTGGTTTAACTCAATTTATAAGTTCATGAATTGCGTCGCTAATCCGTGTCTGCGAATGCGTTAACCCATCAACGCTCCGTTAATAATAGTTATATATATTTAAAAAAAAGAATCAACGGGAATGAAAATTTAAATAAAGAATTTGTCTCAAAAATGAATATTTCATTGATTGCAGTTCTTGAAAAAAAACTGATTAAAATGGTTCTCAGTCTAGGAATTTTAAAATGTGAAACGAGAAGAGTTCAAGCATCACTGCTCGCATTGATCGCTTTAGACATCGAACAATTAAATTCAGAAACTCTCAGCGCATAATTTTTAGGGGCACTGACTTTTCATTAAATTGCCAATTAATCTCCTATGATTTCAAATTCAAATCAAGGAAGATGAGATGAGCTTAAAAGTATCAATAAGATTGAAAGATGTGCACATAATTAAATAGTAATTAAACAATTTTACTAGTGGGCGATGTTTATGATAGGTATGTACCCTATGTTGGTGCATCGCAAAAATCGAGTTATTTACCAAAATTAATTTATCTTACTCAGAAAAGTTTGAGAGTCTTTGAGCAATATAAATGGTTTGTTTTTTTTGTCCCTCGAAGGCGGTATACAATAGACTAATCCGGCGCGAGAGGTTTAGCCGAGCAAGTTTTATCTGCAGATGCCGTCACAGATGTGCTCCGGCGAAGACGGGATACGTCGGGATCGTGCGGCAAACGGTTAAACACATCAAAAACTTTCTTAGTACTCCATAATTAAAATTATATATGCACTGTTTGGATATCAATAAAGAAATCATATTTGATTTATTGCTCGTTATAACCGAGTTTGATTGCAACACTGATTTTTTTCATTGATATTTTTATATGCAAAATATTTTGAAAATAGTCTCAAAAATACAAAAATCAAAAAACATCTTCGAGAGAATCAAATCTCCATCCTTATAAGGAAAGAAGTCGATCAAGAAGATGATGTTTCAAAACGCATGCTAATATTGTCCACGAGATTGCCATTCTTTGATATCGAACACATCACAGAGCTTCACGGTGCTGTAATCAACTTGAGTCTAATTGGATACGGTGACTTTGGCGCCAGAAAAAAACCCAGTAGCATTATTGAATTATTCATAATCACAGCGTCGATTTATTTCCCACTGTACAGGACGTGTTTTTATCGACGTATAAATACGTTCCGTACACAAATGCACATTCGCGGACGCAATTAAATGAGATTTCACCTTAAATAGCAGTCGGAATAAATTAAAAGATCTTGTCGTCAGTATTCGTACCGAACCTATTTGAAAGTGTGTCCGAGATATTCAAATAGTCGACTTCGAAAGTGGTTGTTTACGTTCGTCCGCGTAAAGTTATAACCGGGGAGATGCGGACCCGGCTCCAACCACGTACATGAATTACGTGAAAACGTACATTAGCATAGGAACCGCTGAAAAAAATCGAGCGAAAAGGGTTAATGACCGGTTCCAACTACGGTCGATTGAATCGAATATTTTGCTGGCGTGCCGAAAGAAAGAAGAATGATATCATGGATAATGATCTTTGCATTCACCCATCACCGGAAAAAAGGCAAAATACTAAAGAAATTTAAGAATTTTTTCTTCTTGAAAATGTTGAAATTTTCTACCACGCGATATCAAAAAAAAAAAATGCACATGAATATTCTAAGCATTTGCTCGACGAGAATTACATCATAAATCAAGGATACACACTGTGAATATTTATAAGTTCGTATAGGTCTTATGTGCTCTTTTTCTCAACATTACAATGGGTAGAGGTGTATTTTTTGTAGCAAAATCTTCACCTGCTATATTAGCATAATGGCCCTTGGCATATATCAAGAGTAATATAAGGTAAAAGTGAAGAGAGCAGATTTGTCCGTGGGAACGCAAATTCACGACGTAAAATGAAAGCGTAATTTAGACGCCCATTTACAAACCCGAGATGATAAGAAAGCAAAATTTGAAGTCTTCGTCTGAATACAAATTGCTTTCGAATAATGAAAATACGAAGGTGATTCTTGTATCGATCTATACAAATCAAAAATTTATTCACATTGAATTCCTTACCGTTTTGCGTGCAAAAATATCTATTCATTTGAAGAACATACCTGCAACAAATAAAATTGAATGATTAGAATTGATAAAAACACTATAATTATAACATTTGAATCGCTCAACTGGTTTTTTTTTAACATGGTTTAAGAGGGGAAAATATACAAAATTCAAGTATTATTGATATTTGAAACATCCTAACATTGAAATATTATTTTTACCGCCAAACACTACCATGAACCATGTAACCGTGTTATACGAGGACCTAGTGTACATCTATGTACAGTCAAACCTCTTTTTGTGCGACTTTTTTTTTGTGCGATTTCGAAGTTATGCGGTTTTTTTTATTTCATAAATAGTACGTATCGAGATCTGTTGGATAAAATAGGAAATAAATCATCAACACTGATCGAAATTTGGAAAAAAAATTATAATTTGGGACTATGTAAATCATATTGCATCTGCTATGGCTAAATATACGACCAGGCCCTTTATTCTAGTTGAGAATTTTTTCAAAATTTTTTCAATTCTCAACTATGATTTCGTTTTTTGCCGATTTTTAAAATTCCAACTACTTACAGAGTTATAGCTATTTTTGAGTCTTACCATAATGAAATCATTTAATACGTTTTTCTCAAAACTACTTTTTTCAACACGGCTGACATATCTAATGTTTAAATTGAATAATTTACTTCAAATTGGGTACGAATATATTCTATACAATCCTCTATTATTTCTACCAGATTTATGTCAAAATTTATTTTTTATCTGTTTAAAAAAAATTAAAACTGACAAAATAAGGTAAGATTTTGGATACATTTTATATAGCTGTTTCAAAGTTATGCGGTTTTTAAAATCCATGGAACGCATCTTCACTTTTTCTATTTAAGTCGTAGCTTTTTTGTGCGATTTTCCGCGGAACGCATCTACGGCACAAAAAAAGGTTTAAGTGTACCTTGTTGTGCGATCACTCCTTATACGGCATTTCGTTATAATGACCTTTTTAATTATGGCACTTTTTCGATTTACGTCCCACAATGTTTCGTTATACGGCCAAAAAATACTGTACTGTTAGCTACCTTCTATTAATGATGTAGAACATTATCATTATTTTCAAATTATAATTTAATTATACAATCAAATCAATCGCTCATGAATATCCTACTTAATTAATTGTCTCTATATTTTCTCATTTAAAAGCACAAAATTAGGTTGAATTTGTTTGAATATTAATATTTTCAATATCTCAGATATGAATTTGACCTAAATTTTGGGTCCGTGTCTTCCACAATAAGAATTGAGGAACTAATCTATCATCTAATAAATGGTCTGTATGAAGATTATCATATATCAAAGGGTGATATAAACGTAGAATATTGGATTGCATGAATTGTTATTTATAATTTAACTGACACGATGTGAAAGTTGTACACTCTTTGATTGGTTATTGTATAAATTATACGAATTCTTCATGCTAATGCCTACTATTTTCAAGTGCTTATCAAATCATCGCTTGAATTTAATGATTATTCGCCAAGTATAGCGCTTTACAGTTGGACGATCTTTCGTGGCGAATGAAGAAATTGACCATAAAAGATCAGAAGTAGTTCAAATTAGTTACTGAAATGCATTCGGCAATAATACGTATTAATTTTTCAGTTGTTCCATCCGTGATTTAGTAGGTTATCGCGGAAAAAGTGATCTGAAACCCAGATAAATTCGAACATTGATGCGAGCAAATTTCGCCGAAGCACGATGACTAGTCCAGAATCGAATATTATTAGAACCGATTCGATGAATTCTATTTGCTAATTGAATTCGGGAGTCGAACTTCGATCGGACGCCGTAATTTTTTCTGGTTTCATTAGCATCGATGATGATGTTTGTGATTATTTCATCGGATGGACGTAACATCCATTACATATTTGTATAGATGATGATGATTTGATGCGTACAAAAATGAGGAATGGATGGATGAAGAATTAATTTAAAAAAATGAATAAGATTCTATGGTAAAACTTATTTTCAATACTGATTTCATCATCCGGTTTATAGAAAAGTAAATTGTGGGATGCTTAACGTTTTTATCAACAATTCGCTATAGGAGCAAATATAATAATAAAAATACCGTTAAAAGCAAAAAATACTGAACAGTATGGTTTTATTATTTTCTCACAAATCTATGGATGCTTCTTCTATTTATTTCGTCTGTAACGCGTTCTCACAGTTTAATAAAAAAATATCGACAACCATTTTTACAACACAACCCAACTTAATGTTTATTAGCAGATATTTAATATCTATCAGTGTTAATAGATAGGTTTACCGTATTTAATCTCAAGAAATCATAAACTAACAGGAAAACAGACATAAATTAATTATGGCTTTGTAATGAAATGCCTCTAGAATTAAATGGCTGTCGCAAATAAATGAATTTATGGGTATTTTAATAGTGTTCGAGAAATCTGCTTAGTTTAATTTCCATATTGCTTCATTTAATCTCATAATTTCATAGATATGAACTTATTTTCAATGTTTCACATTAATACAATATTTAGGGAGGTCGTAGGAAAATTGATGATGGTGATATTTGTTTTCGAATATTTTATAAATTTATTATGGTTTAGAAATTAAAAATGAGTTTATTAGATTGTCCAGTTAAAAATGTCGTTTTAAGAGAGAATTAAGAAGTCGAAAAAAATATGTGAACATAATTTTTATTATATATTTTCTTTATAAGTTAAATTATATAAAAATGTTTAATATTAAAAATAACTTATTCCATACAAACAGTTTTTTAAGAAATACGCAAAAAAATGGCTTGAAGTTGGTGAGAACTTTTATGAAAAAATCTTGGAGCCCAAAGGGTTAAGGTCAACGACGACTATAAAAATAATACATTAAAATTTCCTATCCATGCGTTATAACCTATTAAATGCATGAAACCTTATATATATGTAGTTAAATAATACGAGTTTGCAATTTTAATTGGGAAAGTTTAAAATATATTCCAACTGGAAATATTTATGAGATTGAGATTCTTTAATAAGATGTAATCAGCGCATAAATTAAATTAGGATTTCATAGGTTAATAAGTATGAATAAATATATATTTAAAAAAAATCATTACAAATTGAAAATGTTTGCGACCCCGCCTTACTACATTCACTCAGCATAGTAGAGATTCCTTTCTCTGCATTATGAAGATTCTCACTTTTTCGCGCAAACAAATAGAGCGAGGTTAATATAAAAAAGCGTTGCAGTAATTGGGCAATTTGTTTTCGTCCATAATAATATATTTTTACGAATTATTGAATTATTCCAGTGCCATACGAGTAGAAAATTGATCATAAGCAGGCAAAAACAAGACTAACGATTCCGACGCTCGTTACCAGCAAAAAAGCAATGTTTTCACACGATCTGCTCAGAAAAGCATGTAAGCGAATGATTAACTACAGGAATCAGCTACCAAATTGCGAGCTGACAATTAGCAGGATCTAAAAAGTCCGATAACCATCGCAAGCTCCGATCGTTTTTCGCACTTTACCCCAGACAATGGCGCATTTTCGCACAGTTTTACCATTACGTAAATCCTCCGACCCATTGAGACGCCGGCGACAGTTGCTCTATGGGAGTCGGTCTATGGGAACCGCAAAAAGATATACATGTTAATTATTTTTTTGGTCCGCTGCCAAAACCGAAAGTCAAATACGGGATGTTACGCAAAGAACGTTCGAACGGACGCATAACGACCGGTTATGAGAACGAAAGATCGCTATCTATATTAAAATATCAATAACGAGAATAATAATGAGCGGTTATAACAAAGCCTGTCCGTTATGATAGCACCGAGAAAAAATATTGCGTCGAATTCACGCAAAAATCCTCTCACTCCGCTTATTTATAGCGTCGTTTTTGCGTTATGGAGAAACGTAAACGATACGCCTCCATTGGGCGTTATTTATTGAGAGGTGTCGTCGTTTAATAAGCAATAAATCCTATTTTAAAATCGAAACATCTCTAAGTGTAAATTCGTTTGATAGAGTATATAAATACATATATTCTGACAGCTGAATTTATATTGTATCATTGACTTTGGAAATTGAGCTACGAAACGCAAGAAAGTGCTGTTGGATAATCGCATTCATCTTTTATAAATGAAAAGTAATTAATCAAGACATATCCTTTGAATTATATCTAAAATTATAGCACATCCATTATAATATAGATATAAAGTCGCGTTCTTTTATCATCTGTATTTCGTCATTTGTGGCTATAACTTCAGCCACGTCTATCGAAGCCTTAGCCATCTTGTATCGAAAGCAAACGACATTTATTGAACAATAATTAACGTAAACCACTTATAGACAAAAAAGCAGCTTTGTAGATATTAATTAATTTAATACAACGTTGAAAGCTTGGTAGATTGTAACATTCCTGATTTACATTGTATAAACATTGACTGAAACAAAAATTAGCTTTGTAGAAATGAGTGCAAAATTTCGGTCGTTGTCTTCCGTACTAAAACTATTCAAATGTCTTCAAACGTTTCTTTTTGCTTCGTTTTTTATCAAAGCACACCTATTCAGACTTTAAAAGATTGTACCACTAGTATATTCGATAATGTATAAGTATGAAATTCATCGAAATAAAAAGTAAGACAAAAAATAGAAAAAAGCATTTGAACAGTTTTGTTCAATACTTTGTCGGGCTAACTTTTGAGTCAATTACGGCTTGCAATCGATTAATTATTAAGGACATGAGCTTCTGACATTATTCTGTAGCTGTCCCATTCCTTTTGGAACCGAGTCCAAAGTTCCACACAAGAAGACGCTTGGGTTGGATATCGAGTCAGGGCACACTTGACTTGATACCAGAGGTTTTAGATTGGATTTAAGTCCGGCGCCTAAGCAGGACAAGGAAGGACTTCATAATTATTTCCAGGAACGGGCAGTGTGCTTAGGGTTTCCATCGTGTTGGAATATAACTCTTTCTTTGTCCAATCCATAAAATCGAACTATTTCTTCCAAGTTGCTTTCCAGAATGCTTTTGTAACCTCAATGTTGTCCTCTATTAGAGTGCAGTAGCTGGACCCAAGGGACGTAAAACATGCCCAAACCATGATTCGTCCGCCTTCGTGATTGACAGTTGGTTGAGTTGACTTGCTCTCGGGATTTCTTCCGACCTTGACACAGCTCCACTGCAAATCATCGGATAGGATACGGTTGACCTTCGTTTAATCTGACCAGATAACCCGTTTCCAATCCTCTAAATTCCAACTGATGTAGGTTTTTGCAAATTCAAGCCTCTTCCAGCAATGGTGCAACGTTAGAAGTGTCTTTTTAGTCTTTTTAACGGAGAGATAACCGGCAGACTTGAGTGCCCTTGCAACTGCCATTCGACTGATGTCTACTTGGAGAAATTTCTTGACTTGAGCCGCAATCTCTCGACACATTTGACAGAGGCCGCGTCTTTCTTCTTTGTTTCTTGGACAAATGTCGGACAGACCTTTGCAAATAGTACTGTACTACCAGCTAACCAGCTACTAGTACTACCAACTAACATGAGTTGGGTGCACAGGTCACCCTGTGCTGCGCACCCTTAAAGGGGTGTCTGGAACAGTCGATTGCAGTAGTTGGCTAGTCCGGGGTAACCCGTAACAGTCCGTGCAGCAGCGCAGGAAATGGGTTCGATTAAAATAAACCCTCAATCCAGTCAGTTCCTGTCTGATGTTTGTCGTCTTGTACGTCTATTGCTACATAATCTACAATACATCACTTCTATAACAAAACCTAATATAATATTATTACTGTTTTAGCAATGCACATATCAAATAAATGATTTCTGGACTCTTAGACAAATACTAGGATCATTTATAAATGCAAATTAAGTATTATTTTAGGTCAAATCTAGATCGTTTTAATCATTTTAAAGTACATAATAAATATACGTATGTTACAACCCACGTTACATTCTGAAATTAAAATGACCATCTATTCAGCAGCTAATTGATTCAAGTCAATTAACATAAATATAAATAATGATCACACATAACATGTAATTTAGAATCAATTAAGATTTTATGTTAATACCGATCTTTTCCAAAACACATCGTTATAACGAAAAGCTTTAAATATATAAGTAAATGGAAGCAATATTTCGTTTGTGTTTTTAGTATAAGATCGCAAATCCTTGAATACAACAATTTTAAATTGAATTATCTAACATTTTCCATACTCAAGATCATATCTCACAGCTCTCAATTGACAGTAACAAGTACTCCATGCGATTAAGAATGTTAACAACCACGACAACAAATCAATTAACAGCGTCGAAATTTCTAAAACTGGTAAAACGTGTACACACCGTCCCATAAATGTTTACCAATCCCACTCTTCAAATATGTCCAGCACGTCATTTAAAAGCAAACACATGGATTGGAACAGAGTAGAAAAATAACATATCACAAATCAAATATTTTCATATCAATCAAGTCATTATCTATGTTGGAACTGACCGAAAATAAATACTTCCAACGGTGATTTGGAAACAGCGCAAAAAATGACAATCAATCAGGAGCGTCTGTTGGATAGATTCAACGGCTGAAAAATTACTGTGATGTCTGAAGCCAAAGGTTGTCGTATTTTGTACAGCGTGAGAGATGTCTCGGCGTCGAAATATCTTGACCTGACGTGAACATTTTTGATGAGAATTGAATCGTGTAACTTTCTAGGAAAATTGTTTCTGAGCGTATTGTGCTAAAAAATGTCTTGTGAACACCCGACGTTGTCGCTGAATACAGCATAATTATAAAACAAAGTGCTTTTATGGTAGGAAAACTTGAGATAATCGGCGCCATGTGTAATTTACTACTTCAATAAATGCAAAACTGTAAAACGCACTCAAACCATATAATGCGTTCCGATGATATTACTTGATAGAGTTTTATTTATAGCATGCTAATTTATATCAGAAGCTGTTAGGGAAACCAATGGGTTATTTATGATGCTGAAAAATAAGTTAGAAATACAAAAACATCGATCTAAGACTCGTCTCGATCGTTCTCAGGGAAAAAATGACGATAAACAAACATCAATTAAATATATTTAGATACACGAATTCTTAGTTAAGTATTATCGACATCTTGAAATGCATGCCAAAACGTTTGAAGTAAAATATAATGAGGGGTAAATATTGACTGTTCTGGGAATTCTGCAAAAAGTATGTTATTATTTAAACAGTACATATTTAAAATCCTTGGGGAAATATACAATTAAACTGGATAGTTGTTTTTATTTAAAGTGAAATTAAACCATGACTTTTTGCTAATATTACACATTTTTTAAAAATCTGATTTAACAAAACAATTCTGATATGACTATGATATGATTTAACTATAAAATGTATAAAGGTGTGCTAGTATATTTCAATATTTTTTTATCGATTCAATCGATGGATCTATCCAATTATGTAAAATTTAAGTATTCTCTAGAAAACACTTAATATGAGTGTTTTGTTATTGCAATTTTTCTCCGATTTATTCGACTTTCAAGATGCGAGATACTAGTAGTGAAATTCTATTTGTATTTGCCAATTATTCTTAAGCTAATAACATAAGATAAACTGAAGACGCCTATAACGTATGAGATTATTTACACGTTGTAAATATTTTTATTATAAAATTTAATATTCACATGCCCATCGATTTATCCATAAAACCGCATAAAAAAGGCATAGACTTAACATGAAATTAAGATAACATTCGAGACGTGTTAATTTAAAAGTCATATAAAGGAATTTCGCTATAATAATTTGAAGTCAGTATTGCTGATTATTTTAAATTGGTGATTTCATCGCTCTTTAATATTTTATTATCCTTACAATGGTTTCGTTAATTTTTTAAAGATAAAAGTTAAGACTATTTGATATTGACGAAAGTACTGTAAGTCTTCAACAATCTTTAAATGCGGAATCATTATTGCTATTTATATTATATTCTATGGCTTTCAACAGGATGATCTCGACAAAAGATTTCTGCTAACAGTAGAACCTCAAACATCTGGATTATTCAAAATAAATTTAAAAAATACACATAAAATTTGCTGATTTGCACGTGGAGAATTTTGTCCACTTTTGCTCACGTACGTGATGGGTTGCATATTATAAAGTTTATTAATTATTTAAAAAATAAGATGGAATCTCAGAGCAGAAAGTTATGAAAAAATCAGAAAATAGAAAAGTTGAAGAGTACATTTTTTCAATACAAAACTAAATGGAGATTCCACCTACAAAGCAAGTTAGGGTTGACTTGAAAATTTCAAAGGACGATATGGTATTAGAGAACTTGAAATTCATAGGGAAAAGCTTTCCGCTGACATACCTTCAGCAAACACATTCATTTAAATTAATACGAAGCTATTTTGACAATAGGATTGTTTTTGCACAGGCTGGAGGTGAGCTTATCACTCGCTCTCTGACGATGGGATGTCCACATGGATCTGTTCTGGGGCCCAAGCTCTGGAAGATCCTGCTTGATAATGCCCTTGACCTGGTACTCCCGCAGGATTGGTTACTAACAGCATATTCCGATGACCTTCCTCACACAACATGCGAGGATTCAAGATCAGAAATAGAGGAAAAAACAAGTACAGCCTTAAGGATACTTTGAACATGGAGTGAGACTAATAAACTTGCTTTTGCTAGTAAACTAATGCGTTATCCACGCATTTGGCTGGGTGAATACCGTATAGTTTTCTATAAAAACGTCGTCTACCTGGGCGTAACCATCTCTGAGGGATGCAGATTCAGAGAAAGACTGGTGGGCGCTGATTGGGGTCTTGGGAGCAGACATCTCAGGATTGTCTATAAAGCCACCTACGAACATGGGCGGACGGGTTTGGAAACCGTGGAAGAGACAAGACGGCAAAACGAAGCCTAAGCATTGCACAACGGCAGCCACTACTAAGAATCACTGAAGCATACAGAACAATTGCTACAGACAGCCTCCCTGTCCTTGCAGGGATCATGCCACTAGACCTAAAAGTGCAAATAAAGGCAGTGAGGCACCTTAAAAAAAACACGTAGAATAATTAAAGTTAGTAATTCCACTCTATCAGCTGAGGAAGCAGATGGAATTCTTCCGGATCCTATTGCCACCAAAAGGTGGGTTAGAAACGCAGCAATTGCCGATTGGGAACGCAGTTGGTCACGGTGGCCATATGCGGAATTTATTTGGCTCGGTCTCATCTCGCCTCAAGCTAAAATGGGTTGACCCCGATCATTGGACTTCCCAGTTCCTGACAGGGCTGTGTATGCGGGAATCCTTTCATGGACGCGGATCACGTTCTGCGGTTTGGGTATTACGGCCGAGAGAGGGGCTCTCATATGCCGTATCAGAGGTCCTTTTTCTGGACCTCTTGGCCACAGGGACTTGGTGGCCAGTCCCGGTGCCTTTTCGGTGTTCAAGGTCTACTGCCGATACTATTTTTAGTATCCGCCCTCTACCATAACATATCACTACGGGTTGATCATGTACTTATATCAACCTAGGTGTGAATAATAAAAAAACATATAAAAACGGCACGGTCTAATAATTCGATAATGATAAGCTATCAGATTCATGATTATCTTATTACTTTCAAAGAAAAACTTTCAAAGCCATTATTAGCGAGCAGTTTTATATGAGAGCGGTTAACCACAATTATGAAGTTTTCCGAGTACAGGCCAAAGTTTAAATGGTATCAAACCGAAACTTTTGTGCATGATATTAATTAAGTAATCCATGCCAGAATTTCTGTTTCGAAAGTGGGTTTTTTAGCTCGGAAAAAAAACTTAATCCATCTTTCCGGTAATTTCACCGACGATAATATTTTAGATGCGCGCAATTCACTTTCGTTCGCCGATACTATGATATTTCGACTGGGTTTTGTTTTTATTGTAATGGACACCCATTAAGCTATCCATTATTCGAGAACGATCTGAGATAATAGAAACATTCCGACAATGGTACACCACCAGAGATATAAGCATCGGGAATGAAATTGAGTGCACCATCAAAGAGCCCATATTCAATTAGCCATCGTCACTTTCCATTGTGTTAGCATTGCCGTGAGAAATCATCGACCCTATTAGATGTCGCGTTCGCTTTCTATCATCCGCGATGATGATAAAATCATGAAAACTTATTAAGAGTTAATTATGGGCAATCTTGCAACGAGGAGATTTTATCGCTTAAACGCCAGTAAATGAAGTTTTAAATCAATCCGGATGATTAAATGGGAAAATGGTTGTATACGTCAACTGAGATTGACGACGGCAGCTCGTCGAAGAAACATTGACGGATAAACCCGATTTGCACAACGTCCAAGGTTTGAGGTTTGACATGTCATCGCTTAGAAAGTAAGCAATCTGACGAGCATGAGAACTCATTCGAGAGCACACCATAATTATGGTACCCGAAATATTGCAAATTCAATGGACTTATCAGACGTGATCTCATAATAATTGGCAACTTTAAAAGGAATCCTAAATCACTGGTTGGCCAAAGCGAAAATAAAACGAAACGATTTTATAGGTATAATTTTCAATCCCCCACACCCTTATTACTGACATACATGCTGATTCATGGACCAGAAAGAGCATGTGGGATTTTTATACTTTCATTGACACATAAACGACCAATCATCTAATTACACGCTCAGATCCAAATCGTTATGTACATGCTAAATATCGTGTCTGCTAAATTTATAATTGCAACAACAAAAAAATCAAATTCTATTCCGTCTGAATTAATGCCTAGCTTTTCATTTTACAAATTAATATACACGTTTTCTTTGAACATAGCGGCATTAGAATGTAAAACATATGCCACGTATTATCTATTCAATTACATTTATCAAATAATATATGGTTAATAAATTTCAGTTCGTCTATCAAAAAAGCGCTTTACATCAAAGAAACAATTTGCAGACGATTTAAAAAAATGCAGAACGAATGCGCTATTAATAAATATGTTTTAAAAAATGATGAGGATCGCAATCATCATTATCAAATGTATGATAGAAATTCATTTTTTCCTTGTCTTCTACCATTAGCATTTTTCAGTGAAAGTTGAATTTGTAAGATCCTTCATCTGATCTTCTTGATAAACCGGCTTCTTCCGCGCTTTCCTGATTTTCTGCTCCACTAAAACCAGTATTTATAGGTTCTCATCATCTCAGAGGACTTTGCAGAGGACTCAGAGCACATGAATACATTTTTATGATTATGTTATTCTTCCATAAGTAATGAGGTCAGTCATTTCATTTTTAACAACGATTATTCATATTAAAGGACGTTTCTACCCTGTTGGTCCAAAAAACTTTTTTTTCTTCTTCATATATCGGAAAGAACCAATGTTTAAGAATTCATTCAGTAAATTTCAAGTCGATATACATTAAATTCGCAATTTTAGTTATAAGCCAACAAGAAGAAGCTGCGCTTCGCGAAGCTGAAGAGAAGAGATACTTTAAACGCGTTTTTCTTGAAAACTACTTTTTCCGTTAACCGTTAAAAATCAAAATAAAAACCACAATAAAATCACCAAGAATATATGTTAATTTGTGTACATCCATATTATTAAGAGAACGATATGGAACATTATATACGATTTTATGAATGTAAATAAAAACCTAATAAAGACTAATTGGGTCTAGTATTTAACGAACAAATAAATATTTAATGAATAAAACGTCCTACGTGGGCTTTCTAACAGACGCTTATAATAAAGATGGCCATTAAGGTAATTCCATAACACTTTTATACCATTATGAAAACACTGAATTATGTATGGTTAAGAATTATATTTGGTATTTCACACTCGTTTAAATTTAAATTAAAAGCAATATAAATTCAGGGATAATCTAAAAATATCATCAAAATCCATATGTGATAACAGCATCGAATATTTCAAAAAACATCAATATTCATCAATTAGAAATAGATTTTTTTCAAAGCTTTTTGTCTGTAAACGTATCCTATTCGGTGGCTTGCAAGGTCTCCTGATCTGACACCACTGGATTTCTTTGTCTAGGGAACGAGCAAAAGAATTCATTTACACGTCAGAGGTGCCCAGAAAAGAAATCTTAATTGAAGTAATAATCGCCACTTGCAATCTCATCTAGATTCATCCAGAAACAAGAATATACAGTTTAAGAAATAGAAGAAGACAACAAAATCCCATTTCTGGATACATGTATTATAAAAAATCCGGACGAACTTTCGGTCACACAGTCTTCAGGAAAAGCACATATACCAATAGATATCTTCATGCCACTTCATGTCACGATCCGAGGAAGATCAACTCTGTCATGAAAGCACTTATAGATAGAGCGTTCAGATTGACAGACAGCAGCCACGTGGAAGAATAAATCAAGGAAGTAAGCCAAGCTCTTTCAAAAAATGGATATTCTCTGAGTCAAATTAAGAAAACATTAAAAACACCAACAAAAAACCCCTAGATTTACCCATCGATACGGAAAAACGACCGATACCATCAGCCGTATACTCCTGAAACACGGCATTAACCAGGGCCGTAACAAGGGCGTGGCAAAGTAGGCGCCCACTACGGGCGTAATTGAGCTTGGGGCGCAAAACGTAGAATACCATTTTACTTTACATGAACCAACACTGATTAAACCTGTCTGTTTTTATAATGTTTGATTTAAAAATTTAAACAATCCACCCGATCAATCCTTTTTAGACAACTTCGTTTAAAAATGAGTGTTTGTAATCGTTCTGTAGACATGTTCAGGTATGACATGTCATGAACGCAAGGCGCTCATTCGTCGTATCAGCGGTCCGAAAAGCGGACCGATTGGACATACAGATCTTATGGATCCTCTTTTAGGACTTTTTGCGACATTTCTTATGATCTGTACAGTTACAGAAGAAATGTAGCGTCTGAACACATTAAATCATAAGATTTCCGGGGGGGGGAGTTGGATATTTGCCACGGGCGCTTTATACCTTAGATACAGTTCTGGCATTAACACTACCTTTGAAACGGGTAAGAAGATAGGAAGTCTCTTGCCCAATAAAAAAGATAGGGTGAAAAATGAAAGTCAGGGAGTATATGAGATCTCATGCGCAGACTGTGAGATGTCATATATTGGACAAACCAATAGATAAATCGCCCACAGGGTAAAAGAATATCAGATAACAGTTTTGCAATTGGACTAAAAATCAGCACTAACGGAACACGTGATGAAGAACGATCACCACATCTATTTTGCTGGGACGAAAACTTTAGTGACTATTGAAAACTTCGGGATTAACGAAAAGACTCCGCAATCAACCGAAGAGACGACGGCACTAGCGTACCCAGAGCTTATCAGACACGCAAAAAGTTATGATGATTTAAAGGTGAAATTTTAGGTATTTTTTCAAAATGTTGAAAAAAAAATCTATTTCGACAACCCTGACACTTATGATATAGAACCTTCTAATCGCCAAAAATTTTTGTCGGTCCAAGTGCAAAACATCCTGTATATATATATATATTAAAAAATCTATTTCATTTTATAATAAGGACTTAAAAAAACATTTTATATTTATTACCACAGGGTTGTAAAACGATTTATAAATATTTCATAAGAAAGCGCGGATTAAAAAAGGAAAGATTAAAGCATTTCCTTGGCGTGGGCGAATCGCGAGAAATAAAAACGAAGGGTGG
This sequence comes from Stenopsyche tienmushanensis, assembly GCA_008973525.1. Lineage (NCBI taxonomy): Eukaryota > Metazoa > Arthropoda > Insecta > Trichoptera > Stenopsychidae > Stenopsyche > Stenopsyche tienmushanensis. The sequence continues at coordinate 542,179 of WACJ01000167.1, read as the reverse complement.
ATTTAAAGACAATACGATTTTATGAATAGGCATTCCAACCCCAGGAGAAAAAAATACAATGGTTTCTTCTTTCGAGAATCCGAGGAAAATGAGCTTTTTTCTCAAACCGAAATCGATGGAATAATCAGCGACGCCTGTGTTTGAAAATCGCAATTTACCGCGATCATCGGCGACGTCAGTAGCGGTGATCAGAACCATTTTTTTTAAACATCGTTTGTTTCTTTTAGCGCAAACAGATAGCGCTGCGGTAAGCGAGCGCTTTAATATAATTCCATAAAAAAAATCGATAGAATTCGCCATTGAAGCGTCACGGTCATCTGACGGCGAATAAAATAACTAACATGCAAAACAAACAAGCGTGCTTGGGAGCAATTGACGATTCGCATACTTATCGTTAGAGATTATATTTTTATTGCTCACACAAAATCAAACGTGTATCATAGATACGACCTATCGAGTTATTTTTTTTTTCGATCGGTTTACTTTTTTTAAAAAAACAATAATTGATTAATTAAAAGGCAAAAATGACATACATAGTTGTTTATCAAAATCTATAGCAGTGATGTCGCAATCGATTTAGTAACGCGGGTGTGACCGTATTTCATTTTATCCGGCACTGTCACGCCCGGCCATGGTTATTACATCAGCTTTCAACGTATAATATAAATAAATGTTGCGATATATTGGGCAATTCGTAAAATGCCTTTTCTAGCATAGGTCATCCTTCTCTCTTTTCTGTGCTTTGATATTGCACTCGATCCGGTCATAAATCAGACAACTATTCAGTACTAGGTCAGAGCAGCTATCTATCAACTCCAGCATGGTATTAATGATAATCAATGCCATAATATTAACACTAGATCAAACAGAATTGAGATAATGGCTGTACATACATGCGTTTTAGTCCATGTGCTCTTATTAAATATATTTATAAAAAATAATTGTGTTTATGTATGATAATTTACTCGCTTATTAGAACCACAATATAATATCAAGTTGAGGTCAGAAATGCCCATTGTTGATAGATAGGTCATGATCAAATCATTGTTTTTGTTTATAGATGCTTGACTATGTCCATTTGATGAGCGAATCGATTAATGAGCCGTTTATTTCAAACTTAACACATTGCATGCGGGAGCAATGATCACCATCATTGGCTACCACTCTTCTTCATAAATACTACTAGCTGATTCTTTCTCATTTTATCCTTTTAATATTATAAATAAATAAAACCTCATCCACATAAATTTACTGCGATGATGTTGTTACCGACATTTACAGCAATTTATAATACACTCCTATAGGCCGGGCCTATCAAAATGAAATCTTTTAACGCGTTATTTTCCGAAACTACTTTTTTCAACATGGTTGAAAAAATTTACCAATGAAGCAAGACGTCCTTTAAATGTTACCAAAAATGCATTTTTAAAAACCTTATTGTCTTCCTATTTTTTTAAAACTTTTTTATGCGATTTTTAATATATTTTATGTAGCTGTTTCAAAGTTATGCGCTTTTTAAAATCCATGAAACGCACTTTCACTTTTTCTATGTAAGTCATAGCTTTTTTTATGCGATTTTCCGCGGAACGCATCTATCGCACAAAAAAAGGCTTAAGTGTATGTAATATATAAAATAAAAGTTGTGATCAATACATAACGAGCCAACAACCAATCCCGCAATTAAAGTGTTAAGTGCGCGAACACTTATTTATTCCAAGTATAATAAAAATATGCCGTATATAAATATATAGTATAAAAAATATATCTAAATATTATTAGATATGGAACATTTACACGCAAATGGGTCGTTCATAAACGGCAATTAGAAAAGCATTAATAACATTAAAATGTTTTAATTTTATGAACCTAAACATTAAGCTAGCAAAAAAGTCAAATTACTTTAATAAAAGCGTAACTACATCATCTGTCATTTGTCTATCGGTTAAGGTTTTTTATTTAATTAAATGCAAAAATATGTTATTTATTAAAAAGATTTTAGAAACATAATTGCAATGGATTTACTTAAATTAAAGTCATAAAAATGCAATTATATGAATTAATGTAATCGATCTTTAATATTGCTCATATTAACAATATTATTGACGGTTCTATATATCTATAAAACGTATTAAGTTATCCCAAGAACCCTGCTTCAGATCCAAATGGATTGTCTCGAATCACCCAAGCTGAAGTTTTCTGGGCTGATGCATGTTCATTAATAAACTATCGGATCGCTAAGGGCTCGATTAGGAGGTGTTCGAATGAAAGACAATGTGCTTTGGACGGATAATGTATTAAATTAGTAATACAATAGCCGTCCATGAAACGTTCTTCATAAAAAAAAACTCTTACATCAAACCCGAATTAAATGTTTTTTCGTAAATATGTTTGAATAATTGACATTTTCTACTATGTTATTGATTCCTTTCGTGAGCCTAAAAAAATGCTCCATAGAATTTTAAAGCGAACTATAAATTAGGTTAAAAAATAATTGTCACAAGAAACCTGACGATGATCTGAATTGATATAAATTCGATCCTTAAACGCGAAAAAAGAACATTAACCATTTGAGTAGTAAGCTAATATTAAATGATCATAAACGTAGATGCTATATTTGTATATCGCCACTTATCTTCCATACAAATCCATTTATCTTTCAAGATCGTCGCAGCGTGTATGAAGCTTGTGCATGAATAAATAAACACTGTCGATAGCATCACAATATTCAGTCAATTCTTTAATTAAACATAAACAATACACTTCAAATCGATTAATTATATTATTCACATATCATTTTTAATCGATAAATTTGGGCTAACGATCTATACAATCGTACGATGTACGCAAGGTACTCTCTTCATCCCTGTTTCTCTCCAAACTCAACGTATAAGAATGCTTTTTTTTTGAATCAATGGAATTCGTACACAACTCTACTAACTCATCTAATAGCACTCATTAACAAAAGTAAGAAATAAGATTTAATTCATTTTTTTAAATGATAAACAAATTTCGCATACGTATCGTTAATTTTGTATTTGCGAAATATTTTCATCGGAGATATCTTAGCCAAAAAATGTAATAGTTTAACAAATAAAATTAATTATTGCTAAGAAGGCAATAAATTTCGCCGAAGATAGCTGGAAATAGTTGAGAAATAGCTTCGATATTGAATCTGAAACTTATACAAGAGTAGATATACTATGTGGTTCAAAGTTATTTGAGATCTTATATATATTAAAATACCGTTGACAACCAAAACAATGTTGATATTAGTAATCCTATGTTTCACTATAACGATTTTTTTAATTTTGGCAATTTTTCGATTTACGGTCCACAATGTTTCGTTATACGCCCAAAGATGCTATATATCGACCTTCTGTTTAGTTTTAGCTCTACCCGCAAGCAATGCATTTTTTTTAAAATGTATTTCGATATATATTAACATATCACATTTGTGATTTGATTCGCCCACTACTATTGGACATATTTTTAAAGTAGAGAATCATAAGCTCATCTAATATTGTAATTTAAGCAGCATTCATTAAATGCTTCCAAGGATGCTTGCACATTATTCATCACTTAAATATATAGGTTAACTCCATGCCGACCTTCATTATATTAAGAGCCCGATTTCCATTATGGTATTACTTCTATCATCCAGGTCGAATACGAGTCATTCAGAATTTAAGAAAAAATTCCAATTGAATCAATGGGTTTAATCTGAATTTTCACCGCTATTTTATCATATTTGGCCAACATTTCCTCTATGAATAGGTGTGATTTTCTCGTCAAATCGACGACTGTATCGAAAGACAAATAATGGCCAATTTAGAAAGTCGCCAATTAATGCACGATCTTTATACTGAAGTGCTCAAATCGAAGCTCAGACGATAGAAGAAGTCCTTCAAACCTATTTTTTGCCGGCTCGGGTTGATGAAACCATATAAACGAATCTGAAGAGATATTAAGTATGCTGCGGGATCAAATGAGAGGCTTTATACGGCATAAAAACCAGCGAGGAAATGAAGACGGATGAATGATAATAATAGGGAAAAATTCAATTTGGCCCGCTTACATCATTTCATTATATACGGGGAATTATACACTTTGGCGCTATGGTTATTATTTTTAATTAAATATAACCAAAACGTGGCCTAATCCAATATTAACACGCACCCAGTATTCCGGAATCCTGGCTATATTAATCATTAACGGTTCAATTACAAATTTTCATCCGTTCGAAATGTATCCAACACACATGTTGTGCAACATTATTTACACACATATTAAGCATCATGTTTTGCATGTTTCATTATGCAATTCCCACGCATCGACACGTCCTCCCAACAAATCGGCCTACATTCAAACAAATCACCTAAACGCAGAAACAACCACATTATAAATGATTTAGCTCTTGATTCTGTCGATGGTTTTCCAACATTTTTCACTCGATAGTTTTTCCACGTTCCAAGAAGTTTATGGTCACGTGGACGCCGCATTTTGTAACACACAGAAACCTTATCAGCGTCGTTCGGCTCTAAATAAACTCAAGCATATCGTATAAACAATATGAAAGTACGTCGAAATTACTTGAATAAACATGCGTGTGTTGATCTGACATACTTGTACGTCAAAAGACAGATAAAGACAATTTTTTTTTTGATCGAAAACGACTTGAATCAATAAATCGATGGTAGGCATGTACTTTTTTGTTATCTTTAAAACATAAATAACATTTTTGAAATGTCTTTAAAAAAAACCATTCATGGTCATATTGAATACTATTAGCATAAGATTACATATAATTTAACCGAAACAACTTTCAACCAAATAAAAACTATAGCGTTGTTTAAAAAAGACAAAGAGATCGATATTTTTTTTTATTTTGTAATTTTCCTTTGAATAAATCATCTCATCCAAATGGAATCAAAGAACTTGAAGAAATATTGAACCGGATATTAACACTTTACAGTCCGGTTATTCCACACTAAACTTCGCCCTTTTTGTGCGACTTTTTTTTGTGTGATTTCGAAGTTATGCGGTTTTTTTAAAGCGATTTTTTCACGTTTTTTTTAATTTCAAAAAGAGTACATATCGAGATATTTTGGATAAAATAGGAAATAAATCATCAACAATAAGCGAAATTTGGGAAATCCATGGAACGCATATTCACTTTTTCTACGTAAGTCATAGCTTTTTTTGTGCGATTTTCCACGGAACACATCTACCGCACAAAAAAGATTTAAGTGTATTTGACGTATTATATGACGTATTTGTATTTTTAGCCCTTTGCACTCGAGAGGTGACTCTCACTCACCATATGATATGATGCCGCAACTTGAGAGGCGACACTCGCTCACCACTTGATTTGATGCAGAAACTCGATGCACGGCAGTAACAGTTCACGTTTAGTTCCTTTAAAGTGGGTCCCTACGCTCTTCTGTATAATTTAATGAAGTATAACATTAAACTCCTTCAAATAGATAGGATTTTCTTATCTGAAATTAGTCCGCAGACACGAACCGGATTGTAATACTTCATTTATAATACTTGCCCCGAAAATTCGGCCTAATATTTAAGAAATTATATTCATAAAGGTGTAAAGATATATAAAATTTTAAAATATAAAAGTCTTATACATTAATTTGTGTGTGTAATGATTTTAAGTTAAGAATTACTATTTAGGTCACTGACATTTTTTCAAACTTAAGTTACGTTATTCTCACCACGCATCAGCGCGGACACGGACTTTGAAGTGTTAATAAAAACATTTTTTTTAAATTGATTAACCCACAAGTCCACAATAAAAGCGATCAGCTTCTTTTGTGTTTTCATTCGAACGCTTTTAAAATAAAATAAAATATCAGATAAATAAATGGAGGGTATAAAACTAAAAATTACACTTTATATTCGGAATAAGTCCAAAAATATACTTCGTAATGGGATTTCATCACATCCTTGTATTATTTTATGAATGAAATATTTTCTAAAAATGTAGAAGAGATTCATCGAGCATATAATTTATTGATACTTGGAAAATATTTAAATATAGCGAGAAAACTTCGTAGAATGGTCAGTTTTGTCTTTTGAAATATTTAAACGATATTGATTATACATAAAACCAAATTTGTTGAAACGTTCCTCGACAATACCCACACTAAAAATATGCAAAATTGCTAAAATTTAATACTAAAAAACGATATGAGCGATCGACACAATCATCCAAGCGGAATTTAAATTTACTCGCATGATTTTATAGAAGTAATAAAAGGGGTTTCTGTAATAAATGTTATAAATTCACATTATATATTCAAATAACCAATATGAAATTTCTAGTCAGCCTTGCAAGAATCAACGCCATAATTTAATTAAAAAAATATCATTAAACTAATTATACTCCTGTTTGATATATTAGTACGATTTCTACGTCAATTTTACATTATAATGACATTTATTAATGAAATATAGTCCCACAATCTGCAACGACTATCAATGGAATTAACCAGTTATATGTCAAGAGCAGTAATGACCGCACGTCACGTTGACAGATGTCAATGTGACACTCCATTCGCTTGGCAAGTGTATGAGTCCATTTTTTTATCATATACAATTTTAATGTAGACTTAAAGTCTTGGAGGTGGTTATTTCAATGAATGGCATTAAGTAATTGGTTCAGCATCGTCAGATAGATTGAGGATCATTCGTATCGTAGAACATGACAGAAAGATTAATTAAGATATGGCATACGTGTGTGCCTTATCTTCATTAGCGCTTGCTCTAACCGATTTGAACTGTTTTTCAACTGGTGCTAAGTATCGCCATAACAATTTTTTGCCAGTCTTCGTTGCGAGCAAATTATGCTATGGTAGGTTTCGCCTTGTGTTCGTCATTGTGGATGACCACCAGACGACGTGCAACCTTGAACGGGAGGAAGGTGGAGTATTCTCATTTTCACTAGAGGTCACAAAAATACCGGTTGTGCATTGATCATTTTTAAGATACCACCGGTCGGCCAATTATATTATTTTCCACGAAAGCACTGACATCATGATTCTTTTAATATTCGATGACATAAAATTTGTCTAATTTTCTTAATATATTCAAAGGTTAATCCGACTGGATTTCTGTAGTTCAACATTGAACCGCCACAAAGAAGCAATAAAAAAGATACAGATTTACTATCGCTTCTGAGAGTAATTGCAGTCACGACCACTCTAGTGTAAAATAAAATGAGTGCATCGTGAGATGATAGTAAGATTACAGCAGCAAGATTTTCTAGGAAGTCAATTAGCAATCGATAAAAAATTAAGCAATTCAGATAATGGGAGCAAAAAACGAATTAAGCCACAGATTGAACTAATAAATTTAATGACGCCAATAATTACTATGCGCCAAAGTAAAAATCACCAGACATCAGGATGTGATTAAAAAAATTATGCGGAAAGAAGTTTCACTTCTTACTTCTTAAGAAAAGTTGATTTTATTCACTGTTTTTTTTTAAACTACACTGCGTGTTGTGTTATATATAATAAAATAGGCTTGCTACTGGTGCTACGGTTCCTTTATACTACGCATAGACACAAAACACATAAAGTGTGGCGACGAGGCGCATGAGCATAGCGTCCAAGTCAATTTACCCTACCGCACCTATAGATGTGGAATTTCAAAAATATTCATCAATTTTCCACAACCCAAAAGTAAATAGGAAATGGCATACATAGTCCGCTCCCACGTCTAAATAACGTCTTGCCACGTCTCTAATAACACATCCATCAGCCGCGTGCTTCTTGAAACCTTATTATTCAATTCCAATTAACGTCAAGTGTCACCGCAAGTGCTGCGACTGCGGGTCAACAACCACCGCTTCTCAACATTCGCTATTTGCGATTCCGTTCAAGCAATGTGCGTTAACCGGAAGCCGGATGGCAAAAATCAACAAAACGCTGGACATATCCTTGGAGAAACATTTACCGAGCAAATAATCCGAAAGGTTACATTGAAATCTTTTCAGGCATTATTTACCTATGAGAGTGTTTTATGCGATCGAGAAAGGCAAACAACCTGATTGCTATGTAACCCTTTGTAACCGCAAAGAATTAATTAATTAAGAGAAAATGTTAAGCTTCTACACAAACTTTAATTCAAATTTATTTGCGAAGATCAAATTTTGGGGGGAAAAGGTGTACGTTAAAGCTGAAAATTCGTTATTTCAAAAAAGGTTTAAACAAGCTAAACTGCTGTAGTGTTGCACCCTACGCTAGTGGGCAACGGTTGAACCCATTGGGTAATGATGTGGAGTAGAGGTGTGCAAAAGTAGCCTCGTCGGTTTGCTCATCAAACGCAGCTGGGGTAGCCCAGCTAACATGAGTTAGGGTGCGCAGGTCACTCTGTGTTGTGCACCCATAAAGGGGTGTGTGGAACAGCCGATTACAGTGGTTGGTGGAGACTGTGTCAAAGGCTCACCACTATCCTCAATAGCCTAAGCAAACAGGGGAGAACGGTTTTAGGCTGTTCGAACGACAGCTCGTCTCCGTGGCTAGGTACTAAGAATGACCGAACCGATACGAGTACCATGGGGAAGGGGTAGCCCCTGCAGTCCGTCATCTGCTGCAGTCCCCTTCAAACTGAGGTTGGACTCGTGTGATAGCAGTGAACCCGCGGAAGTAAATCCCTTGAATTTAGCTTGGACCTTAGTCTTTCCCGCGGAAACCTCATCTCCCCTGGAGGGCGTGGAACAAAAAGGATGGGCGCCTGGACGCTCCGCGCGTAGTGTCTCTGGTGGGGCCAAAAGATCAGTGGAAGACACTCTCCGTGTGGCTAGGGTAACCCGGAACAGACCAGATCAAGAAACTTCCTATCCAATGGAATAAATGTATTTCTAATGAAGGTAACTAAGTATAAAAATAAGATACTACCCCTCGTATGATCGTTTTCTTAATAAATAATGCGTTTCCCCAGCATTGGCCCGAATAATCGAGGAGATTGTACTGTAGTTATTTGGCTGCATTACAAAATAGTTTTACGAAAAATTATATTATTCAAGATTAACGAAAAGTCAAATTACTGTGTACGATAGAAAACTTTTACAAAAGATAATGATCATATTGTATTATGATTTGCAGACAATATTAATGCTTATAATTTAAGGTAATTGAGATGATGGCAGTTTTTATTTTATTTGGCGGTAGATTTAAAAATTATAGTTAATTGGACATTTCAAAAATAAACATGATGAGGTAAATGAGGCAAATCTTAACTATTGTAAATGACTTTTTAAAGATAAGTTCGATTATTGATAAGACGATAATTTATTATTTTACCAAATATGATAATAACGATCTAATACCCAAAAGTTATGCTAGTTATGCAAAAGACATTTGATAAACAACAAATAACGCAATTGGATATTTAATATCATTAAGAATTATATTAGAACAGAACTAGATTTAATGCTTTAATTTGTGTGAAAAATCTTAATTATAGCAGGCTATAAAAATAAAGTGTATTTCCTTCTAGAAAAAACATTTTCATACCTCAGGCCTTTAAAAACTTCAGTGGTTCACAGAATAAGGACAAAGTCAAAGGTCGCACAAAGAAGGAAAATACACACGAAAATGGCACGTACATCTAAAATAAAACTCCCCAGCTGCTTATTAGAGATAATAGTAATTTTTGGAGGCCCTTCGGGTCAATTTCTTAATTGGGCAATCATACTCGAGTCAAATGTAGAAAGTTGTCGCGTGTGGGATAGGCGTAATGGGCATAACCGACCAGTTAATGGCGGTCAAAAATTACCACAAAAAGCTCGCAATGCTTACAACATATTTATGTGTATCTTCACGCCTGCGTATCAAAAAAAAAACGATCTCGATCCGTAAAAATTATCATCAAACAACGAGAAAGCGATGATGGAGCGAAATCAGATAAACGCATTCGAATCATACAAATATCCACGTTGGTCGTGTTAATTCAATGGAATTTTCTACAACAATATAACCCAAAGAAAGTTCGCGTCTATTTGTGGTGAAAAAGCGGTAAACCGATCGAATCAATTAATTCGAATTTGATTCGGACGGATTTCAACATGGCTCTTGATTGACGCAAACCAGACAACTTGCTAAACACACCGAATAAGTTCGAGCACGCCATCACTGCGGACGAAAGCTTTCGTTGAATAATTAATTGAGCTTTTAGAGTCAATGTAAAATTTACCTTTTAGAGGCTGTACCCTCGGTGAAAGTTGAGTGGCGGCTCGTCGCGGGATCGGTTTCCTTGGAGGAGGAGGTCCTTTAGGTACCACGCTGCTCACGACCTGGGTCACAGCTGGTCCTCCAGGTAACGATATACCAGTTGATTTTTTCACTGCAAAAAGGAAAAAAATACATTATAACCACGATTCGAAGATATACTTAGAACCAGTCCGGTAACATTCGCCGACCTCCAAATAAGTTATACAATGGAAAAAAATCGTGAAAATATTACCGAGCCGGACCATGACAGATAACCTGGCCGTTCCATCGAATATGAACTAGCAGAACACAAAGACGTCTGTGATGATCACATTTCGTCAATAAACCACGATATATAATCATCAAACAAATACATTATATTAATCAGATTTAACATTTAGTCATACGTTATACATATTTAAGTAATTTGACCAAACGAAACATTCAATTTAGTCTAGTTCTCATTTTATATAGCTTTCATATTTATATTCGCGACCATCTATTATTAAATTTAATGAGCTAATAGATACTTTTCAGAACAAAACTCAGCATATTGAACTAATTTTAAATATAAGGAATGCTATCAATTAAATGTTTGAGAAAGTCAATAATTGGTTCCGAAATAAATACAGCAATCATATAAAAATGAATTGACAGTAATACATAATTAGTAGATTCATCGATTGAGAAGCTGAAATGAACTATTATGTAGGATAAATTGGCTTGAACATTACGACAAGTGAAACCGGCAGTTATTCGAAAAGCGAAAGAGAATCATTTGTAATATAAAACAACCACTATACTAGTAGCAAGCCTATTTTATTATATATTACACAAGCATGGTATGTAAAATGATATATGGATGAAGTAGTACTAAAAACGTAAAAATATTTAAGAATATAACATAAAAAATCAACCCGCGGAGCCCTATAGTCATATAACGCAGCTCAGGACCGTAACAAGGGGATGGGAAAGCAGGCGCCCACCACGGGCGCAACTGGGCTCACAAAACGTAGAATTTCGACCCGATCAAGAGTTGAAAATTATTTTTATTTTTCTTGACCATTCTACTTTATTTGAATCAACACTGAATGATTCTACCGATATCCGAAGCCGGTCCGAAAAGTGGACTAGTTGAACACACAGATCTTGTGGCCACTATATCTTCTTTTAGAGCTTTTAGGGGTTTTGGCGGAATTTTCGGTAATAAATGCTTACCCAAGGCTTTCTATGTTTCATCCATGGTTATGAATTGATGCAAAAATTCTATTTTATTTCTGACACAAAAAAACATCGTCAAACACTCAATGGAAACATCATTACGTAACTGTTTTTGTTCCATTATGAGCAAACACGGCAACCATCTTGCGCACAGCTTTCTCATGTCCAAATGTTCAGTCAATATGCAATGTACAGCATTTTTAAAAATACTATCATGTCTGCCAGTTCACGGACTTACAGTCATCCAATATCATTTAGTCAATCACTGCGCTGTTTGTCTTGACAATTCGCACGGCCTCGTTTAAACTCTGCCACCCAACATCTTGCTGTTGTAAACGAAGGAGCAGACTTCCCGAAAGTAGAATCTAGCTCAGCTTTGATATTATTTGGATTGAGACCTTTCAAATAAAAGTATTGTATCACATAACGATAACAATTTTATTTCCATATTTACAAATTCACCGACAATGTTCACTATTAATGGCTACCAAACAAATACTAAATAACTTTGCGTCTTGAAACTTAAGCTTTATAAGGTAGATACTTTCTACCATAGTATTTTTTTCAAAACAACAATTGCCATCTATGCGTTAGGTCGGGTACTTTTGGGACTATTTTAGGATATTATTTTAAAATCTACATTGCATTTATAATAGTAATATTTAACTTTTTTTTAATAAAAAAATAGATTTCTTGGGGTGGGGGAGGCGAAGTTATTTTTATGGGGAGAAATATTTTTTCACCATATTTAATTAAGACTCTTCCACTATTCAGTTTCAGCTTTTGATAACCAAGAAATAAGAAGGAATAATTACCAAGATGCTAGTATATTAAGTGAGCTGAGGCGTTTCATTTGGTACAAAGCAGAATTCTTAAGACCCTGAACATCGTTGAAGGCTTATCCTCATTGAATAATAAATTTATATATTTGATTCTAATATTAAAATATTTATAATGTAAAAAATAATATTTATTATATTAAATCTTTGTTTTGTAATAAATAAATACATACAGACAGCATTCAAGCAATAAGAAATAACAGACGTAAATGCAAACGATGTTGTATGATAAAAAAAACCTCCTATTTATATTCAATGATTAATGTGTACATAATATTATCACACGATAAACACCGAAAAAATATTATAATTTAACCCCAAACAAATGACACGACCGCCCAGATTATATTATTGGTCTATTATTGACTTTTCATTAAATTAAGGTCGAACAAATCGATCGACAATATAAAAATTCATCCTACACATTCCGATCCATCATCGACGATCATCATTATGGAAGTCAATAAAATACTATAGTAAAAAATATTATTCACGACGCCTCTAGACATAATCGTGTAGCATAAATGCGTCGTGGAAAAAAATCACGGTTTATCATTATGCTCCATGATTTATAGACTATTAGATCTGAATTCGCGATACGAGTAATATGCTAACGAGTGGGGTATATTATTATGTAGCCATGTGGATTTATAAACGCGTTAATGTGGCAAGGCTTTAGTTTTTTTAGTCTTTATGGCCAAAAATTAACCCTTTCAGACTGAATTTTAATAGATAAAAATGAAGCGTACAAAGCACGAAAGACCGTCTACATAGTGTGGAAAGATTTATCAAGCATAAAAAGGCCTTTGACTCATCAAGTACGTCAGCAATAATTAACGAAGCGTGGAAGGAAAAATCATCAATCTAATGGAAAATATTTATAAAAAACCGATATTGTAGACACATTTAAAAGTAAGTATAAAACATAATTTTGTAAATATGTATTTTGACATTCCTTGTATAGAAATCTATATTGATACACTCGATGAATGATCAGCGAATGGAAATGTCGCAAATTATCTGAAAAATCACTGTCACTTTAATGGCATGGAAATGATTTGAATAACTATGCGAATGCTTCTGTCCAATTCGTCTAACATCACTTCTTATCCACATTTCTAGAATCTCCGTCGATCAAAGTCCATACGTCCTCATTATATTTAACATGTAGATCTTCACAATCAATTAATTTCTTTGACATTTCGAATTTCTCTTCAACCGAGAGAAACTAATAATAACGCCGAATACTTTCATAAGAACACGCTAAATTTTTCAATATATTGGGATCGAATATAAATTCAAGTTCAAAAAACTTAATACTCGATGCGACGCAATTCGTAAACATTGCTTACGTTAGCCAAGACATTTCTAACAATTACGATTTAAAATGCAGATGGTGCAATTGTGCTTCGTGTAATGTAATTAAATAATTCATTCTGATCACGATTCAGCACAGCGCCGTAGCGTATACAAATAAATAGTTGGAATAAAGTTTAGCATATGGAAATGAGAAAAAATAAGGATGTAACATTATTAACGCTAAATGTCAAATTGTTTATAAATACAGTACGGATATACCCGCCTCATAGAAAGGCCTAATGGTGGTGATGATGATGACACCATAAAAAATATATTTTTTAATGAACCATTCTCGCAAATTAACCGATAAATGTCAATTCTGGGTAGAAATATCGAAAGGCATTTAATATCAAATACGAGCTAGATTCTACTATCGAGGAGTCTGCACCTTCGTTTACAACAGTAAGACGTTGGATGGCAGAGTTTAAATAAGGCCGTACGAGGTGCCAAGACAAACAGCGCAGTGGTCCACCAAATGAGGTAACCACCCTATAAATGGTGAAGAAAAACCACAAAATATTTTTTATGACTGTCATCTGAAAGTGCGTGAGCTGGCAGACATGATAGGCCTTTAAAAAATGCTGTACGTCGAATATTGACTGAAAATTTGGACACAAGAAAGCTGTGTGCAAGATGGATGCCGCGTTTGCTCACAAATGGAACAAAAAAAGCATCGTGATGATATTCCGTGATGAGAAACTAGCTAGATTTTGTAACTTAAAACTAGCTAAAATAGCAATATAAATTTGGTAAGATAGATCAATATATAGCTTTTATGGTGAGGAGGGAGTTTAGACTCGTTCGCGATCTAATTTGACGCGAGCCACCTATGTAAGTTAGCCTCTGAGGTGACTTCTGTGACTGTACAAATCATAGAAAATATTGCAAAAAACTCTAAAAGAGGACAAAGTGACCACAAAGTTTGAATATCCAACCGGTCCGCTTTTCGGACCGCCGATATGATGAATGAGCATCTTGCGATCGGACGCCATACTTGCACGAGTCTACTGAATGATTACAAACTCTCGGTCTTATGCATTGCGATCGGTATTATGCGTTGTGCGCCCCAAACCCATTTACGCCCGTGGCGGGCGCCTACTTTGCCACACCTTTGTTACAGCCCTGCATTTTGCAAGAACAATATTTATTAGAATGTATTAAAAAATACATTTAAAAAAAAATGATCATATTTCTTCACCACAGGTTAATGCTAAGATAAGCCAATATTAGATATATCAAACAGCTGGAGCATCTTTGCATGGACGAATAGAGGATAAATTTAACGCTAACTCCTTTATATAGAAACACAGACAAACACGCGCAAGGAATAATTTAGTAAATATGTGATAGTGGTTGAGAGTACAGACAATCAATTTGTCATTTTATTAATATTTAAAATGTCTTAGCTTCGTGATCGTTTCCACTTATCGTGGATAAATAAATAATATTTTACTAAAAGAGTTAAGCATCAGAAGACGATATAGAACCGCGTCCTTCAAGAGGTACTGAATTCATCATAAGTCAGAGCGATGCTGAAAGAGCAGAGTCTGTACTACTGGCAGCTCTCATCAATTCAGCTAGGGACGGACGCTAGAAAAATAAAATTGAACGTATGTCTGTCTGTTCAATATAGAAATTCCACATCCCCTATCTTACTAATACTTCCCCCCCTCCTCCCTCCCGAATGATATACATGTGTACTTAATGTTATCCATTCCAAATTTTGTTCAGGTGCACTTTAAAGACCATAAGGAAAATACAGTCCCCCTCACCCAATAAATCTCACCCTCCTCTTTCCGAAGCAAACAAATGCTACCTTCTTCCCTTTGGCTATCTTAAAAGCGCTTTGTGAATTAAATGTTAAATAATTATATATTGCCTAAATAAAAACATCTTTATATCATATATAGAATTTCAGAACATTTAAAATTATTTTCGGAGCATCAGTAGCCTACCCTCATTAGGCCCGCCGATATATTTAATGGCGCATATGTTTTTAGCGTGTGGTTGTTAACCACATGTCTGCCGGGGAGTTAAAAGCTCGCTGCACTATGTAGGCATTGTCTTGTATGCTCTACCGTAACAGGTGTAAATGCCGTTACAAATTACTGCATTATGTGTAATCAAAATTATCCCATAATAATTCCTGTTAGTTTTGTAAAAAAATCCGATGTTATCTCGGATCCATTACGAGTAGAATTTAACAAAACGAGACGATGCAGTACGAAATTGAATTACACGTGATTGATGGTCGCTAATATCCGACCCGCTGAAACGAGCGAGCCCGTGGGCGTTAATTCGTCAAATATGAGCCCAGTAATCAAATATTGTCCATCGGCTTGATTGTTTTTTTTATGGTGCGCTTTAACGCTTTTTCGGTGCGGATAGCGGTGTGTTCTGGAGCTTTTGAATGACACGGCCATTAGAGAGTAATCTTGTATCATGAAGTCGGTTCAATTTGATCTTATCTGGCAATTTGATTTTTATTCCGCCAGATTAATATTTACGTGTCTGGTCGGAGACTACGACAGAGACGTGATCTTGGTTTTATTGTCGCAGCAAATTGATTCTGGGCTTTGATGGTGCTTAAAGTGGTGGACGAGGCTTCGCGGCTGGTACGTGATGCATTTGATAAATGTTTGTTTATGCAAATTTTGAAGACTTTGAAGGGCGTAAATCCGGTGAAAATATTCATGTGTAAGGATGGAAGCGTCCAGTACGTAAAGGGTGATGGCGTCATCCATGTCTGGCAGACTATGATTTTAGAATTTGCATATATTAACCAGATATGCTCAATGTGTTTGTCGATACCTATATTTAAAGTTACATTAATACAGAAAAATATTAACACAAACTGAAAATGTATTCTATATATTAGGGGTACCGAAAAGTAATCAAAATTTTTACTTATGAATGGGAACTCAAGAACATCGTTCAAAAAGAACAACCCCAAAAATTAGATGATGATATCCTGAAGTTGATGGTGACATTAAATCCTCGTCGAACAATTGAGAAATTATCGTAGAAGATTAGCTGTCCATGATCTATAGTTAGGGATAATCTTCGTCACATAGAAAAATTGCACAAATAAAGAATTTGGGTTTCCCATGAATTGTCGCAGACGACGCTCGATCTATGGTGTACAATCTGTGCATCCCTTCTGTCTCGGTATAAAGAATACACGTTTTTATGAGGAATTGTAACTAAAGACGAAAAGAAGATGCTATACAATAATTGTGTACGAAAAAATAATGTCTAAGAGAAAAACATGTATCTGATCCGATCCCTCAATCAATACTAACTGGTGTTTTTCTGATTATTTATTATTAATTGCTCAAACCCGGTCAAACCGACACAGTGATCTTTTATTGTGAACAACTCGAACAAATTAAAACGATCTGTTTTGATCTCTTACAAAATATAATTTCCTTCATTACAAATTACTATTTCCAACAGGTTTTCAAAATTTTAAATTTCCCAAAATCTTCAATATGTAAAAATATGATTTTCGACTTTTTAAAGCATTTATCCCACCAAACGCAAAAAATAATCTTGTGGGTCGTCAATCCAGGTTTCGGAGTCTGGAATGGTTTTTGTCTCAGCGAAAGCCATTGATGCTTAAGAATTATGTTGTCATAAACAACTAATTATTCATCCTCAGTTACAATTCGGTGCAAAAAGAGACGAACTTTTTGTCTTGACAACAAAACTTTGCACGTGTTTTGTCGCTCTCCTTTATTATCATCAGACAGTTCGTGCGGCATCCAAACCTCCATTCGATTCGTCTTCTCGATACGTTTTAAATGCTCCTGAGCTGTCGATCACCGTAAATAAACACGACCACTCTTCAATAATGATTCGATACTTAATCGAGGATCCAAAATGACTCTTAAAATATCATCAACAAAATTTAAAGGTTTTCAAGTTCTATGGGTTTCTTTCAAACATAGGTTACCTGATGTAAATTTAAAAAAAACAAAATTGACCTGTCGTAGTGGTAACCGGGTGGATGTTAGACTCCACGATGCCTACCCACAAAACCCCAGATAGGGGGGGGGGAGAGCCAACCCTACGCCCGCGGACAACATTTGAACCTCTGGGGTAATGATGTGAATTAGAGATGCGCGGACGTACCCTCGTCGGTTTGCTCATCAAACGCAGCTGGGGTAACACAGCTAACATGAGTTGGGTCACCCTGTGCTGCGCACCCATAAAGGGGTGTATGGAACAGCTGATTACAGTAGTTGGTGGAGATTGTGTCAAAGGCTCACGACTATCCTCAACAGCCTATGCATACAGAGGGGAGAACGATTTTAGGCTGTTCGAACGGCGACTCGTATCCGTGGCTAAGTACTATAAATGACCGAACCAATACGAGTACCATGAGGAAGGGGTAGCCCCTGCAGTCCGTCATCTGCTGCAGCTCCCTTCAAACTGAGCTTGAATTCGTGTTGGAAGTGAACCTGCGGTAGTATTCCCTTGAATTTAGCTTTAACCTTTGTCCTTCCTCCTCCATCGTACCCTTGGGTGCACATAGTCTGAAGCTGGTCTTCCTGCGAAAACCTCAACTCCTCTATAAGTAGGGAATCCAATCCCGGGATCCCGGATCCCGGGATCCCGGACAATTTTAGGTACTTAAGGATCCCGGGATTAGAAAACGTAATCCCGAAAATCCCGGGATTGAAATTTTTATCTAAAAGAAATCGTACACCTCACCAACACGATGAAGGCTACTAAATCGAGACATTCCCGACGAAATCTGGACGCTTGGAAACAGTGGCGTAATTACTAATTGGCGAACTTAGATGACGCATAGGAACAGTGACTGTCTAATCTATGTATTCATATATAGCGTACATGTATGTTTTTAAAATTGTTATAGTAACATTTCCCTACCGGTGATGTATTTACTACACCTCGACTCTAATAGTGGGAATATCGATATGAAATATAATAGATACGGGGTTCAGAATTTTTGTATTCCTCCGTAATATAATTAAGAATCACATCAAAGTATTATAGTATACAAGTATTCATCTGCAGCGACGGAAATAAATAATTTGTCGGGAAATCGGGACTTTTGCGATTTTTAGTCCGTGTTTCAGCAGAAAAGAATTTTATCAGTCACATTAATGGTCTTATACGAAAATCAAAATAATATTTGAATTTTTTAGTATTTTATTTATCTGTTTTTGAATTGTATTTTTATATTTTCTCAAATAAATAAAATTCTTTGGCCTTCAAGTGATTTTTTATATTGAACAAATGGAATTATTAGTAATTTTTGATCAAATTCATCAAGGTAATTTCTTAAAATATTGAAAATCCCAATCCCGGGATCCCGGGACTGGTCCCGGGATTGTCTAATGAAATCCCGAAATCCCGGGATCGAAATTTTGGCTCGGGATTGGATTCCCTATCTATAAGTTATAAGGAGCCGCAAACATACAGTAGAGGCGACATTAAGAATGTGTGTAGTGTCTCTATGATGCATGTGACAGTAACGGAAAGACTAAAAACAATTACCCCTCTCTTTCCAACCATCTGTCAGTTAGAGTTTCACTTTTCGTCACGTTCAAGCCAATTTTCCCTACGCACCTTATAGAAGTTTCACTTCAAAAATTAATGTACAATCTCAAAAATTTGTAGGAAAAAACACATCAAATAAACGTATTTTGTTAAGTTATATAACTAACTATAAAGGAATCCTTTGTAGATGGATATAAAAAGGTCTTAAAAGGTTTCTAATTCAAAGATATATATAGGTTCCTTCGAATTGAGCCTATTCTTTGGATAAAGGCTGTCCGATCGGTCAAAATGGACATCACGCGCAGACAGGAAATGAAAAGATGTGACAATTTATTTCAGAAAAGGGCTGACGACGGGAATATTCAGGCGTAGAATCGAATGTCCCTTTTACTTATAATCCAATCTTAATTAATGGTTGTATCATATTAAACACTGTTAAAAATGCCAAAATTAAAAGAAAAAAATTGTGTCATCATTATTGCATATTTACAAAAACTACCAAATTGCCAAATTTCGTTTCGTGCCGGTTTTCACTCTGAGTAGATAACAGATTCGATGCACACATTCATGGCGAATGCACCAGAACAACAGCTGCATTCAATTTGCATGACGGAATATTTCAATCAAATATACAGGGACTAAACATCCTCCCATAATGGATTCGATGAAGCTCTGAATTAATCAATCCTGACGATTGAAAGTGTACATGAAAACCGTAACCGGACATAAACGTATAGTTGACCCGAACAAATAAATAATTTAAGCATCTTCCGTTTCTTCTTAATCAATGTGAGAGCTTATGGTAATAATTATGGTCTTTGAAACGATGCCAAAAACGACGTGTTGATAAATAATCATACGATCGCATATAGACATGGCGGTCATTAATCACATTACGATGTATTATTCGGGAGAACGATTTTTCGGTATTTTCTTTTCTTGAGAATATACAGCCTTCGAGAACATAATTCAAACGTATGATGACAAATGGCAGAGCGTATTCGAATTCCATTTGTGCTTATTCGTGAGGAGCTTTTGTGCGAATAGTCCTTTATTCGCACCGGTTTGACCTGAAACTCGAACGAATTGTTTGTTTTAATAACTTTGGCTTTAAAATTTCGTGACCAAGCCACAAAATCTCAAGACATATTTATTAAAAATTTTATTACAGAACATAAATAGTTACATAATTAATTCTGCAACAAATATTTGGCTATAATAAATCGTATTTAATGAAGACATTATATCTATAAGCCAATATTTATATCGATTTGCTGAAAGCAATAATCGTGATCTGCAACTCGAAAATAATTTCAAATGTCATACAAATTATTATTTACTTTAATAAATCTTCGCAAAATCGACAGAACTTAAGATGAGAAAAACAAGATGTTAGCCTTTAAGATTTTGTCATACAAAAACGTGTTATCGTCTTATATGATAACATTAAAAAGAAATATCACAGTCGTTTATAAATTAATTGATTTTTCATTTATTTATTGATCCAGTTTTAATAGATACAGATATACAGGCAAATTAACTATACTTAACCTTTATTTTTAATATATTTTCAATACAATTTTATAGGTAATCTGGACGAAATTACATAATTTACAAATAGACATAGAAATAAGTATAATTTTACGTTATGCAAATGTAAAAAATATACATCGTCGGAGACACAAAATTGCAAACATGCGAAAGATTGATGAACTCAAATGTACATTCGGTCTTTATCTTAATCCATCATTGGCCTTGCAGACTTCCTCTAAAATCATCGTAATTTTGTAATTAATTTTTCACTCAAAGTACCATGATTTTATAAATAAAAAAACGGAGGTCAAAAGCCTCCAAATTGAGTACACAAAGAGATAAATAATAAAATTATTCAAGGACGAGATAAATTTTCAAAAATAATGAGCAAAATTGTAACCATATGAACTCGCTCGTCTTTGCCGGGGAAAATGAATACGGAAAAAATATTGATAATTTCGCAATGTAAGGGATTTAATTATATATTTCCGAAAGATAAATGTTTTTAAATTATACTATCGAGTAGCATAAGAACAATGAGTTGTTACAAAAAAAACTTAATTCGTAAACGTCGTGAGCTCACGAATAGTATACTCTTTCGTCATCGAATTATAAGATAAATAATTATTATGAAATAACGATAAACACGGAGATAGTAACATATAATATAATAGTAGATCATAAAATGGAAACATTTGGCATTTGGGAAAGCCAAGAAACCTCGACCTTTTAAGGGAGCTAAATGAAAATCTTCTTCTCGATTTTATAGCCAGAAAGGAGCATGGATTGACAGGGATTGTTATTAGAACAGCTCCTTCTTATTCGAACGAAAATATATTGAAAACAAACGATGAACTTATGATTATGTAGCATGGATGAATCATCCTCATGCAATGTCGCTGTTAATTTAAGCAGATATAATTCCCCAGATTAACAGCACCATTTTCTGTAGCGCTACGAACACATTGCGGTTCGGTGGTGACGTGCAGAAGGCGTAAATCGTGAGGAATCGTCGGTTGACCTTAGCTATGGGAAGACGTCCTTCCCGCAGCCAAATCTCTCTCTTGTATTTATCGTGCTTCTCGACCGTCCCGACGACGTCCTAATGTAACAACTTTGATCCAGCCCATGAACCAAGGCTTTATATCACCAATGAAAAATCTTTATATATAAAATTAAGAGAATGTGTATCTGAAATATGTGGATTACTGGAAAATTAAAAACGTGCTCAAATTAAATCATGACTTAAATGATTCAGGTATTAAAAGACATGGATGATGCAGACATCGTTTTTTCTTGTTTATTTAGAGGAATAAAATGACACTAAAGGGGAGGAAGATACCAGTTATTACATTATTCATAAAACGGCGTTGAATTATGTTGTAACATTGTATACCAAGAGCTGGCAGCATAAATTGAAAGTCATCTACAAATTATACACATGTGAATAATTTAATAGTTGTGTTATGATATGTTTCCGGACTACCATTATGACAGTCTGGCTACTGCGTGCCGTTAGGTTTGGGAGGTGAGGGGGGTTCTAAATCTAACGAAAATTCAACATAATTTTAATTTTCTATAAATGAGTAAAATAAAAAGTCTGGCGTTTTAGTTTAGATCATTTTCTGGTTAGTTTAAGCAAGTTTGAACTAGTATGGTACTATCTTAACAAGTTGATAATAGTCTGGCAACCAAAACCCAATGGCACTCAACCGCCAGACTGTCATAATGATATTCCAGAAAAACGCCAGAATACAACTATTACATTATTCACATGTGTTAGATGACCTGACAAATTATGCTGCCAGCTCTCAGTCTATTGTTATATTACGCTAAATAAAGAAGATTTGAATATAATTATATAATAACTTTAAGAAAAATTCAAAGTGATAATAAAAAAAATATTGTTTTTTAATATACATGTACTCAATAAAATCAAAGTGTTTAAATATAAAGTAATCAATATTGATCATTTTATATCAAATATCGGGCTATTGCGCCATTAGCAACGTAATTCCATCTTTATTTTGTGGAATTTGGAGAAGCCCTCAAAATATACCTCGATATAGAACCTTTCATGTCTGCCAAGTGGCCTCTTCGAATTCCAGCTTTCCAGATATCTTCGTCTTTGAAGTGACGCTGTTAAAACTCGCATATATACAATTTGTTTGATCGTAACAGCAAATATTTTCAATATTCAGACATGCTTTCACGTCGAATCACGAACTTTAAAAATATAAAACCGATCGAAACCTTCAATTCAGTATAAATAACAGATGTTATCATTTTATGGTGTTTTCTTGGCGTTGTTTCTCATCGACTGTCCTACATCTCTATATTGCATACCAATGATTGAAAATATCGACACGAGGTGAAGGTTAGATCGTGCAGAGAATGCATGATGCAAAGTCAACACCCCGAGTTCTTTCCACATGTTCATAAGTAAATCAAATCTCGAGATTTATTCAATTTCATAAATTTATTAGGCAAGAACAACACTATTACCATTTAGCCTTAATTTTGTTTGTGCGTTAACTTTAAGGCGAGCAAGTATACTTGGGGCGTATGAAACTAAACGCTTTCTCACGGCGATAGAGCACGCCCCGCAGGATATTGTCCGAAATTAAATTTTACCACGAGGATACACAAGAACGGTATTTACATAATAAGTACATAACACTTAAACAGTACTGACCTTTCGATGCCATGGAAATATCATGGTCCGCCAATCGCATTTCATTGTTACATAGTGACACACTTTGATTCACAATAGACACTTGCACGACACGAAAACGTACCATTCAAACACAGGTGCATACAATACTGGGAAAGTGCAAAAATACAATCGACCGTCGAAAAAAGAGATTTTCCATTGTCGCTCTATGAAATGGCATAAAAATGCCGGCGATCCAAATGAGGAAATGGTATGTTGGAGCGCTTGACCCGACTGCGAATGAATGAAGAGATTATCTAATCGCCGAATCGTCGACAATCTTATCTAACCGGAACCAAGAAAGCATTCTTCAACCAAAATTAACATTTACAAAATTATAGTCGTTGAGAAGAAAAATCATTGCGAATTTTCCGTTGCGCCGATTCACTATGATTCGCAATGTGCACGCTGCGTATGCCATCCATAAATATGTATGTTTCAAGTACATAATTGGCAAAGAGAATACACCTAATTATCATCACTTCATATCCGGGTAAGTAACGGAACCATCACAAGCACTGATAATTACGCGATAAAGTCGTGGATGTACTAGAAAAAATAAATACGACTGATTTGACTCTTAAGATGCAGGCTATTGCAGAAACACGTCTGAAAAACATAATCGATTGCAACCCCAATAAGATCATCTAAAAAAACTTATGTTAATATATGCATATAACATTAATTAAAGCATATATGCATGAATAATTCATAGAAATTACAATATTGATGTTGACATGTTCTAATAAACAATATGCAAATTTGAACGACAATGTTGACATAAAATCTAATTTGAGCACAAAAAATAAGTACCATTTAGCATTTAACTCATAAATATTGGAAAGCTATTGGGACTTATTTCAGCGTGTAACAAGCTTGATAATGAACCAAGCTCAATAAATGAACCTTAACACTATTGATACACACAATATTCGTTCAATTCTTCGGAATATTTCTTGATGTTAAACTTACATCTGCTTTCTGTTATTCAGCTATTTTTGCTTATCAATGTGTTGCGAAAATAAAAGGACAGGGCTACCGTGCTAATAACACCACTCCAAAGCAGTCAAGGGGGAATAACAAAATTGCACAATGATAAGAATTATGCGAGTGTCTTAATTATCAAAACAAACACCTGCTCATAAGACAACACGAACGAATACCTAAATTTTATGACGGTTAAAAGATTCTTTGGCGGGATGGAAATTGTTTCAATTTTCGTGATGTTCTATACAAGCACCTATACAAGTTTCACCTCAAAAATGGGTTATACCCAATACACGGATGATTGCAATCTTGTGGATAATACGGAGCCCCGCGTGTAAAACCATACATAATTTACATTCTATATTATATCATAATTCAAAGAACATCACAACGTATGAAATAAGTCTTAACCCCTCAAAGAGGTAAGACACAATGTTGTGTCCGAATTCCAGTGACTCATAAGGAGCATTTTTACACGTTGAGCTCGAAGACGGACAGAGACGGAAAGAGTCTTGTTAATGAGAGACGGAGAATGTATCTTGTGTACATCATACGATTGTATAGATCGTTAACCCAAATTTATCGACTAATAATGATGTGTGAATGATATAATGAATCTTTATTTTGTTTATTTATTTATATACAAACTTCATACACGCTGCGACGGTCCTGACAGAT
Organism: Stenopsyche tienmushanensis; assembly: GCA_008973525.1. NCBI lineage: Eukaryota > Metazoa > Arthropoda > Insecta > Trichoptera > Stenopsychidae > Stenopsyche > Stenopsyche tienmushanensis. The sequence goes on along the minus strand of WACJ01000167.1, from coordinate 517,091 downwards.
AAGTGGATTTGTACAGATGATAAGTGGCGGATAAGCAAATATAGCATCCTAATATTATGAAGATGTTCAATTAGCTTACTACTCAAAGCTTAATGAGTATAACACATACATATTTAAATATCAAAAATCCCTGACTTCCCTGATCAACATTCCAAACTTATGAGTACAAAAATATATGTTTTTGAGTTAATACAATGCAAAAATAAATAATTTCCTAAAAATGTCCTTGATATTATTTAAAATATATAACATATTTTTTGGATTCTATATGTTTATAAACTAGATTAGAAATGTATACAACTGCAAGCTATGTATGCGTGTTTGATAAGAATGTAATTCAAAGGCAAATTGAAAATCAAGAGTTCATTAACCACACGTAATTAAAGCCTATTAGATTCCACGTGGGAACAAATCATTAACATTTCATTCCCTTCCAGGCACAATCCCGTTATCACTTATTTTTATTGAATGCAGATCTTCAATGGGTCATTACTTCGACGACGTGTCTTCTTCGACCCACGACAAATTATACAAATGATCGATCACTTGCACACAAATTCAATTCACACACGTCCGTGTCACAGGTCGTTTAGCCTATTGTTTGTGAGCGGATATTTCACAACGTAAGTCATTGCGCCATTGACAATTGGAAGAACTACGTTTGGCAGAAGACTACTGAAGACTGGCCGGTCGATGTCGAAGAAGTCTCGGGTTCGATTCCCGGCCAGCCGAGCGTGAACACACGCAGTCATCGTGAAGATGTGTGAGGAAGATTCGGATTTTTCAATGTGGAAGAATGGAGCATAAATTGCACTTCTCCATTGCGGTGGTTTGTAAATTGAATGCCTCCTTCGATACGGTCGGTTGCGACGTACAACAGTTAAAGCGCCATCTTAACACCAAGCTATAATAGAAATAATGTATGGAACTTCGTCTATTACGGAGAAAAGAAGAAACGCATCAGCTATTCGCAACCCATAGTGATAGAATTTGCAAATTTCTATTGTCTAGACTCCTTTTGATTTAAGTCTGTAGATAGCCAACGGATTAGATAGAAAGAGACACGGAGCGGAAAACCGCCTACCAAACAAATAGCGCAAAAGATAACCGTAATATTATAATATTGCTATTTGAATAAAATATTCAGAGATAAATCAAGGAGAATCTTAAAATGTTACTTCAGACGCTCGACATAGTATTCATGAATATTTTAGCTTTCAATGCTAAGGATTTACGTTACGAACGATGAATACGATGTTAGATACAAATAAAAGTATTGAGATAAAAGCTATAATCCCTACAACCAAGGCTACTCCAATAGTAATTTGTAAATTAACAGAGGCAATTACGGATTTGTTAAGTAAAATGTATTCTACTATTATTGAAGTCTAACAAAATCAGAGGGTTAAAACAATAGACAGTGAACAGTATACAATCGAGCGTGTAAATTTTAATATTCCATTGAAATTTACAGAAACGTATGAAGTTATATACATACGATCTTCGATTTACATGGTTGACACGCGTCAAAAAAACACTTAAAAAATATAGAGGTCGTTCCAGAGGCATCATCGACTTAATGAATTTGATTATGTTTTAGTATTAAAAACATTATAATGGGCACATTTAATCCTATTCCATTATTATTAAAACGTAAATAAATCTTGAAGATTTGTTGAATATATAGGAGTCTTCTTAGCTCTTATAAAAAGTTGATTTTATGCATTGCATTATTCCCATTTATTAACGGAAACTATTAGCTAAATGATGAAGCTGTTTGTTGTGTAATATATAATAAAATAGGCACACTGTAGAGGCGGCATGACGCATGCGCATATCGTCTGTATGTTGTATACCACGGAGAAACTACAAACGATGTCCTCTCTTTTCTGCAAATTGTAACATGGAGTTTCACTTTTCGTGACGTTCAAGCCAATTTGACCCACGCTCTTTATCGTGATGGTATTCTTTGAAACGTTTACCCAGGTTGTGAACGCTGTGTGAACGTTCAAAATAAAACGCGAAAGTGATGCTACCTTCAATATCGATGTGAACGTATGATATAAACGAAAGGGATGTGACTCTTTTCGAATTTGAATTTATTTTTCTTCCGTTGCTCATGTTGAAAATCTTCTGCAAATTCTTCAGCTAATTGAAATAAAAATTGTTGTCTAGAATTTTTTTCGCCGGTTGTTTCTCTGTATAAAAGCCATGAGTTTATTCCAGCCAAGTCAAGAATATTGAAGAAAATCTGCACAAACACACACACACACAACCATACATACAAATCTTCATGATATCACAAGAATCTTTGCACGGGTCAAATGACCCGTTGCGGTAATTAGAGCAGATTAGATATATTTCTCGGTGAAAAATATATTCATTGTATTTTTAATAAAAGTAATAAAGGTAAATGGTGATGTGATAATGTTTTTTTTTTCAAGAAATTCTGACAAATGGGTCATTTGACTCGTCGTGGTAGGTTTAGTGTTAATGCGTATTTGTATAACAAACTTAATATGAACCGTTCCCCGCGATTTAAAAATGATATAAATTGGCTTATTTCTCAGCAATTAAACACTTTCGCAGATCAATGAAAAGCATACAATATTACGCTTTAATGTGTAAAATAGCTAGAGTGCCATCTAACGGGAGCATTACAAGTAGGTAACCTCGATATTCGCATAATGATTATAGAACGGATTACGCATGATAATAAATACAATATAATTGTATTCGAATGGCTATATATTTGAATCCAGAGTATTATTCAGTGAGTACTTAATCAAAGTTTGGGTTCTGATGAGTTTGGAAGCAAGATGTATAACAAGAACACAGTAATATACAAGTCGGAGATTGAAATTCAGAGGATTTTAAAATACAATATGTTATATAATACTTTTCCTCGCAGAATGCCAGATTCCCGCCTTTTATAATAAACTATATTTCAAATCAATGTTAGTGCTGATTGAAATTTATTTAAATTATATTTTTTTCTACAAAAACATATTTTACGGGTGTTTCCAACATATTTCTTTAAAAAAATATCTAGGCATAATATTATATAGTGTATAAATAGCTTTAAACGCTTGGAATACAGATTTAATGGTCCACGATCAGAGCTGATGAGAGATCAAAGAGCATGAAATATGATCTTAGGATAATTGCACGATAAATTTAAATATTACATCCTCTTAGAAAGTTGTGTTTGAATGATTTAACTTCTTGTATATAGCCATTGCTGTTAAAAAACATAATATGGCCGGACAAGGTTATGTTATGTTCGCACGCCCGCCAAAATGGAGGGCAAATGCCTCATTTTTTACCCCATCGATCTCTTACATAAGAAAGTCGTCACAGTCCATATGGCTCATTTAAAATAGAACCATCGATCGTGTCCAATTATTTTCTATTAATAGTAAAATACGTGTGGATGAATATTTGATAAATGTTAAATTTGTAGACTGTTATAAACACAGGTTGCGTTCACAAAGTAATCCAATTTTCTCCAGACACGATGGAACACCGCAGCATATTCTAATCTCCTATGTTAGATTGAGGGGAGTCTTGGCTTTAATACGTACCCTTTAAAAGTCGCCTTCGAGCTATCTGAGAAGATAGCTCGCTTAAAAGAAGTCATGAAAGAAAAACATTAGGACACGATTGAAACCATCCAACCTTATATTACATCAGCTCTAAAAGACATCTTTGGTTCGAAAAAAAATGAACTCTCTTTGGCACTAGAAAAAACGGAGACCCTATTCCTAACAAGGAAACGCGTTGACGAACCACCGATAATAGCTTTTCAGGAGCATTGTGTTAACTACTCCAGAAGTGTCAGGTACCTTGGCGTACACATCGATGACAAACTAACATTCAGAAAACACATCGATATGGTAGCGCAAAAGGCAACAATGGTGACAAATTATTTGGCGCGATTAATATCAAACATCGGCGGACCGAGATCGAGCCGAAGAAAGCTACTTAACGAGGTGACCAACTCCATCTTGCTCTACGGTGTACCAGTCTGGACAGAAATTACACAGAAAGGCGGAACCAGATATAAACCGCTAAGAACGCAAAGAAAAAGCGCAATTCGAATAATATCAGCCTATAGAACGATCTCACTGGATGCAGTACAAGTTCTAGCAGGCACACTTTCTGTGGACATCCTCGCCATGGAAAGGAAGCGTAGATATAAGAAAAATAGGAAAAGAAGAAGCCCGAGAAGAGTCAATCCAACAATGGCAGAAACGCTGGGATACCGGAACCAATGAAGGTGGACATAACAATTGATCTTAACGATACAAAAATGGACCTCGCGTAAACACGGAGAGCTCACCTGACCCAGATGCTGACGGGACATGAGTGCTTCGATGTTTACCTATTTAAAATTGGCAAGAAGGACTCCACAAAGTATCACCACTGCGGCGAGAATTGCGAAAAAAAAACGGAGAAAAAACTAGAAGAGTGAACACCGGTTCGTAGAAAAACAAATCCACCCCCTTGAAGCAATGCGAAAGCGGATTCCAAGGGGATCGGTGGAGAAAAATGGGTGAGGGTTTTAGTGGGTAAGAATCCCACATTACCATGATTTTTAATCATGGTGTATTTTTAAAAAGGTAAAAAAAGGTTTTGATACACTTTCAGAAGTATATATATCAATGCAAAAAGATACTATTTCGAAGGTTTTTAACTGATTGTACAAATATATTCAATACAATTTTTTTTATAAATTTGGAAGCATTACTTTTTGAACTTACCCTGTATGTTGTGCGATTGTGTCGTTCACAAGTGTTCCGTTAGATGGCATCGCGATCAATGCGAACTAAGCTGTCAGCTTACTAGCAACGTATGCGGCATCATTTTTTAACCAATTTTCAGCCATTAAATATCAATACGGCTTGAGAAAAAATAAAACATTAGGATCTAAATGGAGCAGTGTATTCACACATTCTACTCCACAAAGCGCCGACTAACAAAGAGCGCTATTTTAGTCTGTATGAAACGTCGGTTAATGAGTGTTCCGACAATAAATCGAACATTTTCCGCGTTACAGCAACGACGGCTTTTGTGTCGTTGAATGGCGATTCGTCTTGCACCACACCTTCAACACAAAATAGAACCGAACTAGCGATAAACTTGCAAACCTAATGCGAGCACATCTCATACCTGTTATATAAATGCGGAAGAGAATCCCGATCGTAATGGATGATTCTTTGATAGCTTCATACGTCCATTTATAAATTTGTTCAATACAAATAAATTAAGATAATATCTACAACAATAATCGATGCAAACACGCAATCACTTATACGCACGCCAATTATTTGGATTGAGATATAGAATGACGATATATATTGTATAAACATTGGATTAAATTTGGATTAAATTTGGTTGGATCTTATTATTTCATTTGGGCGTGGCATTTTATTTGAACATACATTTTGCTTACTTAATTGTTCTGCTAAGTGCTTTAGGGTAGAGAATAGTTTTGGCTTTTCCGTTTTTAACAAATACAAATAAATTTCTCTGCTGTCCAACGTGGATTTTATAGATTATTCCGCACACTTGAAGTGCCTTGTTGATGGTCATTGAGAATGCAAGTCCAACGGGGAGCTGCAGTCGTCTCTTATCAAATTGCACGTCGGTGGGAATGAGCACATCTTCTCCTTTCGACTTTCCATTAAGAATATATAGTTGTTTCGATGATATTCGGCATCAATTTCTTCATAGTGAGTCTTGTTCCAATTTGTAAGGTGGCACATCAGGAAGATCTGACGAATTTAAAAACTCGATTGGATAGTTAGTAACTTGGTCTGCATTCATGGCGCTATCAATCGATTTGTAGGTAACAGAATCGTTTGCAATTTGTTATTGTATTGTGTGGTTGATTGTATTGACGTCGGTGTTTTCTGCTGCCAAAATAGCATGTTCGCAAAGCCAATAATGATTTTTATAATTACTAAAAATCTGCGGAAAAACTTTCTGAATAAGTAAATCGATGGATGGCACAACAACGCAAAAGTTCGATGGAAATGAAATAAACTTGGTAGCATCAACATGCACTTTTCCTTCACCAATGTTCAATAGTCGTTTTAAAAATGTGGCTGCCGACGCATCACGCTACAAATGTACCCGCATATTTGTCTTTAATGTCAGTTTTCGCACGTCTCTCCAAAGATGCGATGCTTTGAGGCAAGAATCAGCTGGTGTCGATGAAAGCATCACCGGAAGAGGTTGTCGAAAGTCGCCACATAATAAAATTAGAGCGCCACCAAACGGTTTTGCATTTGATCGTAAGTCTTTAAGAGTTCGATCAAGCATTGCATTCGTCCCAGATAATCCCCTTGCAAATTTTCAAAACTTTAGCTATGTCAGAAACTTTAGGAATGTTACATGTCAGAGCTTCCAATAAATGCATATCTAATGGCAATTTGAATGCCGAATGCGCTGTTCGTCCACCATCTAATAATGTTGCCGCAATACCTAATGAAGCAAGAGCTAAAGCAATTCTATTTTGAGATCGAATGTGAGCCAATAGTAAAGTGATGAGATACGTTTTTCCAGTACCGCCAGGCGCATCAAGGAAGAACAGATCATTTGTAATTGTATCGTAGGTCAATTTTTGTTCCGCAAGCAAAAGTTGTTCCTTTGCTTCGACAAATGCATCCAAATCATTAGCATTGTACTGCTGTTCAAGTGCAGAACGAATTCTTGTTGAATGAATTCTTTGATGTTGATGGTTAAGCAAATGTCTTCGATTTCGATCAGAGCTTGATTGAAAATCAAGCTCTGATCAAATCAAATCAATCGTCAACATATTGTTATTAAATAAAATAATTATTCATTTGATTCTTGTTTTTTATTTTTTAAATTAAATTTAAATTCAAATCTGGTTAGGTTAGGTTTGTTTGTTTTCATTGTGTCGAAATGAAGGCGTTTTCAATTTACCAATAAATTTGCCCCTCGCTAACAGGATTTAACCTTTATCCATTTTACACTGGGATGCAATCTGTAATCGTAATGAATATCATATTGAAATGCAGCAATATTCAAATCAACATGTACTTTCGATTCTCGTTGCACGTTGGTCGTCTGATTTTTTATCGGATAGCACTCAAACGTACTTTTTCGGTTGTTACGTACGTGAATAAGCGATGAATGAAATGAAGCATTTTAAAAGTGCTTGCGATAAATAATTTGGATATAATTGACTCACGCCGATGGATAACCTGCAAATGACATTGACGTTTGACGTTTACTATTTGAATGCAGGCGTATATGACGACACGACGCCTCCTACTGCAACTTGTAGGTACTATATACCTATAGCCTTAGCAACGCATAATCTCAAACACGTCAGAATCAACAACTTTCACACATTAAGTTTTGAATTAAAAATCTACTGTAAGTTAATTGTACTATGCCTATGTCACCCCCTGATCCCTTGGCAATAAGTGGACCAAGTTTTGTCTCAATCCGATGAACGCGCATATCAACCCATTTCGCCCGAGCATTAGACGGGAAACGCAACTTATTTTTATATATTAGATAATTTGATTAAATATTTCAATACTCCTATTTCTGAGAATTGCTCATTGGCCAATTATTTTTACGGTGTCAGCAACATGTCAATTATAGTAATTCAGACAAATGGAAGAATGGCAAATACCTGTTATTAGACATAATGAAAGGACGATGGATGAAATCAGTTTTGTTTGTAGTCTTTTTGCCAAATCGAAATTCAACATTTTTTTTTATCATCTTCGTCTCAATATTGACATAAAATCTGCCAATAACGTAATAAAACAGTATTAAAAGTCTATATATGGCTAAAATTATATTTATAAACTGTATGTTATCTACTTTTCATTAATATAAATTGATTTATTCATATGTGGCAGCCCTTGAAATAGTTTGATATTCAATAGATACCTATCACACACTTATCAATAAAATACTAGTACTGTGCGTTTAGAAAGTATCTATTTTATTACCGTGGATTAAATTGGACATTAAATAAAGAAAATATACATTTATGGTCGTCTGTTCTATATGGAATTGAAATATGAACCAGAAACCATTGAATTATGATACTAACATGAAAGACACATTGGATGGTTCTTGTAAAAACTAGATCAGATAAGTTTGCGGCTGGTGAGAGCCATCAGACAGCGTAAAAAGTCACATCTCGGACATGTCGTTAGAAATGACAAATATAAATTGCTTCAACTTATAATCGAGGAAAAAATGGACGGAAGCAGGCTGTTAGTGGGATGAAGAATATCGCTCTTGATTCTGGAATATGTAGAATTGGAGCAACGATGACGCTGACGAGCCGTTTTAAATCGTTCACGGTGAAAAGAATCAACCAAATTAATGAGCGACGTCAGATTAGTGACACACCAAAGCAGAAAAAAAATCGTATAATTTAAGGGGAAAACACAAGCATAGCTTCAAAAGACTTGCATAAATTATTTTCATGATCATACGATTCAAAAAACCGGAATAATCAAATATCCGGATGCACATAGAAGTGCAGCATGCCGACGAAAAGTCGAGAGTGACTTTTATTAAAATGAAGAGATACTCGCGACGTGCAGATATAAAGATGCAATTGAGCCGTTGTCGACTTTATACAGCACGTTTCTATTGAATTTCATACGGAAGCATTTAAATAAAGGCACTGTTATAGAATGCTGAAAAGATCATTAGTACAAAAATAGCAATTGAATATTTAAATTTAAAAAAATGCGCACGAACTTTTGGACTGACCTGATATTTACATTTAAAAATGTTTTACACAGTTTATTAAATACCCTATATTTAAATCGCTCCAATAAAACGCATACTCGATCGAAATAATTTAATTTTTCGAAAAGATTTCACACATTATTAATGTCAGTCGGGTATTAAGCATTCAAACTTAACGTGGCGCAGCTTGAGTTTTAAAGCAAATATAGATTTGTCTTTTTGCCATGATGACACATGCTAAACGACAAACATATGTCATAGTGACAGGACTCACAAATTGTATCCTTTAAATCATAAAAGCATGGAAAACGGCGCCGACATTATCTCCGAAGTCGTCGATTAAATCTCGCTATATACGCCTGTGTATGATGAACATTGGATGAGTAATTCGTTTGACGCTTTTGAAAATGAAGTATCAACGCCAGTAACTTACTGCATTGCGTATAAAACGGCAAAATGCCGCTTTAAGTTTTGTACAGGGACGTCTTGTCGAGATTCCAATTCCAACTATTCAGAAAATGTTCACACTTAATTGAGAATATTTTCCCGGTCGAAAAGTCATGGGAAATTTGACACTCGACCCAAAAGTATGTATTCAGTTTCGAAACACTACAGAGGTGTTAATAGACGGAGATAGATTTGGACAAGTTTTACTCAAGATAAATATTAAAAGTTGATTCTTCTATTATGAATTTGACAGCTAAGGTTTTTAAGTGACTTGAAAACATGCTAATGGAATTATACGTCAAAACTGACGTTAACTCCTCATCATAAATGAGACGATGAAGATTTCAATGATGTTTGTTACGCGATTCAAAAAAAAACCTTTGTTAATCTCTGCATACGCCGAGAAGTATTTCAATTAAAAATATATCGTTGAAAATAACACTGGCAAATTTTGAATAGTTCATTTTTTCAATGTAAATTATTAGTTGAATGTATAAATTATTTCACGCTTAAAGAGTCATTATATTTAATATATATACAAATGGTGTAAGATTTAAAAATATTCTTTTCATAATGAAATAATTAGTATAATCTAATATATAAAAATTAATATCTGTTTGTTCATATGTAATGCGCTACCATACCGTTCATCAGATTGTGATAAAATTTCGTCCACTTATTGTTAAACATTGCGCGAGTAACATAGACATAGCTTAATATATAAACATCAATGTTTGTTTGTCCGTATTTAATGCGCTGCTATACTGTTCATTCGATTGCAATAAAACTTTTTCAAATTATTGTTAATACTTGCAGGAATAATATAGGTATAATAAAAATATTGTTTTTGTACGCAGTTTTTTATGCGAGACACAATTTGCAATGACATAATTTTGTAGTAGGTTGCTTGTGATTTTTATGATATCAATTGGCATAATCAATTATTTGTGTATCTTATGAGGAAAACTGCTCAGTCTTTACAAATCCCCTCAACACTTCCCTATTGAGATGTTGGCGAAAGCGTCCTTCGATACGTTCATCCAGAAGACCCGCTGGGTGAGCACTCTAAATGAAACTCGGAGGTTATGCTACCTTCAATATCCAGCAAATGAGGAGGTAAACGTTTCATACAGACAGAATGGATGTAACCCCTTCCTGTGAATAGATATTAAAGAGGCCCATAGTTCTGCAGTGGATTGTTTGTGGATGCACTATAATGATGATGATATACATATATGGTTTTAATTACTTAAAACTAGGAACGTGCCCTATTCCGTGGCTCGCACGATCTCCAGACCTGACACCACTGTATTTCTTTGCCTGAGAGAACGTGCCCTATTCCGTGGCTCGCACGGCCTCTTGATCTGACACCACTGGATTTCTTTGTCTATTATGCGTTTGTAAATTTTATGTGACTTTGGAAGCTCAACAGTAATTGTCTTTAAACTAATTGGATAAAATAATGATTTATTTAGATTTAAAAAATATATATATAGTTATTTCGTGCTATTACGACCACAGATTAAAAAGCTATGACGATTTAAAGATGATATTTTGGGTATTTTTTCAAAATGTTGGAAAAAAAAATCGACAACCCTGACATAGGGACTATGTTTGAATCGTAGCAAAATACCCGCCCTAACTCCCAAAAAATATGTGTCAGTCCATATATAAAACATCCTGTATATATTATATATAAAGTACAAATATGTAGCAAAAATCGGCATGATAGTATCACAAAGCTATATAAATTCTCATATGGATATTGAACAATGAACAATTGAGTTTACGTAGGTCATGTTCACTGATTGGTAGCCAATAAAATTCATTGTGTGCTATTAATATGATGCTGCCTACTTTAAATTTAATGACGTCAATAAGCCATCGAAAATAATGCATTCATCAATTTCACAAAATATTCGTCGATTATACAGATTATGTGGATTATTTTTTATAGCATCAAGTGCTATCCTCTGAAGCGAATTTACATTTTAAAATGTTCAAGTATGTCACGATGACGTCGTGGATTATATGCGTAATCTAATTATACACATCAAAGAATGGCTCATCTTGATGATGGAAGTTTTGGAAGACCTGCGGTCGCTCCTTAAGCACAACGCAAGATGACACAAACAATGCGATGACAGATCTATTATGAATTATTCAGCATCGCCGCTTTAACGACGGAAAACTTCAGCGATGTTAATTGAAGATTTTCAATGAATGCTTCGCTAATTTTTGTTTAGATATTAAAGCAAGACTCTGTACAAATACGCCAAATTGTGATCGATATTCTAGGCGGAAAGCCGCAGAAGCCTTGAATTTTCACATAATGAGATTAAGCTGGACAACATAGGCGAGCTTCCAATCGGTTCAAACAGGTTTAACGACCCTATAAGAAGGTTTACGTTAAAATATTTATTGAAATTGAATCGGAAAAATCACGCATGAAGCTCGTTTAGCACATTTTTCAGGCGGGGTGATTGAAACTTGATATTTCAGGCGAGGCGACCTTCAAAAACGAAACGAATTACGACTCAGCCCATATTGTGAATTATGAAATATAGACTCTCCAATTAGGGCGATCATAAATCTTCGAAGAAAATTAATTATGCAGAACCGGAACATAATAAAGCAATCGACGCGTTATTAAACGGCGACACGTTCCTTTACATAGGCGACGATTAATATATTTAAAATTCCGACCTCATTAAATTGGCATTCAGCATTGAACAATAAAAATGTCAAATCTAGATTTATTGAGGCTCCGTTCTGGCCATAAACCCTTGCGGGAGGCAATAATGAAGGAAAATTTCGCCTCCTCAAATGGCTTTTACAAGACTGTGTATTTTCGTCGATGTCAAAAGTTATGAGAACTCTAATGACTCATTTATATAACATGAGTGAATTGTAAATATTGAATTTGGCAATGATTGTAAAGACACGAAATATTTTTTTATTCAAGGTATAAATCTAAGAAATATTCCAACTTTTTTAAGGCAATTCATTGCATAAAATCGTAATACGTCGCAGATTTTTTTTTACAAATACGTCGTAGAATACGGTCAAGTACACACACTTCAAATATAATTTTTATATCGAACAATAAACTGGTCGAATGTTTTCCTTTCAATATTTTTTTTTAAGGATGATCATTACTATGTTTAACCCTTTCACACCAGAGAACATACACGCTACGATAACACACAATATTCGTTAATTTTTTCCGAATATTTCTTAATGTTCAACTTGCATGGCATCTGCTTTCTGTTACTCAGCTATTTTTGCCTATTAATGTGTTGCGAAAATAAAAGGACAGGGTAACCATGCTAATAACGCCACTCCAGAACAGTCAAGGGGGAATAACAAAATTGGCCAACGATAAGAATGATGCGAGTATCTTAATTATCAAAACAAACGCCTGTTCTCAAGACAACGCGTGAAATAGTGAGATGTTTAGACGTGTAGGGATACCTTTACAGCACTACTTTGCCATCGATGCACGAATGTATGATGAGACGCAAGACACCCGTCTCTGTCTCACGATTTCCGGTCCGATAGGTTTAACCCTTGAGTGGTGAGCTAATTTTAAAATGACGACATATTCGCTTTACACGTGGATACGTCTGTAATTGCAGACGGGTGGAATACGTGTTTATTGTGACAGATAAGTCTGTCAATATAGGCAAGAGTTTCTATATGTGCATGTATCAACTTGCATTAATAATACCATCAGTTGTGTCCAAGGCACCACCGTGATTAATTATTATGTCGATTACGTATTAGAATTACATTTTGGTTACAATGTAACTTATGTCATCTGATGATGAATATGTTCTTCATGTTGACTCTAGTGCGGGAGTTCTTAAACTAATATAGTCCGCGGAACCCTTCTGCAACAACATTTTTTTTGCGAACCCCATTCCAAGCCTGAGGTATTTTAATTAAAATTAATTATTATTATATTTAAGCAAAAGTTAATGAATTTTACCAATCAAACGTGAATCTACCAAGTGATGAATCTATGTAGATGAAAATGACAAATGTATCAATTCTGTAACAGAACATTTGCCTTCTAATCAAAATAATTCTTTTTTACAACGAAATAATAATTGGACAAAGACCTAATTCAATGAAATAAATGATATGGGATTGGAAAAAAAATTGGAAGGGGTAGCCCCTGGAGTCCGTCATCTGCTGCAGCCCTCTTCAAACTAAGGTTGGACTCGTGAACCCGCGGAAGTATTATAAATCCCTTGAATTTAGCTTGAACTTTAGTAATTTCCTCCTCCATCGCACCTTCGGGTGCACATGATCTGAAGCTTTTTGTGTGGCTATTCTGGGGTAACCCGAAACAGATCATACAGTAGCGCAAGAAATGGGTTCGATTAAAACAAACCTTCAATCCAGTCAGTCGCTGTTTGATATCCATCGTCTACTCTGCAAATATCGTGAACATTGAAAAATCAATAATTTTGACGAACAGCTATATTTGCTTTACTGTATATCCATATATACTTATTAGATTAAAAATAATTCGTCATACAATTCATCACTGTTGGAACAAAAAAATACTTTATCTCATAGCGTAATAAATGACAATTAGCTACAATAAGCACACTCACAAATATATCATAAGCAAGGTGTGTCAATTTTGACTTAAAGATGTGGGTAGGTGCTTGTGTATTTTTGATCTTCAAAAGTCGTTAAGGTGCCGTTGATGGCCATCATTAAAGTCAATGAAGGAGACGAAATGGAGAGTGGCAATCGCCGGTGAAATAAAAAAAGGATCACTATTCGCATTTATAGAAATTTAAGCGCGAAAAAATATATAAATGTATATAGATTACCATAAATATAATTTTTTATTATAGGGAGAAACCTACGCGTGATCGTTTTTTCGTAACTTTATACATAGATCCATAAATTCTGACGTTTAAAATGATTTTGTCATATAAATGTGCGATGATGCCGATAACGATCGATTAAGAAAATAATCCAAATGTGAATAATAATATGCGTCTATGAGAATTAACGACGCGTCGCATATATGGAAAACGATCACAAAAGAAGTATGTAGATCAGCCCTCGCTTAATAAAAAGTGAAAGAAAGCAACGGGCAATGCGCGAAACGATGTAATTGACCTTTTTTCGGAAAAGGTCAATACGGGTACTATAAGGGTTAATGATACGAATGCTCCCAATTTGAATATTTTCTAACGCAGTGGCGGAAGCAACCATTTGTACAATGCGTATTTAATTTTGACGAATAAAATATTTTGAGCCGGTTGTGTTTGAGTTTTTTGCCTTATGCTTTGAGGAGTTTTCTGTTCTGGAGCGTTTGAAGAGAACGAAAAAAATGGCAAGTCTGCCGTAGCAAAGTCCTGTGATGTATGACAAATAGGAAAGAACCGACGTATCTTTGTCTTTGCATGATCTTAAAGAACATTTTCCTGATTAAAAATGCAGGACGCTTTTCATATAGCTATTTCTCGTTGACGGATTTCATAGTCTTTAGCTTCATTGCTTATTTGCTTAATATGAACTTCGTCTCGATGTTCAAAAACTTTCATCAAATGATCAGATTAAAAGATGCAGCTGAAATAGAAATGCACCTTTTTTGCTAAATTTTTGTATACTTTCGAATCCTCTAATATATCTAAATAAATTATATTGGCCAGAATTTAAAAATATATATTAACTTGATCCTTGTTTCTTTTATGTCAGATAAATTGCTTTGACTTTTAGCATACTTATTTTGTTTTCCCCGTCTGCTTTCTTATAATTATCACTGAGAGGATTCAATTTTCTCGTCGACGAAAGTTCTCCAGGGGGAACTTGAATACTAACGCGCTCCTTCAAGGCGGCTTTCGTTTAATTAATCAAATAAGTGTAGAATTGTATAGATATATATACTATTTCGTACGAATCTTGATTACAACATACAGAATGATTGCATTTTCAAACTGTAAAAAATATGACTATTAACGTTTAATGCGACATTATCGTATGATACGATAACGCAAGATTATGACGTATCCTGAAATACATTAGTAAATATGATATCTGATATCAGGCAAACTACAATCCCACCCCTATGTCAATAGATTTAACAGAAGAAAATATGATTATCCATATAGAAAACGTTTTGATAACTAAATATATCTTCTGTGTATGTGTCTCATAAGCTACCAATAGACTACCGAATAACTTTGTCAAAGAAAATCCAAGCCGGAAAACTCAATCGATTTCAGTCTACTTTCCAATTCAAATAATACGATATGTCTTGTTGCCAACGAACCGGACATTGATTTTTTTCAAGTTGACCCATCCGGTCGAAATAATAAGCGGATAAATGCTTATAGCCGTTTTATCGATCGGTCATACATACGATTACTAGGCAAAGCAGTCACTTACCCAATGTTCCGGGCCTGCCGTTGGCTGGTGGTTGCGTGCGGTTTCTGGAGGGGACGTAGGCGGGAATGGGGTTGTTGGGCTGGTGGGCGGGGGTGTTTGCGGGGGCGCTCGCGGGTGGACTGAGAGGGCGGACTGGACCTGCCACACCATCGCGTTTCTTCGCAGCCCCTGCAAAACAATTAACGGCTTGGCTTACTAACATGGACCATATGGACACAATGACCGGAGATAATTCATTAGCCCGCACTAAAAATAATAAACTACTACATTTTAATTGAAAATAAAAATAATTAAACGTTCTTTCCATTTCAAAGCATGTCAAGAATAGCAAATATTTTTAAATTTATGAAGGAATAAGAATTTAAAAACTAATCGAATCGCATATATTTGGGAGTTAGGGGGATCTTTTGCAACGTTTCACACATAGACCCTATATCAGGGTTGTCGAAATAGATTTATTTTTCAACATTTGGAAGAAATATCCAAAATTTCATCTTTAAGCCGTCATAAATTTTTGTGGCCATATGTGGTCATAATGGCACGAAATAACTGTTTTTTATAATTCGCCGGGAAAGTGGTTGATAGTCGCCACTTTGTGATTTATTAATGTTTTGTGTTAGGGACGATAGTGACATCTTTACTAATTATGAATTATATTGTTGGAAAGAGAAAATCTACACAGATCAATGATGACATTGACACTGGGTATACTATTTCTTCCGAAGAAGAGAGCGATTTTGAGTCATATCGAAAATTATCACACAGCAATAATAGCTTATAATTAAAATAATTAAGATATCATTCTTTATTGTTTTCCTGTTTTTTTATTAATTTTTTTTTTGTGTGATTTTCAATATATTTTGTATAGCTTTTTCAAAGTTATGCGGTTTTTAAAATCCATGGAACGCATCTTCACTTTTTATATATTAGTCATAGCTTTTTTTTGTGGGATTTTTCGCAGAACGCATCTACCGCATAAAAAAGGTTTAAATGTACACAAATTTTCAGCTATGACTCACTTTAAATAAACAAAATAGATTTACAAAAGTTCTATCCATCGATTGAGCTATAAATCATGTCTCATTATAAAATGCATTTAGCGAACATTTACGCGGCAAAAATTATAAGATTAAATGAGTTCAAATGTCTAATATTTATCCTAAAAACAAAAATGACTTGAACTATTAAATCAAATGACGCACATTAATTTGTCATCCAAATGACGCAATTTGTTATTATTTTATAAATAAGTGAGTAATTTATAATACAGACCTATACAGACTAGAATGATGTATCAAACTAGAAGAATAAATATTTAATTGTCTCATCTATTGCAATTTGATCATATCAAGAGCCGCATCGTTTCAATTGACCCAAATTTGCACCTAATGATTCGTTGATCGCGTGCCAATTTGAACGATCGCTGCGCAATCAATCAAATCGAACCGTTCCCATGTGGAGAAATTCATTTATGCTATCGTGATTATTGTGACCCTGGGGTCATCTCGTGACCCATGACCGAAGATCATTCATCCTGCAAATTTAAAAAAAAAACAAACTGCACGAAAATATATTTGGAATCATGACGTAAACGACGTCTAATTAATTATAGTACGTGACCGTTGATTCGAGTCTCTTATCTGTAAAACGACCGGCAAAAGGTTTTGAAAATCGTGAGAATCAAGTCTATTTAAATTACCTTCGACTTGTTTGTCAAGGAGCGGATAATTTATGGATATTGTTTACGTCGGGTTTTCGGTTGAAGGTCTGCAGACGAATGAATCTTCTGGTTTAATGTACACGATTCAGGATTCATCTCAACGAGTCTTATCAAATTAATTTGTTTTATTAGGGAATTTGAGGGATTTTCTCGCTGACGGATTGTGATTTTATGGCGTCTGAAAATGCGCACTAACGTTTTATGGCGAGATAAGAAATAACACTGACGAAACGACAATAGGTTTACAAAAGAGGTGGTACAGAGTCATGTCGTTTTATTGAATAACTTTCTGAAAAAATATAAATCTAAAATATTGCAAAATATTCATTAATAAAAAATATAAGCATAAGCATATAATATAAATACTTATAGTACGGAAGGCAACGATTTTGGGTAATTATACATACAAAACTTCAATAAATCCCCCGCGCTTTAGCATTAGCCACGTCTATCGAAGACCTAGCTGTCTTGTATCGAAAGTAGATGACATTTATTTAATAATAGTTAACGTTAACTACTTGTAGACAAAGAAACATCTTTGTAGATTTTATATTAATGCCGGTATGTACAATTATTCATGTCCGCAACATTGAAAGCTTGGTAGACCGTAACTTTCCTGATTTATATTACATAAACACTAATTAAAACAAAAAAATAGTTTGTAGAAATTGGTGCAAAATTTCAGTCGCTGCCTCGCGTACTATTATTAGTGATATTCGCGTTCCTCTAAAATATTAAGTTTTTAATAACAATAACATTACATAACTAGTCACAAATGAGATAAGCGAAAAGAGTCTAGTAGTCCTGAAATCGAAAGCTTTTCTTGTTTTATTTTCGAGTTCAGTTCAATAAATCAATTACAATTGATCAATAAAACAATAATAGCGAGAGAAAATTAATATGTAAACCATTATGTTCAGAATTGATTGATTTGAAAAGGTTTTAGAATCGATTTCCACACCAACAACAAAGCGTAAAAGATAAGAACATTAATTCAATGGAAAACGTTCATAAATAATCGACACAAACACCATAAATGTAGATAAATAGTACAATAAAAAACACGAGAAAAGAAGTGAATCGAGAATATCACCGAAAGCTAGCTGTTTGATATCCAATAACTTCCTGAAGCATGATTTTGAAAGACAAGTTGAAACTGTATACGGTCGTATAATTGTGCAAGATATGAATGTCGATATTGTTGAAATATCAGTCTATAACTACCACAGTCGTTGACAGTTTTAATTTGAACCCCCGTAAAGTGCACTTTAGCTATTCTCATATCATCATCATATTGCAGCCACAAACAGTCCACTGCAGAAATATGGGTCTCTTCAATATCCATTCGCAGATAGGGGTTACATCCATTTCGACTGTATCATACATTCATCTCCTCATTCGATCGATATTGAAGATAAGCATAACCTCTGAGTTTCATTTCGAATGCTCACCCAGCGGATTTCCTGAATTAAGCGTATTGACGAACGCTTTTGCAACAGTCTCGGTAGGGAGTGTGGAAGATTTGTAAATATTGAGTAGTTTTCTTCAGAAGACAGTGGAAAACTACTCTAGACGACCTTGTAGATTCCACTGGAAAGGGCTTTCAGGAGTGCAAAGAGTCCAGTCCCTCCTTTCCTGAAAAGTGAAGTTGTTCATATGCCTATCCTCAAGACCTTCTATTTGATGTTCTTCTTGACCTTGTTCTATTCCTAAAGATTCTTGGCTCCGAACCGGTAAGGTTCATAATGCTCCATATTGTTGGGTAGGATCGACTATGTAAGGGATAGCGAGTGACAAGAAAGCCATGATTTGTAAAAGTAGAAATGAATAGTAGATAAACTGAATATTAACTTACTGTTAAAGGAAAATTTAAGTATTTAATCTGTAAACAAGTACTAGTAAATAACGTAAAAAAAATGGTATGCAATTAGGAAGAAAGGTACGTTAAGAAGGATCCATTTATTCTTACGGTATAGAAGGCAGGAGAAGGTCCACAAAATAATGAAATAAATAAAAAGTAAATTGTAGGAAAAAATGTATTTTATACAATTGCATTTTTTCCATATGTTAACAGAAATTATTAGCTAAATAAAATAGTTGTGTTTGTATAATATACAATAAAATAGGCTTGCTACAAGTCTAGCAGCTGATTTATGCTGCGTATAGACACATACACCGTAGAGGCGGCGCGGCGCATGCGCATAGCGTCACTATGATGTATGCTATGGACATTGACACCCTACAAATGATTCTCCTTCTATTCCGACCAACTGACGTTCCAGCCAACTGCGTTTCGTGACGTTCAAGCTAATTTCCCACACAACGCTTATATTTAGAAGTATCATTTAAAAATATATATATATATCAAGGAAATGTACGAATTCTTATCTCAAATGAATGCTTAAGAGATGTTGATAAGCTTTTTCTTATAAAGCACGACCATTGTAATATTAAAATAAAAACCAAAAATAGAGAACAGTTGACCAATAGGCAAATCATGTGGCAAGGCGATTGGATGAATCAATATAATTTGCTCAAAATAGAAATAAATTGATTCTAGTTGGGGAAATATTTCTTGCAGTAAACTCTATTTGACATTTGAAATACTTTTGAACAACATGCAACATACATTATTATGGGTTCAAAACTATTTTTGAAATGATAGATTTGAACTCGCTACTAAACCCCAAAGTATACAGCATTATTCTGCGCATCACGTATAAAGTAAAGGTCATATGTCCAATTTTGGGGGAAAAAAAATGTTTAGGGCGTTGATCTTTTTCACAAGTGCCGGTTAAAGGCGTCGCGACGCCCCGCCGTAACCTGGAATGGGGAGGCGCCAAGGGGTTGGGGTATTGTCGGCGCCGAGCAAGGCCGGGATGACTCATCCTGAGGGAGGCGCAGGATTACGTCAGAGTGATTCCCCTCATTCCGCCGTAACAATAGAAGCTGTAAGACGTATCGGTACACAAGCCGCATATCAACTTAGCTAATAAAATCCTTCTTTCGTCGATACACCCCACGTCTTCCCATACGACTCATAAAATAAACAACGTTGCCAACCGATCCATTTTCATCATCGATTTTCCGATATGTCACTATTTTATTATGTCACAGAACGAGTTAAAATTTCATGTACATCCGATACATACGATTGAAAATTTGTTTGATTGTTAATATTGAAATTATGACTCATTTCTAGCATAACATAATCCAATCAAATCAATATTATATTTCGTTATAAAAATAAAACGATAACAATATAGCCAAATACAATCAGACTACCCCCAACAGTGCTTGACCTCACGTTTCGGCCACTTGAACAGTTAAAATCTTGTGAGCATCGAAACCTTATCCACTTAAGACTACACAAACGAACATGCAATATATTTGGGATCTAAACCAACATCCAAAGGGTCAGCACTTAGAACAATGAATTTAATACCCATTAGCTTTATATATACGAAACTACCCCCAATCAAATAAAATCGTGCATAAAAAAATAAATATTTATTTGAAAGTATGAATAATTATATATACAAATCAATTTGGTTTTCCTATTGAATTGCTAATTTATTATAAATCTATATTTATTAAGATAATTGATCAAATTAGGATTACAATGAAAGCTAATGATAATTATCAAGGCAAATTAACAATTTATGTATCTTATATAGCGGATGGTAACATATTTTGAAAGAATGGAAGCAGTTCAGCAGCAGTCAGAAAAATTGTCTTAAATTGTACATACAAGATTGAAGGGAGTGGATATATCAGATAAACTCCACAATTCCTACATAAGGGAAACATCAACATATTTCCACCATAAACCTTATAAATATAATAGTATCATTAAATAAATATCGATATGGAAAAACAAGTCATATTACAACATTGACATAATATTGACACAAAGTTAAAATTGATTAATATGAATTCGGCGATGATAAGATTACAGCTGTAGCGGACAATTGTGCAAATTTTTCAATAAAAACATTTCGTATGCATGATTTCAACGTTACCAATATAACGAGCAAAAATATCTCGATATGGAAACAAACAAAAAATGTTGAAGGGATTTCAGGATATTGAAACTGGGTGGTTTTAAATTATTTATTTCAACATAGAGTTAAAATATCAACGATTATTAAAATAACCATCGAAAGGTTGATAACTGTAGTTTAAGTCAAGCAAAATTTATCACATTTTAATGTTCGAACGTAGAAAATTGATCATTAACCAATGTTCATTATAAGCGAGTTCGGCCGTAAACTTGCTATAAAATTCACTAGAAAAATATTATGTGCCTGCTAGATTTTCTAAAATAATACTAAATAAATCTTACAAAGATAGATACAGTTATTATGGGAGGGGGGAAGTCTTGACTCGTTCGCGACCTCATTTACAGTGAGTCACCTTTATAAGTTAGCTTCTGAGAAGACTTTCATGATCATGCATATCATAGAAGTATGCATTTATCCCAGAAAATATCGCAAAAGGTCCTAAAAGACGACTGAGAGACTACAAGTTCCGTCTGTCCAACCGGTCCGCTTTTCTGACCGCTGACATGACGAAATAATGCCTCGCGATTGGACGCCATACCCGAAAATATCTACAGAACAATTCTGGGTTGGCCCAATGTTTAAGCGATGACAAAGAAAAGAGAGATTAGACGTCAATATATATATAAATATATAATAAAAACGAACAGAGCTCATTCATGTAAAATAGAATGGTCAAGTAAAATATTTTTTTTTGTATGAATTCCTTGCCTTTTTACGCGGTTTTTGAAGAGCGTACCGCGTAAATCGCGGGATAAGTGTATATTACAATATCTAATTTATCAGCGTAGGCAATGTGACGTTTATTTAAGTCTCAACGACTGAGTCATTATCCAATATAAATAATGCGTAGAGTTCTAAAATACGACAATAATCGTCGCTTTAAACTTTTTAGGGTTTCATAAGACACCGAAAAAGATTATATCGATTAAGAAAACTACGGTCGCATTTCAAATGGAGAATGTTTGAATCGAAGCAAAAATGTATGGAACGTCGTATTGTCATTAAAAGAGTTTGTTGTTGAATAAAATCCAATCTTTATCGATCCGTTGTGTTCGAAATGTACATAATCTATTTCAATGTATCGAATTGCGCTAGATTTTGTTGCGGTAATCTTTGTCTAATACGTCTAGACAGGAAGCGAAATAGTATGTGGTGCAAAATGTATGCGGATTTATGAAAAAAAGTTTCTCTTCTTCACGGTTTATTGGTTGAACGAATGTTATTATATCAACTAGAACGTTCGTTTGTTGTAAAAAGAAACGTATTATTGGTAATTGCGACGTGTGCATTTCCTATCGATTCCGATTGGGCGTCACTAATATGCTCAAGCGTCGTAATTTCAGAGTCTAATTTCCAGGAAAACTTCGTACCCATGAGCTCATAAACGAGCCCATGAATCTTGATGAAGTTTTAATATGTCAACAATTTCGGTCTAGGAAACAAGAGCAGCATAGTATATATTTAATGGTAATGTCGTGTTATGTATAACCGCGGTGGACGTTGTTTACTCCCGAAGTGTGATTCCTGGAAGACATACGGATGACGCTCTTGACTGATGTTATTGCTGAGTGCTTTGGATGTGGAAAAGATCTATTAACGGATTACGTGGATCAACCAAGATCATCTATATTAAGACGTATGCCACCGAGACATATTTTGGAAACCACACCCAAACGAATAAAGCCAATAAATCGCCCCTTAATCGCAATAATTCACGGCGACGACAAGAACACCATGTTTAATGCTGGAGGTGATCGCATATTTTATGAAGTACTTGTAGATTTATTCAAGTGCTCGAGACCATCGTTGGATTTCAACGCGGCTCTCCAAGGTGAGCGAGGATCGAGCAACATCAAACGGATGCCCTGTTTGAAGAATTAACTTCAATCCGAGACAAAATGTTGCTCATGTCATATGATTGATACTCGTACAATAAACGATCAAATCCATTGTCCGGTAATCGCTGGGAATTCTATACAACCACATCAACTATTGAATGTAAATTAGTACAGATACCTTTAAATTAACCTCATCTGTCAACCAAATAAATTGGTTAATTTCATGGAAAACGTGAGAACGATAATACAGTATAACCACGATTATCCGGATTGCTCAAAATAAAACAAAAAATAATAATTTGCTGATTTTCATATTACAAAATTTTACTAATTGTTTAATATTAGAAGATGAAAACTCAGAGCGGAAAGTTATTAAAAATGAGGAAATACAAAAGTTGAAAAATGTATTTTTGTGTGGTTCATACAAAGACGATCAACTGGATAGCCAATATCTGTTCCGTTATTGTGTGAAAAAGCAATATTTTTCAATACAAAATTAAATGGAGATTCCACGTTCAAAGCAAAGATTCCACCTTCGGGCTGGCTTAAAAAAATCGAAAAAGGATGACATGGTATCAGGGAACTTGTAATTCATGGGGAAAAGCTTACTGCTGACATACCTTCAGCAAACACATTGATTGACATATTGAAGCTATTTATGGAGAAGGAAGGATTCGACGAAGATTTTTTATACAATGCTTATGAGTCCGGCTTAAATTGAAAATAAACTACCCGACAAATCTTTAGCATCAAGACGTGAAAATACTTGGGTACAAAACTAGTAAAGAACATGTCACAATGATGGTGTGTGCAAATGCATTGGAAAATCAAATAACTCCAGATGCTTTAAAAATATTAAAAGTCTTCCAGTTGAATATCATCATCAGAAGAAAGCCTGGATGAATGGTGAAGTTTTTAAAGGATAGTATGAAAAACAGTTCATACCAGAAGTAAAAAAATACCAAACCTCATAGATAAAAGAGGGTTTGAACCAGATCGATGAAATGTTTATGGTTCGATGGATCAGGGTGCAATAGAAAAACAAACGTTTAAATAAAAATCAGATGTTTCGACGATTATTGCTAGCAAACGAAAATAATGAAGAATCAGCTTCCACAAGAAAATAAAGTTAAAAGATTTTTGCTCCAACGCAGCAAAAAGTTGGAATTCTTAGATGTGTCAACTTTGAAAAAGTCATGAAACAATATTTTTAATAGACCTTTAGTAAGTTCCAGTAACGCGGTAAAACCTGATATAGGAGACATTGCGGAAGCAATAGCAGACATTTCTATATGATGTAGAACAAGGTTGTTCAACCTTTTCTGTCTTGGGAGCTACTTTTCAATTTAAAATTGTCTCGGGATCGACTTCTAATATGATTCTTATAGGAAATGTATTTAAGGTGTTTCTTTTTCCTTTCTTCAAACTTAAAAACTCAAATTAGCAGATAAACACGATTCAAGTCGAGCTAAAGAGTTCGATCTCCGGAATTTTATTTTTCATCGTCGTCTGTAAATATATTTATATAAAGTAATTTTTTTTTTTCAAAATTCACGGAAGTCGTCGGGATCGACCAAATTTTGCTTAAAGATCGACCGGTCGATCCGGATCGACCGGTTGGACATCCCTGATGTAGAAGATATAACCGAATGGTTAAATTACGATGCAAACGATCCTGGATTCCAAATTTTGAATAATGAGGAAATAATTAAAGAAATATCTGCCTCATTAGAATAAGGTCGAGAAGACGAAGAAGAGATTTGCAAGGGGGGAGATATTGACCTTCTGAAGCTTTTCAGTGTTTAGATATCACCATGAAATGGCTTCAGGACAACATCTATAGCTTAAAAATATTCGCGATTTTGCAACTTCTAAAAGAAGAGCCAAAATAAATCCCCCCCCCCCCTCTTTTCATCCCCAAATAGTCCGGATAATCGAGGTTGTACTGTGTATTATATAGATAAGGTAGATTGATAATTGGTTATCTTCAACGATCAAGAGTATCAATCAGAGCTACGAACCGTTATATTTTTCATTTTGGTTTTCACTCCGATTCAGTTCCAAACATTAATACTGGTTCGATTATGGTTTTCGTTCCGGGAAAAATTACAGATTTTCCTACTGCTTCTACGTAGGAGTTGCGAATTTACGATTCATTTTAAAAAAAACACTTTCTAGAAAATGTCTAGAATTTAATCACGTACGCAACAAATATAATATAAATAAACGTTCAAATATATAATAACTAGAACTAGAAATATATATTAATATAATTTATTAAACGAAAGGAACTTGGTGCTTATTGGCTGAAAGTTTGGGAGTCCCAGCTTGGAATACACTAGGAAACGAATTGAAATATGGGAGTCTCAGTTTGGGTTATATGGCAAATAAACAGGAAGAGATAACCTTAACAAAATACATAATAATGACTGCAAGCTGAAATTTGGGTTGATAACAATACTATTTGAAAGTATTGATTTAACGGGAAAATTAATAGGATGAACACAGATTAAAAAAATCTACATCACATTGGTGAAGGTCAAAATTTGAAATTGAAATTTTGAAAACCAAATTTCCAAGCAAAAATTTTGGACATCCCCAACTTCATCATCAGTCATCTTATTTTAACGAATATCATCGAGATTAAATTTAAAATTGTGAATTTCATCTTGAATGAATAATACATTGATGTCAATGACCATCGCTTTTATTTGTATAATAATCGTTCAAAATTAAATTTACCTATTGGCAGCGGAAGTACAATTAAAATTATATAATAGACCATCATAAATTACGCTGTGTTTACATTTAATTGATTAAAATCACGCAATTTCACACGATTCGCATGTTTACAACCACGCGATTCATTTATACACCCACCCCTAAATATTTCGCCGTCGGCCCGAATGAGCGCGCTCCCGATATGAACCCTGAGGACGACGTCACGGTCTATGTTCTGGCATAAAGACATTCTGAGCTGCGATAATATAAATGAAATTCTCGGAAATATTCGGTCATATTTGGGTAAACTTGTGACTATTGATTATTTACAATTGGATAAACTCAATGTAATATTCCTTTTTTGGGTATCATCCCCGAGGTATTTCATAAAGGCGTATACGTATTATAGTCGGAAAGCATGAATAATAATTTAATCCTGGAATATGAAATGGGGAATCCCGATTATCGAGCCTTTTGCCGCACTACGGTTTTAAATCGGAATCCGTTTTATTAAAGCGATAAAAATGTATTTATGACATATTTTTGTCTAAGATTTGGAGTCAATTATTTGTATTAATATGGAGGAATGATCAGCGATCCATTAAATGATTTACATATGTAGTTATTTAATTTTGATCAGGTTACACACTAAGAAACGTCAATTCAAATCTGATGGGTTTAAAAGGGATTTGATGTATTTAATATCGATTGACATTTCATTTAATATAATGATGCCCACACACATTTATCATTTGTTAAATTGATTTTCATAAAGTTATAGCGATACGTGATAAGTTAGATGTTTTTGTTTTCTAAGTGGACAATATTTACTTGACACTCCGAATGGGGATGATACAATTCACAGACGGTATCATCAACGTTTTAATAGAAAAGGGATGGTATTATATCATCATTTATGGACCCAAGCAAGCAAATATATAAAAGGTCTTGGTATTCAAACATTAATCTCAGCACTCATCCCACAGTCGCGTGTCTGCGAATAACACATGGCGACAGATCGATTTTCGCGCTAGACTAAAAGCTCCTACCTCTTACTCCGAAGCTGCCGAACCTCTCCCTGTTAACGGACGCCTTGTACTTCTTGTCTCCGGGAAGTTGGATCTTGGACTGAAACTTGTCCTGATATTTTTCCGGGAACTTCTCCGAGCCCGTTCGATAGAGTCTTTCCTTCGAGCCGTGCGCACCCATCGCTCCACTTTACAAACTGACCCGATTCGGTCACTGTTCACTTTGCCAAAAATCACATGGTCATTGCTTGATACTATTTCAACACTTTAAACCATATCCAACACGATCATTTTATGTGTCACAAACGTAAACATCGAATATCTCAATTAGATATCGATCCTTTCAGATCTATCGACTCTGATTGTCAACATTATATACATATTAAAACAGCACCGCTTATCAGTTCAGCGCGAAGATAACGCGCAACACGACTAAAATAATTAATTTAAAAAAAAAAAAACATTTTTAAAAAAATCAATACTTTCATTGCCACAGAACATGACTCAACAGAAGGGTCTATCGCGAAATTTAACCCCATATGATCAAATCGAGAAACGCTCGTATCCAACAACAACACGAACATGACTTACCGAAACAAATTACTAAGTAGTACACAAATTTCTAAAATGCTTTCTCAGTACATCGAAGATGCAATGACCCACAGACACATTAGCGCCGAATACACCATCATCTGCTTATTGACCCAAACAACAGAATTTATCCATAAAAACATAGTTAATTCGAATTGACACGAATTTCGAATCTAAATTAGCATCGCATGTCTCTCGAAATGCTTTTAAAAATGCATTCGCAAAATATCTACAAATCTACAACGAGAATAAAGTGGCACTAGCAGCGCGTTCCGTGCTGTTACATCTTCGAGATAAATATCTGCAAGCGACTATGGCAACATGTAAGCATTGCCGACATTGTTCAAAGTTACTTTGGTGGTACACCAGCTTTCAGCGGAACCTAAAATAAGCTCGCAACCTAAAATAAAGCCCATTTTCTTCATATCATGCACGTTAATTTCCAATGGGCGACATGACAAATACACGAATTCTGAGAATCAGTGCTGTAGAATTGGACGAGCTTTTTCAAAGAATCATATTTTAAGCATAAATAACGCACGCACTCATCCCCCGATTTACGCGGTACTTTTATGCGCGGTTTTGCTTTAACGCGGCCAAGACAATATGTTATTTTTGTTTTGATGCGTTTTATAACGTAAGGATATCGAAGAATTATTAACACTCTAAGAAGCCTTGTTATACAAGGCAGAAACCACAACGAGAGTAAGATTGTAAAAATAGATCCGGGGTGAT
This sequence comes from Stenopsyche tienmushanensis, assembly GCA_008973525.1. Taxonomy (NCBI): domain Eukaryota; kingdom Metazoa; phylum Arthropoda; class Insecta; order Trichoptera; family Stenopsychidae; genus Stenopsyche; species Stenopsyche tienmushanensis. Next base: position 488,773 of record WACJ01000167.1, on the reverse strand, counting down.
AAGCGCTTGATTACTAAAACTAACCTATATGGTAGGATGATCGCGTATTTGCGAGCGAATTCCAGTAATTCAGAAAGAGCACTCTTGTACGCTGAGCTTGGAGAGAGACAGAGACTTTATGAGCGACATCTTGAGCGACATGAGGTTTAAATTGACTACCCGGCTTAACCCTTTGAGCGCAGCGGCGCGTATGAAGCTTATATTTAACACTCTCGTCGCCCAACATGGCGTTGGCGTTGTTTCTTTAGAGGGACCTAAATTCGATAGTCGGAGCTTAAACAGAAGAAATAGCGATACGATAATAAATTCCACATGATAAACACAGACGACATGTGGCGCATCTTCTCTCATGCGTTGTTCTGTTGTGTTGTTGACTCTGTCATTAGTCAAATTAACAAAAAGTGAAGATAAGCAAGTGCGAAAAGACAAGGGTAGGAATGCAAATTGGAAGATATTATAGAAAGACGTTCGTTAAGTTAACATTTGCAAGTCGTCATAGAAATACGTAATAATGAGTCGCTGGGTTCGCTTTTCGAAGACTCGGACTTTGGAGGTGCACATATCTTGTGGACGTAGTGACGAACGAGTTAAATAAATAAACACTGTCGATAGCACAAAATATTCTGTCATTTTTCTCAAGTTAATATAAACAATACACTTGAAATCAATTCATTATATCATTCACACATCACTATTAGTCGATGAATTTGGGTTAACGATTTATACAATCGTGCGATGTACGCAGGAAGCTCTCCGTCTCTGTCTCTCTCTCTCTCTCTTTGAGCTCAACGTACAAGTGTGCTCTTTCTGAATCACTGGAATTCGCTCGCAAATACGCGATCATTCTACCATACAGGTTATTACTAATGAATATTTAAAAAAAAACAAGTAGAAATTTGATGATTTGGGTTATCCGGGTTTCCCCCAGATAATCGAGAGTCTACTGTAATATTAAGATATTTTATGTGGATAATAATATAACTTTACAAGTAAAATATACAACCAGCACTCTTTAGAACTAACCATACATTTAACAAAGCGTCTAAAACAATTATGAGCTATCTCTGGACGGTTGGATGACAATTCGAATCGTATTCTGGAATGCAAATTGATCGTAGGGTTTCTCTTTTCAATGCCAAATTGTTTGGCAAGCGAATGTATCAGACGCATTGGGAGATGCTGAAATCTGATCTATATCTAGAAAAATTATATGTTTTATTTGCATTAAACACTTTTTTTGTGTTATTAATTTATATTTTAGCATCGTATGGACAAAATTCTCAAAGCTTATGTGAAAATTTTGCAATAAAAATATTATTATTGTTCTATTCAAGGTTTCATATACACTAACAATAGAACTTTTATTCCAGCAATTATGTTACGGGTGCATAGTTCTAACTAATGGTTGTCCAGGGCAAACTATTCACCTCTTGTGGTTCAGCCACTATATTCAGGCTAACAATTTATTTTCGTCCGGTGACAAATCGTTCTAAATTCGTTATAAGTGTTTGTATTCGAAATATAGTGTGTAGATCTGCAAGCTAGACATCGCGACCCGTTTACGCGGCTAATCGGGATGACGGAGGCATCGTAAACGCGAAACCTAAATTCTCAGAGAACGAAGCAAAATTTGATAGATTCTATTTTAAATATAATCAGCTGCGTGTGCCGCCTGTTGGGCAATGTCTTTTTGCAGTCATTGCAGCCAGCACAATGGACAACAAAAGAGCTTTGACAATAATGGCGAATGAGTTGACCCCCGACAATGGACCAGTATAAATCTGTTTATTGCCTTTGGTTCTGCTCGGTATTTGATATCGTCATTCATCTTATAAAATGAGCCTTCGAAACGATCTTCGTTTGCCATATGTCTTTTGTGAGTTGGGTTATTCTATAAGCGGGCTGACCCATCAAAAATTTGCTAAGCTCAATAAAGCTGAGCAAGCTCAATTTATCGAATCTCTTCGATGACAGCTGCTTGCTAAACATACGCATTAAAATCGAAACGATTCGCTCAAACATCGTTGAAATTAGGCAATCAAATAGTTCAAACAAAAAGATAAACATATATAGGATTTCCCGTTTTAAGCAGACTCGAATATAAATGAACAGCTACGAATGTCTTATGGGAAAATTTTGAGAAATGAAAATGAGTTTTTAAATGAAAATATAAATGTCTTAATACATTAAAAGAAGAAGAATGAGAGCAAAATTTAAGATAAATTAAAAAATGGCAATATTGCAAAAAATCGCCCGCGCTAGTGCATGTACAGACTGCGCAAATAATCCGCTGATAATGTGTTAAGAATTGTATGATTATCGAGTAAAAAAGACTATAATAAAGCAATTCTAAGATAAATATGTATTGTATTTTTATTTATATTAATTTTTTTATAATCTTTTTTATGCGATTTTTGATACATTCCATCACATTGATTTGAAGTTATGCGGTTTTTAAAAATAATGGAATTAGTTTTCTATGTAATTCAAGTCTTTTTTATGCGAATTTTTTATATGCGACTCCTCGATAGAACGTATCTATCGCATAAAAACAGACCTAAGTATATATATAATATTTATTATCATATTTCAGTCTTGTATGTATAAAACATTTATATAATGTTTATTTACAGATCTCAAAAAATGTTATAAATATCAAAACAACGAAATGTGAAAGAATCAACTTTGTTGGACACAAATAATGTCGCTGCTTACCGTATTATAAAGAAAGTCGAAACATTTTTTAAAAAAGTGGACAGATCAAGTGGCAAGTCCAATAGAATAAATATTAATGAATGCACAATATAATGAATGTTCAGTTTCACCAGGTGAACGATGATGACAACCATTCAAATCAAAATTAGAAAATATACTGAATTTAATTTAATCTAATGTAACAACAAAGTATAGGTCGGTTATCGGCATTACGTGATAGCATTCATCTATTAGATATCAAAACGACTTGCTTTCTAGTTTATCAATTTTTGTTTCTTTACGATGAAAACAGCAATAAGAATCAAATTACAATAACAGGAAAAATAGCAAAAACGATTTAAACTAAAATATCTTGGACACATCATGACGTGCAGAAATATATCAGATTCTAAAACCAAATTAATTGCTCGAGGAAAAACGCCCAAAAAATTGATGCGTATAAAAAGAAAATCATCATGCTGAAAAATTAATCATAATTATTTTAAGGGCGATAAAATCATCCTGAATACGTTGTAATTAGGGTTCATCGTAATAATTTTATAAAAATATTTCAATATACTTAAAAGTAAATTTAAGTCAGGGTTGTGATGCAGATGGGGGTTAAATAATCGATATCCGATGTTTGCGTCATACTAAAATGGCCAAAACACTCTTCATCGAGAGCCTCGTGTTTTACTTTTATTTCGTTGAGTGCTGAGACTTCACAAAGATAGAAAACAAACTATTGTCTCATATGTTACACAAGAAACATTTAAGATAATATTTTCTGTTAAAAATTGAAGCTGGTGGTTAGGGAAGAAAATTAAAAACTGAAAAAATCCAAGTTAATTGAACAACATTCATGAATCGTCATTATTAAAAATATATGTATTTTAGACATATCATATCATATTATTTGCAAGTATCAATCGTTGAATCGAAGATTGTGTCAATGTAAATTATGATAAGTCATTCAGGAATACATTCGTACGATAAAACATCGTTTTAGATATAGTCGCTCAATATAGATCGAATCGTCAAAGCATACATTTTTTTAAAAAATACGTCTTCCAAGTAATGCGATATTGGCTTTTAGTTTGATCCGACGTGAGCGGCGTAAGCGGGTCAAATATTTATATTTTTGCGTGCAGACATTCGATCCCGAAGTGCTCACAAAGAAGCCCTCCGGGTGCTAAAAGATTAACAAGTCTCGAAATTTCACGGAAAAGGTGAAGAGAGCTTTCTTCTTGCACGTGCATCTACAAATGCGTCATCTCAGTTATTTCCATCGATAAACCGAAAGCTTTCTCGGTTGCGACACGTGAACACTTTTATATGCACACGTATAAATAGCTGGCACTGAGCTTACATATTGCGCTCATAATAAAGCTCATCGCGAAAGCTTGTGCGAGAAGAAAAAAGCTCCGTGCCATAAAGCTCGAAGAGTGTGGCGCAACAATTTCATAACAAAAGATCTGTACAAATAAATTAACCAAGAGCAAAAAACTCATTCCCTTTATTTCTTATTGCTTACATTATTTCTAACATTGTGGATGGATTTTTTTAAATACACTGGGACCTCGTATAACACTGTTTTATACAAGACGTTTGTATAAATTATTACAAGTTTTTTATAACGCGCTTTATATACGCAGTTTGAGGGAAAAAATATACACAATAAAATAATTACCATCGACCAAGGTATAATTTTAGTATTTAAAGCATATTATATTCATATTTTAAAAAAATCTATTCGAAATTATGTCGATATTGTTTCTGCATCTCTTAAATAAATAAAACAATCCACTTTAAATTCTTGCTGGGAAAAGCTGTGGCCAGAAGTAGTTCCTGGAGAAAATGTTTTACCACCAATAGAAGTTGAATACCAAAGGACAATAAACATTTGTCGTGATATTGGTGGAGAATAAGGAATCCAATCCCGAGCCAAAATTTTGATCCCGGGATTTCGGGATTGCATTAGACCATCCCGGGATCAGTCCCGGAATCCCGGGACCAGGATTGCTTAAGTAGTTTTATAGTTTAAGAAATTACATTGATAAATTTGATCAAAAACTACTAATAAGTCCATTTGTTTAATATAAAAAATAATTTAAAGACGAATTTTATTTATTTAAGAAAAGATAAAAATACAATTCAAAAAAAGATTAATAAATTACTAAAAAATTCTAATATTATTTTGAAAATATGCCCGAAGTAACCATAAACATCGAGTGGATCTGATTTTGGTAGCCAGGTAACCTGCTGCTGAAAATGCACGCTCAGCCTCCACACTCGTTGGAGGTATCGTCATCAGATATTTAAATGCTAGTTCGAGTCGATGACCCCGTAAGCCCCCATTTTCGTATAACACCATCAATGTGACTGACAAAATTCCTTTCTGCTGAGACACGGACTAAAACTCGCAAAATTCCCGATTTCCCGACAAATTATTTATTTCCGTCGCTGCAGATGAATACTTATATACTGTAATACTTTAATGTAATTCGTAATTATATTACGGAGGAATACAAACATTTTGAGCCCCGTATCTATTATATTTCATATCGATATTCTCATTATTGGAGTGGAGGTGTAGTAAATACATCACCGGTAAGGAAAGTCTAATATAATATATGTGTACTGTATATATTGTATACATAGATTAGACAGTTACTGTGCCTAGGCGTCGCCTAAGCTCGCCAATTAATAGTTACACTAATGTTTCCAAGCGTCCAGATTTCGGCGGGAATGTCTCGATTTAGTAGTCTTCATCGTGCTAAAAATTTCAATCTCGAATTTTTCGGGATTATGTTTACTAGTCCCGGGATTCATGAGCACCTAAAACAGTCCGTGATCCCGGGATTGGATTTCCTAGTGGAGAAGATTTTGATGACATTCAAGAAATATTGGAGGATTCTATAATATAATATGTTGAACGAAGACGAATTAGTCGAAATATTAAATGAATCTTTTGGCTTCATTATTTTGGCAAGTGAAAGTTCAAATTTCTCAAAAACAATTTTCTTCTACATTTAGGGTTGTTTTTTGGCAAATGTTCAAAAAAATCCTACGAACTTATTGAGTGATGTATCAAAACAAACTATTTAAATAAAGCTTTCCATATATGTCGTCATCCCCTGACTTAAAAATGTTTATAGCATATTTTATTTTTTAACATCGACTTGGTTCGGACGTATGAGTTTAGATCGTAATTTTCATCTAAAAGAGCATGAATCTAAGGATTTCTATGAATGTTTGAAAAAAATGTGAAGCGATTTCTTGGACAAAAATGCAACTCTTTTCTGGCACGACATACATTTTTGGAATCTTCCTCAATCTTTTCACTTTCAGTTTCTGGAATCTCAACACAATTTGATTTTATTATCTTTAGAATCTATGGAAAAACTGATCTTAGGGTAAGATTAGTTTTGCATTTGTAATTTGAGAAATTTTTATGAATAGAGCTGGTTTATCATGTTTAAATATAAAATTAGTTCACCCCTCAAACTGACTTAAATCTTATTCTTTTCTGTGTTTCCTGTATTTCTTTACGCATTTATTAAAAATTATATAATATTTTTAAAACCCTACAATAATTCTAAACACATTTTTATAACATTGCTGAACTCCAGAGCTGTTTTTCAATCTTAAGAATATATATCAATATTTTAAATACAAAATATATGTGTTTTCGGGAATTAAGGCGTCTTCTCACTTTACAAATTTAAAAAAATCGATTTTTATTTTATTTTAAATTTTGAAAGTACATACATATCTTCAAAAATATTATATCGAAATTTCATAAAGATCGGACGAGTTTAATTACATTTTTTGGTGACCGTTAGGTGACTACCTGATAGCACCCGGCTGCATACATATTGTTCAGACTCATGGGGCAAGTACAAGAAAGTGGTGAAAAACAATCAGATAGAAACTTTTAAACATCCTTCTGCTCTAGCTGAGGATGTTCACGAGGTTTTGAAACCGATTTATGAAGATCTTCGGAGGAAATACCCAAAATAACAACGAGTGTTTCAACAGCTGTATCTGGGCAATTTTTCTGCAACCAAAACTTTAAACGCGTTTATCTCAAAACAAGGTTTTTCGGTGGCTTGTTGATGAAATTTCGAAAACTATCCGGCCGATTGTCATGAAATTTGAATGACATATTCTTCATAGTTATGGCTATAGCGAAATTTTGATTTTAAGTAATTTTTTTTTACAAAAAACTGCAAAAATATTTTTTTAAACAAAAACCGTTTTTTTTTTACTTTTTCGAAAAACGTGCGCCATTTTGTTATTTTCGCGAATATCAAAAACCTGATGATATGCGCTATAGCCACTGATATACTCAATCTAAAACTGTTTTATTTTTTTGTTTCAAATGACCCATTTCGGAGATACCATCAACAAGCCACGAACATAACATTTCTACACAGGTTTTTCGATGCTACTGTTTTATTATAATAATTGTTCAAAAAAATAAAAAAAATTTTTTTTCATGTACTTGAAAGATGTGTTTATTACATAAGATCCATTTTATCTCATAATTTTTAGCGAAAATCCTCGAAAAAAAATCGTGAAAATAGCCTATTTTTGAGGCGCCTAAAGTGAGAAGACGCCTTAAATTCTATTACACATGAGAATATCTGTATTATTTTCGTATTAAAAGCACAAAATAAAATAGCAACTCTTCAAGCAAGTTAAGAACGTAGTATATAATATACAAGTCTTGTCTATAGCTCCTAATCTATTTCTTTTCTCCGATCAATATATCCCGTTCATCCCGCATTAAGTTCGCTCTACTCTTGTATTATTCTCAATCAACTTCGACAACCCTTGCGCGTCTTACTTGGTCTTTTTCTTCGAGCTTTTACCTAATGAATCTGTCGAAATTGTGTGGTCAACTATTTCAACGGAAATCCTAGACGTGAGCTTGTTATTTCAACAAACAAAACAAAACTTTGTTCATAACATGGTATTAATAAGAGAGTGCTATCCAATTTTTTCAAGAGCTTCCAAAAAGATCATTAACAAATAAATATCACTTTTAATGTATTTTAATATATGCATTGTTAGATTTTTTTATAATAAATCGTACAACATGATGAGAGGATTTGAATGCACAAAAATGAAGCACGATAACAAAATCCCAGTATACAATCCACATTCCTTTCGATTTTGCTAGAGTCGAAACGCAAAATTCCACATATTCAACATTTTGTGACGTTCCAAGATTCTAAGATTCGATAATTTGGCGCAAGTCCAACGACTCGATTCTATGAAAGTTTTGCAACATGATCAGTGAAAATGCAGTCAGAGAAATATGGGTCTTTTGACCCAATTCTGATGGCGTAACCCGGCAATAGAAACTGTAGCTTTTACATCTCCGATACTATAATATACTTCAACCGAGTCGCTAAATGTATGTCAGATATCCGCATAAATAATGCACAAACCATAAATTTATCCCCCGAAGACTTGTAAGCCTACGCCTAGATTCTATCAAAACAGTGGACTGCAAATTTGCATGGCGGCTCACTTTGACTCGTCGTTCTTCACTAACCGCTCGTTAGGCCATAAGCCATAAACAACAATATATTCGATATAAACTCAGCTAGGATATCATGAATTATATTTGAATGTATACAAATATGAATTAGCAATTGCTGTTTGTTCTGAGAAGAACGCGAGATAAAATCAAGACAAAAATTCGTACAAGGACAGGATGCATGGACGACTGACCAAATGGGCTGTCTATTATGGGAGCTCACCATAATGAAATCTAGCTTCTTCGTGTTCCAATGACAAACGACGATATAAAGAAGCATCAAGAAGACATTTTATACCACTGAAGGATAATTAAAGAAATTTGTTAATATTAAACACTCATCATTTTAAGATTTTATTAGACCAAAATGTATAAATTTTTTTCACTATTTTACAAAGAGGATAAAATTTGATTGTATGAATATTTTATCTACTGGATTCCTTAAATAAATTTATTAACATTTTATAAAGAATTCTTTAAGTCAGCGGTTCTTAAACTTATTGCAGTGTTTTTGCAGTTCCGTAATTTATCAGTTTCATTTTGTAATATGGTAAATATACACAAATCCATAAAATCTTACATAAACTAAAGAATTATACTATTGAGGACCTCAATAATATTTAAGAGAGTAAGTAGTCTTTCGTCATAATAGTTTGAGAAAGCTTCTTTCCGGCAAACAATTCACAATTCAGTTAAATTTATTACATGGTTAAAAATTATGATTAAAAATGAATTCTAAAAACAAATATAAATATCGAATGCCCATTTACAATGACGAAAGTACACTGAATAATCCGTTATACGAAGAATATCCCGAAAGTAAGTGTACTGTTACAATAACGGGTTGTGTTTTTTGTTTTTTAAGGGTTGGCTATACTGAGTGTTAGAAGAAGAACTCCTGGCAAAGCGAGCATAGCAGGAATACAATAGTAGTTAAATTCACGTTGTAGTGTCCAATTACATGAAAGATGTCGATAAGAAATGATGATGAAAAGATGTCACCCGTAAAATTTTGAACAATAACCCAATTATATCCATATTTTTATATACTAAAACCCATCACATGATTTAAATTATAAGAAAACCACTTAATATTTGTGCTCAAATTTTCTTGGTTCATATTAATTGAAAATCGAGTGTAGCGAATTTGGAGAAATCAAGGCTTAAATGTTCAATAAAATACCAAATTAACGCTCGGACAAAACACAATCTAGATTCAAATTTTAGATTGGTTAAATACATTCGATGGGTTTATATTAATATTACGGTCCGTTGAACAAAAAAATAATAATTAGTACAACGCATCGTTGATTAATAGCACTATAAAGGCCGAAGATTTTCATTAGCATGCTAATGAAAATCCGAGGGCTTTATAGTTTAATGATTTAATAATACAAATTCCATAGATTGGACCAATTAGATTAATTGTTCATCGGGGATGCTTCAACGGAAGACTAACGGAAACCGGAGCAGTTGAACAAATTTTCAGCGTGACCAACAAAATATTTTCGATTCTACGGAATTAATCATGTGGCACACTTGTTTATATTTGAACGAGAAGCCATGATCAAGTTTGAATCTTAATCGCGTTTTATTCGGTACTGTAATATGATGGTGGGCGCTCGAATGTCTACACTTGTTCAAATATTAGTGTTTGAGCTATCATTTTCATCGTTTGCGACTCATAATCATCTTCCATGGTGTTTTAATGAAATTATTTGAGGCGCAAACGATATCTAGGAATAATTTGAGAGATGACTTTGTGGATATGACCACATGTCCAGTAGTTTGCATGGTTGTTGAGTAAAGGTGCGTGTGTCCACATACGAACTCTCTGATGTGCATCAAAGCGTAAAAGATAATAAACTATGTAATTTGGTACTTCACCTCATGCTGTTGCACCCACGTAACATTATTCTTTATGGATGCATGAATTAGATAAAATTTGACTTTAATGTCGTTTTATCTCCGAACTGGACGTCATAATGTAAGAGGGTTAAATGGCTTTTGATTGTTATAAAAATGAAATATAATAGTTATCGTATTTCTTGACGTTTATTTTTGTATAGTGTATAAAGACTAGATTTTCATGCAGGTCGATTGTCTTCTCTCCATTGTTCGCAGAGAAAAGATGGAGTCATGTTTCAAGTGCACTTCAAGTAACGTGCTACTGGCTGCACAATGCTGCAAGAAATATGGTACCTCATTATGTCCAGACATCCACGAAAAATAATGAGAAAAATTTTGCTTCAAAGAACAAAGTACAGTACAGTGAGATCCTATTAAATCTTGCTAATGTATTTAAAATGTATTTTGATACGAAATCATCTATTTTTACCGCCCGGATTGTTCATCTTCAGACAAGAGACTTGTTGGCGCCGCATAAAAAGCTCACATACAAAAGTTGGAAGAAAACCAAAACCCCAATATGAAGTAATATTGCATAAATTTCGGAATTCAGAAAAAAATGTTATGCAAGAACAAGCAACACATGCAACAGATCGATCACCCCAGTTAATTTCAGCAATGTGCCAAAAACAGATGAGCGCGACGCTAATTGATCAAAGCGCTCCAGGATTTGGGTCCAGCGAAAACATCCCATGGTTTCTTCCCCGACTTACCATCCAAGCTATGAACTTCGAGTTCATCAACTCTTCGTCGCATGAGGTCAGCCCTTCCGCAAATAGACCAGATGATGTGCAAACAAAGAACCGTGAGTAACGGCCATTTACCGCATTTATAAACACTTGCAAAATGCGTCCCTTTATCTTCGCCGGCGGTGAATTATTAACTCTTATTTAGAGACGATTTCCATTTCGCGCCAAGAAGTAAATTGCCACCGCGAAAGATGGCAGCCATGCGCAAATTGAAGAGGTTGTAAACATCGAGAAAATTACGCACCGCAAATACTCCATAATAAATGGCGTTGGGTGAGGTTCAAACGACTGACAGCAAACGAAGCTGTGATATTATGGTACAAGGGTAAAGCTTTCGTTTTCGACTGTGAACTTTAAAAGATTATAAAATGTCTAGATTTTTAAAATCAGGTTGCACCAAATGTACTCAAAGCGTATTGCGGTTTCATGCGGCAACAAACTTTTACTGCTGGTATGCGTCAAAATAAGAAGATCTTTGAAAGCTCTAAAAGAATCACAATCAAGCCTAAAAATTTAAAATCTATCCCGACACAAAAAATATACATTAAACTGATAAAGATTCACAATTAATTAGTTTTAGAAACGAAAAAAAAACAAGTTTCATATGATAACGGGAAAATCGCTATTAACACTCTCGTCGCCAGCCGTGAATCGGTATTGTTTCTCACGGGGTCCATATTCGATAATCGGAGCATAAATGCGACATGTGGCATGAACAAACAAGTATAGAAATGCAAGTTTCGAGATCGATCTCGAAGGATATTAGACAGTTGTCATCTAGAAGACATTATAGAAAGACGTTTATAAAATTCGAGCCGCTGGATTCGCTTTTCAGAGATTGTTTGAGATTTCACTGCATTTATCCCAAAACTTTCATTCGTTTGAAAAGCATACTTTATCTGCAAACATATCAGTATTTTTTTATACTCAAAGCAGAAAATTCCGAGAACTTCTAATAAAGAGAACGGTTGTGGTCGGAAAATACTAGACCCGATAATGAAAAGAGAAAAGCAAAAAATGCGTTTCAAAAATAAGCGATTTAGAAATACATTAAAATTTTCAGGGCAAATCTATTAGAAGTAATTGTACTCTTTGTTACAAAACGATGGGACAAATTCTCGATCGCCAGGAAACGAAAAAAATGTAAAACGAGTCTCAATATATTGTCCTAATTGTACATAATCTACATAATATAAAGTTATATTTTACTTTTGACATAATTTTATGTATAGTATGTATATATTTTTGGTGTAAAAGCGAATCTGAGATGCATTAACCATCACGTATGTCTTCACCCTAGCTCGACAACACCCTAGCAAGGAAAGGAGGAATTGGACTCTTTGCATTCCAGAAAGCCCTTTCCAATAGAATCAAAAAGGTCGTCTAGAGTAGCTTTTCATTGTCTCCCAAAGAAAACTACTCAGTCTTTACAAACCTCCCACATTCCCTAATGAGACGATCGCGAAAGCGTCCATCAATACGTTCATTCAGGATACCAGCTGAGTGAGCGTTCTAAATGAAACTCGGACCTTCAATATCGAGCGAATGTGGATGTGAATGTATGATACAGGCGAAATGGATGTAACCCCTTCCTGTGAATGGATATTGAAGAGGCCCATAGTTCTGCAGTGGACTGTTTATGGCTGCACTATGATGATGATGATGATATATTTTTTTTATATTTGCATATGTTAATTCCATTATATGAAATAACTAGTTAAATTATATTTAAGCGGAGGAAAAAACGTCCACCGAAATTAAGCGACGGGGCACGTGCGAGGGAACGTCCGTCGCGCATATACAGTGGACGCAGCGACGAACGAGTTATGCTAACAATCCGTCAAATTGATTTCGATGAATATATAATAGATAGGATTATACTACCTAATATTATATACTATACATATACTGCTATCTGGTAATATTACACTCGTATTGGTGAGACTTTTTAAATTATAGTCTTTCACTGATTTCAACATTTATTATTTTGAAAATAAAGTCTTAATTACAGCGCTTCCGATAAGAATTCTCATTTAACATAATTAGTCCACAGTATCAACAAAATTAAGTCGGTATTTAAAAAGAAATGCAACAAAAATTTAATCTCTTTTGGCCGACAGTCTGGATCTAGGCGGGTTTAAAATAAAGTTGAATATTTGCTATTCGTCGATCAACTTGACCTTAAAATTGGAATTGATTTTGCTATACATTTTGTGAAAAATAATCTGGCAATGTTCCACTAAAATGTCAAAATGCCGGAATCAATTAAAACATTTTTTTAGCTTTGAGACAAACAAAAAAAAATAGAAAGCAACATAACATTCTTAATTGATCAAATGCGGGAAGTTATAATTTATATAATGGTACAAGCTAAGGCTACAATTTTGTCCATGAAAAATGATACACAGCATCCAAAGAGAGAACGATTAAGCGGAATAACGTCAGATCTTCAATAAAATTATCTCCCATGCATTACTTTTGACATTGTTCATATTTTATACCTATTTATTAATTGTCCATGACCGTGGCAATTTCCTGCTTAAAGGTGCCTTAAAGCATGACAAATTGAACTTTGACGTTCCTTTGAATTTACCCGACGCTTTAATTGGATGGTTCAAGATGAAATTGAAGGAAACTGTGAATTATCTCGGCCATTTAACGAAAATAATTCATTTGACAACCTCTGATATGTATTGTTTCGTGACATTTTCACCTATATGATAATAACAATGGCGCATTGATAAGCGTACATTAACTGCAGTAAAACAATGAGAATGTAATGCTGTTACGTGCAGTTGTTGCAGAATGAAAATTGTCAATATTTAATGCTCGTTGATTGATGAATATGTTCAGCTGCTGCGAAATTATATATAGTGATACTTATAAACCCGAGCATAAAATTAGTTTGAGATCCCTGTATCTCGAAATGAGTCAAACAATAAATTTAATTTAGAATGTCATATGAAAAGACTTTCATCATCTGCGAAGGAAAAAAAAAGGAAAATTAATAAGGCGACAAATTTCGTTCTGTTTTTATAGATTCCTCAAAGAAAGAAAATTTATTTCCGACAGCCGTCATAGTTTATTTTCAATAGACAGTAAGCCAGAAAGACTGTTCTTCAGACAGAAATAAAAAGCTCTCACTAAAAATATTGCGCCTTCCCTTCATCCAGTATATTTTATTTATATTTCCAGAACCGATAGAGTGTTAGCCCGCTGAAATAACCTACATTCGAACGTCCGTGATGTGAGCTCGTTTTTAACATTTTTCTGCAATCATCAATGATTTACTGCTATAAATTATAATTAGGATTGCATAATCGCGCTTTAATTGCAATTCTGCAATGAAATAATATTACGTATGAATTTTATATCGCATAAATTTAAATGCGAACGCTTCTACGATCACTGTACAAATAATGCCGCATTAAATGCATACGTATTTTATAGCACATCATATGCGCTGCAAAATACTATTAGGTCGGTCTATAAATTTGTGTAGATTAATACTAAAGATTATTTTTTTAAAAAACCGGTTTTTGGTTTGTGAACGAAGCCGGTTTTTGGTTTTAAGAAATACATGAAATTTAAATTAAAATAATAGATATATTAAAATTTGATTCAATGTTAAAAGCGTTACACAGACTTTAACAATGTCTATGTACATTTAAAAATTAATAAACATAATAAAATAACCAATAAAAAATATAATCATTGGCACATGCAATTAAATATTTTTAAGCCAAATTCAAAATTATCAGAACAATAAATAATCATAACAAAACATGTAGTTATTATTGTAAACATTTATTACTTCTAGTCGTCGTTTGGAGAAGTTATTGAAGCAAAAAGGTAGTCTCCTGTTGTTTTCCTCCGGGAATTTTGCGATTAGAGTACACCGTGCAGTCATTATGTTTATTGCGATTTTTGTATATAAAATGCCCGGTCTCATCCAAACATTGTTCCTTGTCTCCTGTTGATGGTCTTTCCGATTGGAACTTTGGTACTCGAAAATTTCCGATGAGTCCCATTAACAACTTTTGACGGATTTTTTTGTGTTTCGATGGTTTTAGTTTTTAACGAAAAATCAAATGTTGATATAGCCTCGACATAGGATCTTACAGGACATCTTTACTAATTATGAATTATATTATTGAAAAGAGAAAATCTACATAGAACAATGATGACATTGACACTGGGTATACTATTTCTTCAGAAGAATAGAGCAATTTTGAGTCATCGAAAATCGCAACGAAAATTATCATACAACGATGATAGTTTGTAATTAAAATAATAATTATCTCTCTATTGGATGTCTGGCATTTGAGATGCCAAATATAAGACATCCTAAAAATTTTGCCAAAGATGCAAGACGTCCTTTTTTAATTCCCTTATTGTTTTCCTGTTTTTTTATTAACTTTTTTTGTGCGATTTTTGACGTCTGTTTTATCTAAATCATATTTGGCAATGTAACATTTTACTATTAACCTGTATGGTAGGATGATCGCCTATTTGCGAGCGAATCCCATTGATTCAGAAAAAAAACATTCTTACACGTTGAGCTCGGATACAGGTAAAGCCGGAGAGTGTTTTGCCAACGTACAAGTCACTCTCCGTCTCTGTCTGTCTCTGAGCTCTACGTGTAAGAATGCGCTTTATGAGTCACTGGAAATCGGACACAACATTGTGTCTTACATCTTTGAGGAGTTAAATTAGCTCACTACTCAAAGGGTTGAAGTTACGAGCGAAAACATATTATATGTTGAGAACCGACACCAAAATGTTTGCTATAATTATTTCACTTTGAAGTTGTTTGAACCGAAAGGTCTTCGAAGTAATTTGTCGAAATATCGATAATGAACATCGTTGTCGCTTTATTTTTTACAACAAATAGCTAATAAACTCCACACATCATCAAGTAAAACATTTCTGCAGCATTGACCATCATGAAACAAAAAGGCTTGCCGACGTACAAAGATCGTCTTTTGTCGTGTCCATCATTCCATAATGATCTGTTTACTAATTGCATCGCTAGTAAACTCATTTTGAATGTCCACAAGTACTCAATCAATTCATTGCGCTTAAAATCTAACTGATTCATAGACTGTGCCATAGATTTTTAAATGCACAATATGAAATAAATTTTGATTCAATGGATATCATCAATTTGCGTTCAAATATGAGATTCTTTACTTTCGAACCAATTATCGACAGTGGTTTCAAACATCTGCCACAAATCGTCAATGAAAGTCTTTTTAGCGTGGTTTCATTGAAAGTGGTCAATGTAATTGTGTAGATTTGATAGCATGTCAAGTTGATTGACAGTCGATGCAAACAAAATGAATGCATTATGTGATGCATCAAAAGGAAAGTGGAAGTTTTTATTGGCGTTCCGTGGTTGCTCTTCGATGTTATGCAAGAGTTATATGACCTTATTGGCGATCGAGAGATAGTTTATTACTTTATGGAAATTGAATACTTACATAACCCACCGATGCGTTTCTGTACTTAAAATGAATTTCAAAATGCGATTATTAAATGCATCGTGAATTATTCAAGAACACGTTGGAAGCGTTGGATACAAAATCTAAAAAACATGTCGACCAAAACAACAATGCATCATTCAGCAACAACTCAGGCATTGCAATTTTTTCCGATGAACACGAAAATGCTGAATCTAGACCAGACATCTAAGGTTGAAATCTGATATATGCACATATAAAAGAGTCGACATGGTGGTCTTTAAATTCTTTAAATATCTCAAACCGAATCTCGACGATAATAATACATTCACTTGGAAGTTAGTCGGTATTTCAAAAAATACATGTATATAATTTAAGTGCTTCAAATTGAATACGATAAACGGTAACTTTTAACAAGATAGTTTAATCAATGCCCATAAACGCTGCATTAGCTGAAGAACGCATGCAGCAAACTTGTCAAGCAAGTTCCATTTAAAACAACATGCATTTATGCTACAGATAGGATAAGCCGATAGACTCAACCATCATGAAATTTACATACTTTAGACGTTACATACATAGAACCACCGAATGGTTCAAAATCGATTTTTTATAGACACGAATAAAAGCGTCCATAGATATGATTCTAAATTCGTCTGTTTATGGCCGCTCGAAGTCAATAGACGAGTTCACAGACATCGATAGTCGTTTTCGACGGGGGAAAAAAATGATCGAAAAGTTGCATCATATTACAGAAATAAATCGCGGTCAAATGTGACAAACGATAGATATTTGTTTTATGGAACAATCTTACTGCTGAAGCGGCCAAGAACCTCTTTTGCTGCGGAACAATGCTTCATAAATCATCTTCAAATAGCACACCCAAATTGAGCGAATAAAAACTAAATATAAATCGGATGCGATGAACTCTTCATTATCCGACCAAACAAGTATCTGAGCATTTAGATGAGCGCTTATAATCTTGTAGATTGCATGAAGTAAGTACTAAATATTCTAACTGGCTTAGAATAAAAAAATTGATTTAGCACTATGCATGAAATAAAAGAAACAAAAGTGTTGCTCAAGAAGATGCTCACGAATTTATGTACAAAGACCTTGCTCTTAATTAACGTAAGCATATGTAACAATCTGGAATGGATTAGATCAGGCATGGCCAACCCGCGGCCCGCGGGCCGCATGCGGCCCGCCTGGAATATTTTTTCGGCCCGCGAGAATCATCACACTTTTAGAAAATATATCTTTTTTATACTGGCCAAAGTAATCACAATTGAAAAGTAATTACGCTCATCACTTTCCATTGTTGAAAGAATTTAAGAAATCAAAATGTAACAATTACATTAAATATGCAAAAGAAATAAGAAAACTTACAGCTGATTTTGAAAGCCGATTCAGTAATTTACAGTTAGACAAGCACAATAAAATTTTTGAAATATATTTATCTCCTTTTCAAGTTGAATTTGAATCGATTCCAGAATATCTCCAAATATAAATGCTTAACCACCACCTAAAAATAAACTCAAATACCCTAACTGAGATCGATTTCCAAAAGCTAAGTGAAAGAGTGGAGAAACAAATATCGCACTAGTAAAATATTTTTTAATGATTTTATTTATATTTATGTATTTCTTATATTTAATTTTTAGATTTACATATTTCTTTACAATGTAAATTGAGTATCAATATTATTATCTTATCTATGTTTATATTTAAAAATAATATTAAGAGGACCGGAAAGAAATCAAAATTTTTAGGTATCTGATTTTCAGGGTCAGTTTGTGTCAAGACACCAACTGACCCTGAAAGAGTCAGTAGAGCAAATACATATTTTTTGATGCTAGTAGATCGTGGGGGTCGTGAATTTGCTATTTTTATTTATATTATTTGTTACCGTTGTTTATTAAGAATGTCAGGGCCAATAATCGACGAAGAACATTTACGGCATTGTATTTTGTTCTTTTTTAACCGGGAAATGAAGGAGAAAGAAATAACAAAAACAATTACAGATACATATGGATAAGTGTTAAAACTTAATAAACGTCATAGATGAAAAAAAAAAATAGCGATAGAGATTTCAGGGTTGCCCCTAAAATAGAATGGTCTTTAAAATTGGATGATGACGTATTGACGTCATTAGTGGAATCAGATCCTCGTCAAACCATTTCGAAATTATCGATTAAACTTGCCTGTCCATGGTTAATAGTACAGGAACATCTTCATCGCATTGGTAAAATTCAAAAACAAGGAATTTGGGTTCCGCACACATTGATGCCAACTGCGTTGGGGCAACGAAGAACGATCTGTGCATCTCTTTTATCCAGGTAAGAAACAAACATCTTTTGGCGAAGAAAAATAACTTGTAACGAGAAGTGGGTTCTATGAAATAATTCTACCCGAAAAAACAATGGCTCTCCCCAGGTCAGTCGGCTGTTCCGATAGCAAAACCATATTTGACCTTAAAAAGTTCTTCTGTGTACTCTACTTTGAACTTTTAAAACCTAGTGAGACAATTACTGTAATGTTGTATTGCCAACAATTTGAGAAAATGAAAAATGAACTTCGAAAAAAAGTTCACTGTTAGTTAATAACAAACTGAGAATACTGTAACAGGATAATGCCCGACCACATTCCGCAAAAATCATCCAAGAAATAATAATGCAACTTGGACTTGAACTTTTACCTCACCCCGACTATTCTCCTGATATCTCTCCTGCTCCCTCTGATTATCACCTTTTTAAATCATTGGAGCACTCCCTTCAAAATAAAATTTTCATCACTTTTGACGATATGAAAATCCATTTTCAAAAGTTTTTCGATGAAAAACAATTTTTTTACAAAAATGGCATCGAAAATCTACCCAAAAGGTGAAAGGTTATAAAAAATGATGAAAAAATTTTTTTAAATAAAAGTTTTCTTTAAGGAATATTTTTTTGGATTTTTTTCGGTCCTCCTTATAGTAAACACAATAATAATAACTCATTATATTTCAACTTTTCACTCCAAAAAAATGTCTATAGTGTATCTAAATCTAATATGGGGATATATAATTTTATATGCGGCCCGCGGAGTTATGATGCATTGTCAAAGTGGCCCGCAAGATCATTTGGGTTGGCCATGCCTGGATTAGATGGATATATGAATGAGTATTTTAATGCTATTCTTCTGGTTTAACACCGCCGGAATTGCCCGCAAGCGGTCTCTTTTTGAGAATTCCTCCTTTTTGGTGTTGTCGGATGAGCGGTCAAAAATAAAGGACCCCCTCTACGGAGATAAAATAAAGATTCCGTCGTATACTGCGAGTCCGTTTCGAGGCTGCGGAGCCCGATCGATACTTAGAGGCAGGCACCCTTGCGTTTCACATCGTGGTCATTGAGACTAAGAACAAAAGCACACGGGCCCCATTAGACGACGAGGTGCTAAAACACAACAATATAATAAAAAAATATATATAAATATCCATCCAGAGTATGCTGATTTGCATAATTTCTCTTTTGTTCTATGGTAATATGCTTAAAATATATATATATTGACATCGTTATCGCTTTAGATTGGACCTCAAAATCCTATAGAATATTTCACTTTGTTTACTTCATCGCCAAGTTTTTGCCACAAATCAATACCGAAAGGTTCTTGACAGTTCCAAAGTTGTTTGGCACAAGTCCACGTCTGCCCGTGGCCATCTTTGGCTCTAATAGACGTAAACAACAGTTCCTGGTTTTTTGCCATGACACCAGCATATTAAATCACGGCGAAAAATTGCAAACGAATCGATTTTAATAATCCGCGTCAAAATTAAAAAGGCGAAAACGACCATTATACACAACTATTCGACGTCGAATTATATACGATCGTTAACCAAAAAATAGCATTGAATTGGTATTGCATAAAAATTCAATGGCGAGACGAAAACCGCTTATAGAAATACGGTTTAACGACATTCAAAACAATAAACACGGCGTGATAAATAAAGCAGACCAAAATGGTAGCAAAGACAGCTTAGTTTGCATTGCAAATTAGCTGGCGATTCAATTTGTGAATATCAATCAAGCTGGTTTAGTTTTTTGCTCGTAAATTGCAATAAGTTCGTGTGCATTCGATTAAAATGCGGAAATATTCCAACTTTGAGACAAATCACCATCATCAATTTCCTGGCAGTGATTTAGAAAAACCATCACACGTGGATCGTAAATACCGCATAAATTAAGGATCAAATGTGTCTCAAACTAATTATTATTGATTGTTTCGTTCGAATAAAAAGGTAATAATAAAATACCATGAATTATAATGTAACATTACAAAAAACAATATCAATTTCAATGATTCATAAGTAGAACCCAAAATGGTTGTCGTTTTATTGGTTGGTCGTTTTTGGGAATTAGATTAATTAGTTGCACTTTCAGGTCGTATTTTATGTTCTTTCGGTAATAAATCGTGATTTTTAAAATTCAAATTTAACAACTCACTTTACAATGGATCGATTTTCACTGAGTGAATAATTTATTCGAAATTTAATGCTTCATCATTTTCTCAAAAAAGAGACTAACGCTAGCCACTGAAAATTCAATTGATTCCAACATTTGGATCTGGAAATCTTGACTTAAAAAATAGATCTTTTGTCTGTTTAGTGGGACTGCAAGGATATAATTAATTTTGAAACACGTAAACCTGGACAAACAATAAATGCAATAATTTATTCTGAACAATTAGAGCGTTTAGTGGCAGAAATGCGTGATAATTATCACCCCCATAAGGCGAAAATAACGCGGGAAGAAATAAACAGCCTTGAATGGAAGACAATTCGACATCCCCTTATTTTCCAGACATTGCTACGTCAGATCTTTTTAGATCTATGCAGCATTATTTAGGTGGAAAAAATTACGAGACAAACAATAAGGTCGAAAATGGACTCACAGAATATTTTCATTCAAAGTCCGCGATATTTTATGGCAGATGCATTAAAATGTTACCAGATAGGTGAAAAGAGGTTATATCTAACGATGGATAAACCGGGTTAACAAGCGATGCAACATGTCGCCCATAACGTCTTTGTCTCTCATTCCGAGCTCAACGTACAAGAGTGCTCTTTCTGAATCACTGGAATTCGCTCGCAAATACGCGATCATCCTACCATACAGGTTAATAATGAGTATTAAAATTATTAATTTTTTTTTAATTGTAAATATGATATTATAACCGAAACCAAGTAGAAATTTAATGATTTGAATTATCCGTGTTTTCCAGTTATCCGTATTTATTCTCCCCAGCAGTACCCCAAATAATTGAGAGTCTGCTGTACTTAAGTATTTCAATTTTAGATTTTTTTCATTAACATCATTGTAACTATAAACTATAACAACAACATGTAACTATAAAAGGCATTATAAAAGTAAAGCATACATAAGAGAATTATGATTTTTTTGACATTATCTTGAATTGAAGCATATAAAATTAAGCAGTAGACAGGCGATGTGGCGAGACGAATGGATGAAAGATTGTGATGAAATCGCAGTTGAGAAACATGAAATACTATAAATAAAATGCCTTTTTAAATCGGTGATCGAAATGACGAAAACGTATCAGATACAATATACGTGATTAGATTTTTGAAAGGCGATAATAAAGGCATCTTAGCGCCTATTGCATCTAACTACGATTTAACCCTTTTAAGGAAAGACTGCTTCAATTAATACCTGTTTGATCGGTTCATAAATATGTTTATGAAAATCGCTGATGCATTGAGCTTGTATTTAATTGATTGTATTAACAATTGCATTCACAAGCTGTCCATATTGAGATGTTTCTAATATCCAACAGCAGAGTCAATACTGTATGGTTTTGGAATGTATGAATATAAAAAAATATCAAATATATGAACATTTTGTACCGCGTGTTTGCATGCATTTTATGTAACAAAATTGAGGATGAATGAATTAAATATGTTTAAATTTGGGTTACTGTGTACAAAAATTTACATCATGCAATAAATCGCTCCATCGTGATAGTATTAATTATAAATTCGCTCATATAATACTTGCTAATTAATGCATAATCTGCAATAAATTTGGGAATACCACAAACTAGTCGTTCCGCTCGCTAAATGAGCGGTCATCGTCCTTTCGATGATGCATTTTGAATTTAAATTTAATCAATTCAGCACAAAATATTAAATAACAATGCAGCTCATTCGATAAATGATATTAATAAAAACATACGTAACAATTTCGATTTAATATTGAAATTATATACGAACCAAATGCTGGCACCAGAATGCCTCAAATGCGGTTTGTTTATCCCACGTTTGACCGGTTAAAAACGGGATATGATGTGACGAAACGTTTATAAGGCAATCGAACGAAAGTCTACCACTATTGAGAGTGCACGCTGAACTTGGCGCCTATAAACTGGTTTGCCATTGAACAACGTACGCTGAAGATCGAACGGTCCATTCATGCCTTGCATCCGCGTGGGCCATGGCCACATGGACCAAAAGCTGCTTAAAACTTGTGGCCATATAAGTCAGCGCCGGTACGGGTAGACCCCCTCGTCATCTAGGCGGAACTGTGCCCAGTCAGCTGAACAAATGGTCCCCCGTGGGTCACGGTCGAGTCGTCCGGGAATCAAATGGAACGCAGCCACATTCTGCACTGGGACTTAAATTAATTCCATGAAAATGAAAGTGAAACGCCTACTTCGCAAGACTTGGATCATGATAGTGCCAAACGAAGACAGTCTTGTAAGAGCTTGAGGAGCAAATCTGCTGAGGCGACCCAGTTCGCCAGCTAACAATGGTGCTGTACCACCATTTGATATTCATTGAAGTGTTCAACATTTATGATACAGCCTAATGTTAAATTTAAACATAGCTTCGCAGAATTAAACCTTGCTCTTCAAAGTTCAAGGAAAATCTTGTTTGGGAGAAATCTAGTTCACCTTAGTGTTAAAGAGTAAATGAAATAAAAATAAATACATTCAATTGCAGTACATCAAGCATCAATGCAGTTGAATAATATGATTGATCGACCATTTATGAGTCAACTAGTATAATTTATGAAAGATCACATCCACAAGGAGGATCTTCAGGATTTCTTCCTGATATATTTAAGGTGTGAAATCTTAAAAAAGGTTTTTACCAAAGCTTCAAACCAGAACCGAACCGAAAACCGTTATTTTTATAGGAATGAAACCAGAACTGAACCAGATCTAAAAAAAAAATTAAAAAAGCAAGAACTTGCTACATATAAAATGAATTATATAAATGAAGAAAACATTAACAACAACAAAATAGAAATTAGCATTTAAATTAAAGTTAAGATGGTTTGAAGAGCGATAATGCAAATGAATTATTAATAATAGACAAACTATCATTAAATAGATCCACGTTCACATCTAAGCCATTGTAAAAGCCGCACACTCTGACGATATATGAATTTTGACGATAATTAGTGGAAAAAACGGGAATACGCAAAAGCGGCCGTTTACATCTGGAGCAAATTAGGAATAGGCAATGAAAACTTGTTTAGGATTGCTGGACAATCGATAATACCTTTTAGCATTTTTGAGAGTAAGGTTATCAGCTACGTTGCATCAAAAGGGAAGAATATGGAACCTACGACATCTAGATATATAGTTGTCATCTATTGAGTTACATTTGAATGATAGATATAATAAAAAACGTTTTTAAATCGCTTCAATTCGATCCCTATAGATTAAGTACTGAGGATTCCAGATTTGGCTTGCATACTCAAGATGACTTCTTACATAAGCACAATATAAATTTTTGATGGTTTTAATTGACCGAAATTCCTTGGAACATCCGATATAAATATAATAAAGCCCGATGATCTAGATTGCAATAATTTGATCAATATGCTTATTAAAGAGCATTTTACTCGGTTTTTCCCGGAACGAAAATAATTTCGGTTCGAAGCCTCGGTGGTTAAAAGATCGTATTAATCGCGACGGTATAGTATAACTAGTATAAAAATAAAGAAATATATCATCTTACAACACAATTTCATACATCCAGACTTGAAATGAAAAGACTCGAGCGTATTATACTCTTAAGCAGAATAGATCTCGAGACAATGGGATAATTTGAGTGCAGAAACTTTATAACCGCTCTATTACCACAAAATGAATTTAAGCCTACACGGAACTGGATCGTCGGAGAGCACTGAATTCCGAAGACACTTCCCGCTTCCAAGTCGGCCACTTTCAGAAAGTAAAAGTTTGTTTTGCTGTTTTCTGGCAATTACTAGCACGAAACACAATACGCCAGCTGGCGGACAGATTTGTACTGAAACAGAGTTTCACAAGGAATTCGCTGTACGGCCTTCGCGTAATATAATTACAATGTAACTGGCTCAGGCAGGTGTTTACGGGGGCCCAACTGCGGGGGCGGAAATTCATATTAGGGGACCCCTATAATGCCACCGTCTATACAAAGTCTTAAGGACGCGCGTGGGAAAAGCTTTACGTCGGTACGCATGCGCACCTTGAACTTGTCTCCAACTTCCGCTACTTATAACAACTATACATAATTTCATCCAAAGCCGCAGGAGGGGAGGGGATGATTTTTTTACGACCTGCATTAATATTTGGGAATTCGGTACGGGGTCGTACTGGGGTACGACCAGGCACCGTGGGAATAAAATATGCGGAAAATAATTAAATTCATTCACCGATACAACGGATGGGTTACCCTGGAAATGACCAACGCGCTAAAAATATTACTTTATAGCAAATATCCTGAATTATGGAAACATCGCTATTTCCTTGGTTATTGCTTGTAGTCATGTTATATGCAAAAATTGTGGGCTATAAAAGGATATATATATATATATATATAGAAGAATTTTGATCCAGTTAAATTATGACTTTTATTTTAAGATATTAAAATACTGCCTAAAAAGTATAATAGAACAAATCATCCCATATTGCTTTGAACCTTTCGATAAGTTCGTACATTATGTATTTTTAAGAATTTATCCACATTATGGAAGACTTGATATACTGTAATATTCCTGATTTCCATTGTATAACATGCAATTTTTAAATTTTAAATATTCGGACGGATGCACAGATGATAATAAGATCTTTAGTGCGGGAGCCAATGACTGGAATTTTGCACCTATTTTTACAAAGCTAATACAATGTAAATCAAAAAAGTTACAGTCCAAGCTTTCAATGTTGCGGACATTCATAACAAATTTCATAAACTGAATAATTGTATATACCGTCATTAATATAAAATCTACAAAGCTGCTTCTTTATCTACAAGTAGTTTACGTTAATTATTGTTGAATAAACGTCGTCTACTTTCGATGCAAGGTGGCTAGAGCTTCAGTAGATGTGGCTAATGCTGAAGCGCGGGAACTTAAACTTGAATTGAATTATTGCAACTTTCATATTAAGTACAAATAATATTTATTATAGGCAGCTACAATATAGTTTCAGTCTTGTAATATTTATTTACAAGCTTCAAAAATTGTTATAAACGTTCAATGCCAATTTATTTACTTACAATACCAAAACGACAAAATTAAAAAGAATCAACTTTGTAGGAATAATTACACAAATAATGTCGAAGTCTTCCGTACTATTATATATGGCTTATGTATTATAATCATTTATTTTTTAAATTCCCAAATCAACTTATCTAATGAATGATTTAATTAGACAGACAATTAATTACAATATTAATGACTATACATTATATTTTAATATTATTCGAATGACATTTATATGTTTTTATTATTACAAAGCCATTAGATTTAGATCTCTAATTTGATCATTAATAAATATTTGGAATCCTATATTCAAATTTATATTTCTGTTGAAAATTCGGCACTTCTGAAAGTTCTGTACATACAGTGTACTCTCGATTATCCTGGAGCGGATTATCCGTGTCTGAAAAATATTATTTAAAAAAAAAATTGATACTCGGATAATAAGGCCATTCCTGAATAGTACTTAGGTGTTATATACAGAGATCAAGAATTAAAAAATAAAACTCTTTATGGAGATAGGGATAATGCTTGTATCTTATCTACCAAAACAAACGCTAGTTCTCATGTTTTAATTACCTCGGTTTTCAAAACAACTGAGCAAGAGTTTAAGTAATCTTATTATACAAAGGAAGAGATCACAACGAGAATAAAATTGTATTGTAAACATGGACCCGAGGTGATAAGAGCTTGATTACTAAAACTAGCCTGTATGATAGGATAATCGCGTATTTGCGTGCGAATTACAGTGATTCAGAAAAAGCACTCTTGTACGTTGAGCTCGGAGAGAAACAGAGACGTTGTGGGCAACATCTTGGGCGACGAGAGTGTTAAATTAACTACCTAGCTTAACCTTTTGAGTAGTGAGCTAATTTAAAATCTTCATAGTCTTAAATGCTAAATTTGTATGTTCGCCACTTATCATCCGCACAAATTCATTTATCTGTCAGGAGCGCAGCGGCGCATATGAAGCTTATATTTAACACTCTCGTCGCCCAACATAAATCGATGTTGTTTCTCGCGAGGCCCAAATTTAAAAGTCGGAGCCTAAATAAAAGGAATAGTGATGCGATGTTACAACACACGGGATAATCAGCAATCGAACTGCGCTATATTTTATCTGTCTCTGTCTCTCTTCGAGCTCAACGTACAAGAGTGCTCTTTCTGAATCATTGGTATTCGCTCGCAAATACGCGTTCATCCTATCATACAGGTTAATAATGGGTGTTTTTCTTAATAAATAATGAGTATTAAAATTATGAATATATAAAATTTGTATTGTATCTGTATTTTCCAGTTATCCGTGTTTTCCTCTCCGGAAGTCCCCCGAATAATCGAGAGTCTACTGTACAATATTATAACGGTTAGCTCATAGTTCAGGTAAAGATAAAAATGGTAATATCACGATATGCATTGAGTAGGTAATTAGCCAAGGCAAACGGATAAATGAAAAAGGATATGATATGATAGACGTGAAGCGATTGAGGAAGTAACCAGTAACTAAACAAGTAACGAAATCATAAACAGCTAAAGAATAGAATTGAAGGAACTTTGTCCCTGCTATAAAACCTATTGAGCTGATGATGATATTGATAAAAATTATACTTTGTGTCGACACATTGAACAGCGATCTTCGATTGCATCTTCTCAGACGTCAATTATATGCCGATGTCACGAATTTAACATTTACCACTCCCCAATATATGACCCTGGAATTTTGGACTACTCTCACTTTTCTTTGTGCAAAAACAAAATAAAAAATCCCCATAAAGACGAAACTCGTTTAGAAAAAATATTTTCGACCATAACTCTTATCTCGACGCCGTATAGCTTCTTATGTGAGTCATATTGAATTTGTACGAAGAAAAATATTTTCTGGATGTTTTTTTCGGACTCTTACATAAATGACATAAAAAGGCATGTTTGTAACTCGATTTTATTGAAGACATTGGGGGCATAAAATATTACCACACCAATATGACGCGCATACTGAATGTATTATACATTGTTGCTAGTATTATTTTTTACGGACGATTCGAACAATTTCTGCAAGTAATCGTAAATTTGCTATATTCAATGATACTCCATATAATTTCCCTAAATTGCACTCAGCATTTGATATTAAAGCGCAGATGGTATACGCCATTTAACAGGTAGCTAAAAAAAATTATTGGCAGAGTATATTTACGCATGGATAATCTCAAATGACAATTCAATTAATGAGTACATCTAAAAAATATCATTTGAATGCAAATTTATGCATCCCGGTAATAGGTTTATATGTGTGATAGCGTATTTTTGTAGAGATCTTTAAAAAAATATTCCCATGGGAAATTCACAAACGCCTCGAAGACAATAGACGCAAAATGGATGGAAATGTATATTCACGCAATGGAATACAAGCTTCTTCTTTTGTGAGAATCGTAGAAGACAGACGAAACCATCACAAACGCAGACGCAGTCGGTTGCTATGTGTATTAAAAGCTGCATAAGACAATAGAAGATTTGTTACCATATAATCGATTCGCATTGGAGATTATCCTGGAGCGACTAATTGAACAGGAAAATGGTGGGTGATGTAATAAGTATATTCTTAAATAAATAAACAAATTTATTCCATATGAAAATGTTCAATTCTTGAAGAATCTGAACATTTTGAGTCGATTCGATCAATTATACTATAGATATAATTGCATGTCTAAATTGAAGGGGGCGATTACCAATTATATGAACAGAAGACGGAATCCCACGGCGTTAATTTGATATAATAATAGACATAATTAAATTAAAAGATTAAGCCACTCGACTCAAATATAATTCCGTCTGCCATTCCGAATGTAATTTAACATATTACTAGCCGGATATGTAAATTTACGACATGATATGGAATTTGGTTTATTATTGAGACGTGTTAATCAAGATTACAACGCTCAAAGATCTAATTCTCGAGGCATATTATGGCACATAGCAATTTGCAATCATTGATTGAATACTACATAATAAAATTAATTCTATCTCTCCGCTAGACCCTGGACATGCTTATTAAGCCTTTGAGTAGTGAGCTAATTTTATACAAATCCACTTATCTGTCAAGATCGTCGCAGCGTGTATGAAATTTGTACATAAATAAATAAACACTGTCGATAGCACATAATATTCAGGCATTTATTTGCGTAAACATAAATAATACACTTGAAACCGATTCATTATATCATTATTAGTGGATAAAATTAGGTTAACGATCTATACAATCGTATGATGTACGCAAGATACTCTCTCCGTTTCTGTCTCTCATTCACAATCTCCGATATATAATAAAATATGCTTGCCACTGGTGTATTAGTTGCTATATGCTACGTATAGAAACACGTACACAGTAGAGGCTGTATAAACACACATAACGTCTCTATGATGCATGCGACAGACATGGAGTTTCACTTTATGTAACGTTCCATTAAATTTTCCCTATCGCGAGTTCAGAGAGGGACGGAAAGAGTGTCTTAGGTATATTGTACGATTGTATAAATAACCTAAATGAGTCGATTTCAAGCATATTGTTTATGTTTGCGCGAAGAAATGAACGAATAGTGTGCTATAAACAGTGTTTATTTATTGATATACAAGCTTTATACACGCTGCGCGGTTCTAAAAGATATGTAGATTTACACCACGTTCAACCCTTTGAGTAGTGAACTAATTTGAAATCTTCATAGTCGTAGATGCTATATTTTCTTGTCCGCTACTTATCGTCGTACAAATCCACTTATCTGTCAGGACCGTCGCAGCGTGTATGAAGCTTGTACATAAATAAATAAACAATGTCAATAGCACACAATATTCGCTTATTCCTTCAAGTAAACATAAACAATACACTTTAAATCGATTAATTTGGATTATTTATACAATTGTATAACTAATCCACAATACGATACAAACCACCTGGATTTGTTTATAAATAGAAGAAAAATCAACCTTCGATTCGATTTGCGCGCAAACCAATATCGTGAAGTTGTACGAGCTCAATGTCTTTTTATACGCGATTTTCCTCAAAATCTCTCATTTTCCTTGTCTCTACGATTTCAGTACATTTTCGCTATAATCTCAATCGTAATAGATAGAGCTGCAGCATGCTGAGGCGTGATCGCGCAGACATCAATCTCCATACATCTACTGTCAGTTTCATCTCAATTGACACTGCAAAGCCCCACACTCTCGATCCAGCCGCATGCTAATGAGGCAAATGTCGGTCAAAAAATCGAGGGACAGCCAGCGTGATTTACCGAACGGGTTTCCAGCTGCAAGATACATGCAAGAAACGAGTATTGCACCGGGCTAAATACGTGGAATTCCGATACCGTGAAAAATTAAATTAATCTCAACTAGATAAGACGGGTCGCTGCCGGATAGGAAGTGCTCTGATTAGTGCGTATTATGCATGGAATTAAATCTGTTTCGAGAGATTACCATCTGGATTGGAGTGTGGGCGTGACGGAATGGGATAACAATGGATTATTACGGTCATGCAATAATCAAAAATGATTTCATTATGGGACGATTACGTTTGTGTCGTCTGCAGATATCATGGGAATGGATGTAAGACAGCATTTTGGGCCCATAAAAGCGTATAATTGCATCGCCGACACTGTCGCCTCAATATGAAGGATATGTGTTACTGTTGGGTTTGTGCATTCTGTCGGCGTGGGAATTGATTGCGGTGCGAAATATGGTATCGTTGTATTTTTTGTCGGTTTATTATGTAGAGATCGAACGCTTCGGATGATTGAAATCAATTAGAGTAATTCGTTCGATGTTCGCCTTGTATGATGGATTTTTTTGTGCAAATTTCTAGACAATCGGTACGTGTTGCACGACGGCGTCTGCGGACGATGTTGTTCTTCTTGTAGTTTTCTACGTGCATAGAAATCAAAAGACGCGATTAGACAGTATTTCGCTGTGCACATTCATGCGTTCGAGCTTCATGCGATTGAAGCAGTTCGACGTCTTTTTGTCGAGAGTCTGAAAAAAATCATTTCCATTCAAGTCGTCGTCTGTTCTCCGAAACGTTGTGCGTTTCGACACAATCTTTTTACTGGATTTGCTTATAAATGAATTTATTCAGCACGTCACTCGACGGACGACGGGGCCACAGTTGTTATAACCTTTAGACCTCGGCAATGAAAGAAACCGGACGGACTTGAATGTCGGAATTTGCGATTGAATGATTTTTCGAATCTGGATGCGACGACGTACCGATTCGGTTCAATCTAATGTCAGGATTTCGACCGGAATGTGGCGATGATAGAAACCCAACAGACAGGTTACCATCTCCTAATAATTAGCGGTAAAGTTGAGCTGCTACAAGAAATGGCGGGGTCAACGATTCTACAACACACGAAAATACCCCGAGGTGATGTTTACGGGAAGAAGAAACTAGCCCAAGACTGCACTTTACGCACAAGAAAAAAGTTACGATATGAAAGCTCAAGCGAGAGCTCGGCGAACCGCTTCTAATCGATACCTCGATGACCTCCGAACAGAAGCCTGCATGTAATTATTTTACATGCGAACATGTCATAGTGAAAACCCAAGTATGCCGAACACAAAATACCAACAATCATCGTGCGATGATGATGTATCGACAGATCAAACAAACCGTGTTGATCTTGTCGTTTAGCACAACTCCCGAAGAAGCCATATCCGCGAGTTTTCTGAATGAAAATCGTTTCGGTCTCGATCGACCCGACTTACGTCGTCTCTGGACACGCGCCGAAGTCGCTATCGTTCGATCACAAACTAGTTATCGGACCGGATTGGATTTAGGCGAGGACCGTCGCGACGGGGTTCAGGTGAAGGACTGCAAAAATAAGAGTGCCGCAGCGCGAGTAACGGGGCTTCAGTGGATCGGAGCGGGGGCAAGCGGGTGCTCGTTCTGCGGACAGCTATTTTAGACTTCCTCGTGCACAACTGCACCCGTCCACCGAGATGCACGCACCGAATGCATCTGCATGTGCATAAGAGCACACCTACGTGCCCAACATAATAACCGATGCGATCACATAAACAAACTATTAGATGATCTGACAACAAATCGATAAACGCTATGGATCATGAAAGGACACGTTTCCAGTCTATACTCTATAAAGCATAGCACTGCTCATTCACAAACTAAATTGATGACATAAAACTAAAACCTCTTAATGGCAGACAATAATATATCATCGATAGCAACACTTACATAAAGTGCCAACAACGATTTATCGTTACGTATGCAATGGCGCCTTGATATTCGCATCACGAGAGAACTCTGGCTCAAAATAACTCCATTAAACGTTATACGAAACTCTCGTTTAACCCCTTAAAGAGCTAAGACACAATGTTGTGTCCGAACTCCAGAGGCTCAGAAAGAGCATTCTTACACGTTGAGCTCGGAAACAGACAGACTAAGAGTATCTTGCAAATTGAGTTTAGAAAAAAACAGACACGGAGAGATCTTGCATACATTGTACGATTGTATAGATATTTAACCCAAATTTATCGACGAATAATGATATGTGAATATTGAATATTGTGTGCTATCGACAGTGTTTATTTATTTATGTACAAGCTTCATACACGCTGCGACGATCCTGGCAGATAAGTGGACTTGTACGGATGATAATTGGCGAAAATTGCAAATATAGAATCTAAGTACATGATGATTTTAAATTAGCTCACTACACGATGGATCAATAAATAAGTATAATAAGATCCCGTTTATCACTGATTGATAGAACAAAAAATGTACTAAGATGACGAAATTGGCGATTCTATAGATGTGGAGCAAAAGGAACTTTCCGAAGGAAAAAGAAAAAATGTTTAGTCACTGTAACGGAAATTATGGATCAGCTTATACAAAATAATTTAAATTTTGTTATAAGATCAAAGGCAATTTGATATAATATCAAAGGCAAGACGATGTGTCATTGATGTGGATGTCATGCTATCGACAACTGCTTACTCAACGTAAGAGGAAAAGGCAAACGACGTTAAGATGACTTCTTCACAAAAAGAAAAAAAAACATGTCAAATGAGGAAGAGCATTCCTCTTCACAAACTTAACGTCTTTATTCGACCCTTTTTTATTTACATTAATGTTTATATAATAATCTTCGTCTAAGTACTATCGCAAGACGCGAGAGATCCTAACTAGTATCATCAACCGAATAAGGGATGATGTAAATCAAAAAAAGGTTCAAAGACCCGAAGATATTTTTGGCTTTTACTTTAAAAAATATATGATATGATTGGGATGATATCTTAATTAATAATTTGTTCGTATGTAATGCGCTGCCATAGCGTTCATCAAATTACGATAAAACTTTGTCTACTTGCTGTTTACATTTGCGGGAATAATATAGGGATGGTAAAAATATTGTATGGAAGCACATTATACTAACTGCACAAACACTTATTTTTTAACAATTAACACACTTCATGGGATTATTATTTAGTTTTGTTAAGTCATTTAATTTCAATACTAATTGTATTATTAAGTCTTCAAAACGTAACATGTTCTATATCAAACATTGGCCAAACGATCATTCTTCTTATTTGCAATCGATTTTATTCGCAAACCTTATCTAATTATGTCAAATTGTTTTGCATTTTCCGCTTAGGTACAGTGTTTTTCGGTACTAAATGAATTAATATGAATGAACTGAAAATGAAATTTAATATATTTTTGGAAATTGCATCATTGTCTTTAATCTTATCAATTTTTAACCAAATCTAAGTAAATTTTTGGATAATAAAATTCGTCCGTATGATTGATCCCTCTTAATCTTTCATTTTCATCCGCATAATCTAGTATCAATAAAGACGTCATGCTCGTTTAATAGGGCAGACAATTTGACAAAACTAATTATAAAATAGACAGAATTACCTGGTGAAATGACATAAAATCACTCGATAATTTGGCGATACTCTGAACACTGGTTTTGAAGGAAATCTCTATTGGATATTTTGGGCGAAACTCTCAAAGTTCGCAAATCCCTCGGGTGTAAAATAGAACCAATAAACAGATAAAGATAATACGGAAGGTTCAATTGTATTGTATTGTATTTATAAGGATATCAACAAAATTAATACAAATAAATACAAATCTTCATTTACGATAGTGACATAAATAGATAAATGTGACTATTTTTAAATAACAAATGTATGCCTTACCAATAAGAGGGATTCAAAAAATTTCTTCAATAAATCAAAATATTTTATTGGGATGTATTTCATATTGAAACATTATATTGACAAACCTTACATCAACCATATGAGATGGTTATATTTTCTAATGATCGTAATACGGCAACATGGTTGTTTGTTAATAAATGGTATACAAAATAAAAATGAATACATAAAAAATATCACGAAAGGACGAAAAAACCCTCAGTTGATTTGTCGATTCATGCTGTTGAACATTAAGAGACACGAAGAATGTACACACCCTGGGGCTCTTGATTATATTTTCCAACTAATGAGCATTCTTATGATGCTTGATATCCAACTACAAAAGTCCAGAACCCTTATGCGACCAAAGTTCAGTTCTATGTAACGTTACAATGTTAAGAGCATCCTGCTGTCTTCGAAGAAGCATTTGTTGAACATCAGTTATTTCAAAGCAATTTCATATTCAAATGAGATCGGAGACTGTGGATACCGAAGCGGAAATCGCAACGAGAACATACAATGGAAATCGACTATACACATCCAGAGGATATGCATATTTATGTCCTTAGAAATTCAATACCACGATGTACTCTGCGGGGCAAAATTTTATCTCTTCGGGATTGAAATTGAAAAATATAAATCACAAACGATCAAATTTTATTATGGATAATTTAAAAAATCAGAATGTCAAATGTTTGATAGCACTGATCTATATTCAAACATCCGCAGCAGTCTTGTTAGCTTGCATTGATCCGAGGCACAATGTGGACATTATTAGACTCGCACTATCAATACAGGATTATTGGGTTCTAAATTTAATAATTAATATCTATTACATAATCATTTTTAAATATCAAGGACTTCACTCAGAGAGCATTCAGATAAATATATTCCGCCCTCTCGAATCTATTTTGGATTTGCAAAATATCAGTAATTATTGCACATTTGTCAAAATCGATTCAATCAATGCAAAGAATTATCACCATCGCCATAAACAGTTTAACCAGCCACACTTTCGTTATTGCGATCAATTTTACTTCCTCAATAAAACTATAAACGAACAGGCAATATAATGATTGATTTAAATAAAGCACTTCCTTTATAAATCCATCGCGTAAAGTATGCAATCAGATATGATTTGATCACAGTTGAAAAAAAATAATAACGAATTACATTGAAAAAATAGTTAAAACACGAAATAGAGAACATTAACAAGTGATTTTAACGCTTTGAGTAGTGAGCTAATTTAAAATCATCACAAACTTAAATGCTATATAGATCTATAAAATCGTACGACGTACGCAAGATACTCTCTTCGTCTCTGACTATCTCCGATCTCAACGTGAAAGAATGCTCTTTCTGAATCACTAAATTCGGACACAAAATTGTATCTTATCTCTTTAAGGGATTAAAAAAAAAATCTGTTGGTTATCTAGACATAGCATAAGCCTTCGATAAAGTATGACATTCACGCCTCATATATGAGATCTACAAAATTTAATGATAATTATTATCACTTGCATATCCATTGAAACGCGTTTAAATTGAACATATCAAGACCAAATGCTTATAAAATACTAAAATGAATATCTCGCATTTTAATTTTATTAGACGAATTCAGTTGAGATTTAATTCTTTTATTTGTGAGTGACAAGGTCGTAGGGGATGGGGGCGGATTTATGGCGATACTATGCATATTTGCAAACGCTGAATAATAATGATCCATCTCACATACCGCCCCCGCCATCTCATCATTGGAACCGGCTTAGAATATTCTGATAGTTGATATTTCAGGTAAATATTCAAATGAATACATTTAAAACTAAACCATACTGAATCTTATATCATTGGGCGCAGTCATCCTATTGAATAATAATAGAAGATTGACAGCGTAGCAAATATATTCAAATCTTTCAACATTTTTTTTTTTGTGTTTATGTACAAATAATCAGACATCAAAAGTTAATGTGTCAGGCGGGTTTGATATTATCAAAAACATCGATGAAGGGTGTTTTGAAGAAGTTGTTCAGAGATATTTTTGACAGTCACATCCTTTGCGAAAATTATATTCAAAATATCATATGAATAGATTAGACTTGTAGCCATTTCCGCAAATTCCGTGTTGATGAAGTTTATGTCCAAACTTTGCTTAAACAATGAAGAGCTGCAGAAATTGAAATGTCAAAATTATTGATTTGCTTATAACAGACTATTTGACTGTTATCGATAATTTTTACATTACAAACGTAAACAGGATAAGCAAGGAAGACTAAGCTCATTTTTGCAACATAAACATTCCCCCGTTAATCGCGATCTTCAACATAACATATCCACCGTTATTCACGGAGTTACCTGTTTATTTTTTTGTATAAATGAACATACATACTTCTTTATTATATTGCAAATTAATATTGTACTCAACCTCATTAATTGCATACGTTAATATAACCAATAATAACATTATCGAAGCGTTCCATTAGTGCTTAATAATTTAATTACGTCCATAATTTTTCTGGAAATGAAAGACTCGATCAATACAGATTCACTTAGCGAACCAATTTGCATCGTTAAAAGGGTCTCTTCTTTAAAAATGAAATAAAATGTAATTGAAATGGAAAGAAGCGTAAAGATTGCGAGCAAATAATGCACAATAGACTTACTTATAGCAGTGTGCTTGGCGGAAGTAATCTTGGGAGGAGCACTGCAACCGACGCTCAGGTCACTTTGTGAACTACGAGGTGTACTGCGACTGCTGTCGCCCAGCATATTAATCTTGGGCATTCTGCTGCTCTTCGCCCTTCGGCTAGAATTACAAAATGGCGTAAACACAATCAAGATCGATATTCTTGATGGTGGAGAAGATAAAAGTGCATTTTCTTCTCGAGGATATTGTGGCATATTTCCTCGAAGAATGCTCGCTAGATCAAATGTTACCAATCTAATACTTTGTCAACAAACAACGGTTGGTTGTAATAGAAATCCACTGACTTGATCAAGTATTGATATATCGGAATAGATCTTTCATCAGATTGCTACGAAAATAAATTCAATATACCGACAGTTATGGGAGATCGAACGAATCTAATATATAAAAATCAATGTTTGTTTGTTCGTATTTAATGTGCTGCCACACCGTTCATCCGATTGCGATAAAACTTTGTCAACTTACTGTTTATACTTGCAGAAATAACATAGGTATAATAAAATACAGAATCTCTAATGAAGCGAAAACAATGCATGACCCAACATCGCGCATTGATAGCACTGGATGAAGGATACTCACAAAGAGCATCACAAGGAGATTCGAAATTGAAAGCACTTCAATAAATAGAATCAAAACATAACAACTTAGTTTCGTTGTGTGGCATTGTAACCCATGCCAAAAATAAATGCATAAAATCATACAGGGTCTTAATTGGTTGGATTTGTAACAATAATTAAAATATTAATCATTTCGCTACTTACTCTTAGATTGATTGTTTTGCTATAAAATGACTATATAAAGCAATTTAACTTGAATTGGTAACACTTGGTCTAGCGTTTATTTAATAATAAGAATTTAAAAATATGAAAGAAATACCTTTTCAATTTGGTCGTAGAAATCTTCGCCTTGGGCTTGCTGTTCGACGTCATCGAATTATCCTCGCCGAAGATCGTCTTTTCAGAGGATTGCGAGGAATTGACCTTGGACTTGACATCTTTGAGATAGGATTTGGTTTTTAAATCGGATTTGTTCACTGATATTTTATTCATGACGGCATCCCAGCGTCCTTCTTTCTTCGGCGCGTTGGGTTTTTCTTGGTTATCCGGCAAAGATTTTCCGGAGGAGTTCAAGAACGTTTTGACTTTGCTGCCGACGTCCCGCCGCGGCATTTTGTACTTCTTCAGAGCCATATTCTTGTCTTCCTTGTTCATCTTGTCGTTCAGGGCGTTAGTCGAAGATGCGATCGATTCGTTCTTATCGTCCGAGCACATTGATTTGGCTTGTGGCGAATCCGTTTTATCAGCATTTTGTTCTCGCTCGAGAAGATTGTTGGCTGCGTTCGCTGCTACGACCGTATCGTTCAGCGAATCTTGGAAACCTCCGTTGTAGACGTTGGAGTTGTTGTTTTGGCTCATGTCAGATCGCGTCGACGCTGATGATCCCTCGGGTGACATATCGTCGATGACGTTGAGTGGAAGCGGAGAACATCTGTGTGTCTCCATATCGGTGAAAACGCCACTGGATTCCATGCAGGAATCATCGTTGTTTCCGTTACGGCTCACCAAGACTGGAGGATTCGAAGCTTTTCCACCGCCATATAATGCACCGTCGATAACTTGAGCTCTTCTGTCTCCTCTGTGAATTTGTTCGTCGTGTCCGTCGGCATCGCTCTCCGTGAAGAAATCTGAATCCGTCATCGGATCAGGTCTTCTGTTGATCGGTATATTTTGCCAATTTTGAATGTTGTTCACTACTCTATGACCGATCGTCGGCGACTGATCAGCGCCTCTACTGACAGGCCTGGACATTTCACCGTCGCCTTGATAACCATCTAAGCTCGTTATGCTGGTGATACTGTACGTGACTGATTTCGAATTATCTGTTTTCGGGTCTGAAGATAGCGCAGATAATTCA
Source organism: Stenopsyche tienmushanensis (assembly GCA_008973525.1). Taxonomy (NCBI): domain Eukaryota; kingdom Metazoa; phylum Arthropoda; class Insecta; order Trichoptera; family Stenopsychidae; genus Stenopsyche; species Stenopsyche tienmushanensis. Next base: position 450,062 of record WACJ01000167.1, on the reverse strand, counting down.
GATTTTATATCGACCGGATCCAACGGTAGTTCTTCGGGCGACGGCGTCTGATCCATTCTGACGTGCTGCATGTTATCGAATCTCGTCGTGTCCACTCTGGAGCTGAACGCATCCAATATGCTGCTGTGGACGGACGGAAGAAGTTCGTCCTCGACTGTCGACGGATAGTTTTCTTTGCAATTCGACAAATTATCCACAGTGCTTTGTGCGAAAGGCCTTTGGACGAACATTTCGTAAGTATCGTCTTGCATGTTGATGTCGTTGCCCATGCTGTCTAGATTTTCGCTCGGCTCGAAATTATCGTTGGATTCTTCATAGATGAGTGTTTTTTCTACGGCTTCTTTGTTTGCTATTTCAAAATTGCTAGATTCGACTTCGTTCGGTGTCAAGCGACAATCCGATTGCAATAACATCTGAATGCCATCCGGAGTGAGCGATTTGATGATTTCGGTCGGCGTCTGAGGAGAGCAGGATTCAGTCTTTTCAGTAATTTTATCGCTATTTAACATGCCGATAAAATCATCAGTCGAAGGGGTGAAGACGTTTTCGAGAAATGATAGCGAATTCATTTGCTCCGGAGTCAATATCCCCAGGCTTTCATCGAACGAATTCTGCTTGCTCAATTGTATCGAATTATCAGAAACGGTCGGACTGGGCAAGGTCAGCATGGCCGGCGGTTTCCCATCATGAGTATCTTTGATGTCGTCTTCTGACGGCGGATGATCAGCGTTTTGTTTGCGAATCATCGGTTGAAATACGAACGTACTCTGGTCGTGCATATTTGGGGATTGATTTCTGATCGTTTTGGTTATGTTCATTTGATTTTGAGAATCGTTCTGGACATCGTCTTTCAGCAGAGGCGTGGATCTACTGATGTCCTCGGAGATGAAGCTAGTAGGGGGAGTCATGCAGGCGATTTCGCCCAATCTTCGTTCGCTCACGACAGATTTTCTAAGGGATTCGAAATGGTTCGAGTCCAAAGTCGAATCGCAACCGTAGCTCACAAAGTCTGGGGCGCACTCGTCTTCGATCATAGCTTCGTTGTATTGGATACTCTGGTATGGATTCGAAGAGTTTTTACAATTGAGAATCATGGAAGGCCTCTTATTTGAACACCGTCGGAATTGTTCGATGCTCAATCTATCACTCATGACCGAATCGTTGCCGTAATTCATGCTGACCAAATCCGGCATGCTTTCATCCTCGATCAAAGCCAAGTTTTCAGTTTTGTATATATTGGGCAATTGGTTGGGTTTTTGGATAAAACCGTTTAATTTTAAATGATTCGCTTTCATTGGATCATGCGATTCAGATTTTGCATCAGTATTTTTTCCCACTACTAAAAGACTGTACGGGCCTGAATCGCATTGGTTATCATCCCGCACGTCTTCCACTAATCTTTGTGTTATGTCTATTGCGTTCGGTCTAAAATTGTCTTCGGTCTTCTTGTTCGAATTTGACTTGATATATTGAAGTTTCTTTCTTAACTCTAATATTTTCGGATCCGGGATGGACTGATTCTGACACTGGAGGATGACGTAAGTGGCCGGAACTAGAAGACCGTGTCCATTTTTACAGCTGAAGTACTTGACGCCGTTAACTGAACCGTCGTGATATTCAAATGAATATTTTTCCGTTTCTAGTCCACACCACATTTCATCATCGGTCTGCACATGTCCAACATATCGCAATATTCCCGTGACCGTGCTGACACTCATGGGGTCGTCCGAAGTCATTGCGGTCACTTTCTTCCCGATGCTTTCGGCCAGCTTGGATATCTCATAATCCTTCAAAAGCAAATCGCATCTGTTTCCGTCGACTCCGCTTCTTTCTTTGGCCTCCATGACCTTATCTAAGATCTCTCCAGTTTCGAATACTTTATTGTTGAGATCGGGCAACAAATTAAAGTTCTTTTCCGGGTCAATTTTGTCGCACGTCGTAAAGGTCGAGTCTTTCGTAACGGTCGTGTTGTGAGGGCACGGCAGTGCCGGAATCTTTTCATAGGTCGTATCGATTGCCGCCTTCTTCCCTTGGTTGTCGCTGAACTCTTCGGATTGCTTTTTGTTCATGTCGACTAATCGATTTATGGGCTTCAAAATGGGAAGCTTAATTTTTGATGGAAGTAAACGGGAACCGGCTAATAATCCATTCTGCAAAGTTCGGCGAACGGCACCATTAGTCGGTCGCGGCATTGGAATCCGCCCTCCAACGGGGATCCGACTGTCGTTCGGCGCCTGGAAATCAAAAAACACATTATTAATATTTTTATATAACATTTAATGCTAATATCAAACTGTTACTATTCATAGTTATTTAATATTTAATAATTGTGTTCTTGCGTGTTTCTGGACTATCATTATGACAGTCTGGCGACTGAGTGCCTTTAGGTTTGGGTTGCCAGACTATTATCAGCTTGTTTAGATAGTATTTAGTGAGGTTTTACTTTTACTCGTTTATAGAAAATTTAAAATAATATACTCGTATAGTATTACTTAATTATTTCCAATTTTTACTAGATACCAACCCCTTTTCCTCCCAAACCCTTCTTGGTCTAACGCTCTAAAACATTTAAAATTAATTGGCAAGAATCATGAACAGGGTGTGCGAATTCGAATCTTTCAAGAATCAATAAAATTAGAAGATAATTCAACATTTCTTCGTTACTTTATGATAGGGAGTGTTTATGAATTTAAACCAACACTGGTAATGCTGAAATCAACGATCGAAAATTGTATAACTTTTAAATAAGACACACAGTTTAATTATAATCAACTGGAACGATTTAAAGAAATAATTCATATAAAAAGACCTTCGTCCGACAAAAATTTAAGAATATTATAAAAGTAAAAACGGGTCTTGATGTCTGTTTTTTAACCAAAATCAATTTCTTTATGCAAATATCATATTAGAATTTCTATAAAGATAAAAAAATTGAATCTATTGAGAAAGAATATATTAATCAATAATTGGCTTTTATTTAATAAACGAAATTTTTACCCGGTATCCCTAATATATACGACATGGTTTTATTATATTTAAAAGCATAAAAATATATTGATTGTTAAGTAATACAAATCCAAATTTAGATTTAAAAAATATCTTCGATTAAAAGTTAGTCGTCATTGTGCAGAAATTCTAATAAAGCAAGAAAAAAAAATTAATAATGGCATACTGTAAATTAATTCAATAAAAAACATGAAATTTAAATAATAAATGCCATTTTTTCCTTTTCCGTATGCAAAAAGATTTCTCTTTATAAGTATGCACAACGTATTTATTTCTAAACTCACCCGATCTTCTTTTTGCACGGGTTTGAAACATATGACATAAAAATATTGTTTAATGTTATTTGCATATAAATAATTTTAAACTTTACGATTTAGGAAGTGTTTTCAGCTCATAGCTTAATCCATCAAAAAAATAAAACCATTAGGTTAAATTCGTGATGGAAAAACATATGGTTGGAGTTAATTCCGCGTATAAGACTAATCGAGTTAGCTGAAAATACAGTGGATGCAATACTAGAACTTGTTAAGTCTATAGGAGTGGAAAGCTTTAAGGATATAAAAGTAGAGGATATTCGAAAATTGCTGATAAAAGAGACTGATGAAGCAAACTTAGTATAAACGGCATCTGGGATCCTCTGGGATACAGATGTAACTTATGAAATTGTTAAATATTTACCCTAAAAGACATATAGAAAGACCTACATTTACATTTACAAGATATTAAAGAATATTAGCATCAGTGTCATTTTGGCATACATGGTAAACAATCTTTGTGTCAACTTCCTCATGATTTTCACAAGATAATCTGTCTTGTCGAGCTTTCATAAACGTAAATTATTATTATAAGGTATTAAAAATAGTTTATTGCAAAATTTAAAAAAAACTATTTTTATAGTATTACTTATGTTGAATTTTCACTAGATTTCAACCCATTCCCCTCCCAAATCCAACGGCACTCAGTCGATACACTGTCATAATGATAGTCCAGAAACACGCCAGAACATAACTATAGTAATCTTATTTGCTATTAAATGACCTCTAATTTACATCAAATCATTTATAAAATCATGTATTATTATTTTTGAACTTAACGATCGCGTTATAAAGGGGTTAAGACTTCACAATTTGATAACATGTTGAGAATTTATCAAGCAAAATATGATTATCAATGCAATTAAAAGCGGAATTTTGAACTATAAACTTATTATTCATACAAGGATAATAATAAGAAATAATACTATCGCAGTTATGTTAAAAAAAATCTTACTAAGTTATTCAAACAGAACAACATGATGAGTTTATTGCCTTGAATGTTCTCAGTAATGGAATTTAATTTAATTTAACAAGTCCTCAAATTACGTGGATTAGATTCTCATGCAGTAATTTATGCTTATGTAAGTTTTTGTACAATGTTATATGAATACTTATTTTCATACTTGGAGGACTTACAATAGCGAAATGATCTCAATTACACCAAATCCTCTTTTTGCACGGGGAATCCAAATACTATTGCGAAAAAAATACGAATCCATATAAAAATGACAAACTTATACTCAAATGAATACAAAGTATTATATTAAAATCTGACTAATGATGCTTCTTGTGTTTGGGCTGCAACATACTTTTTTAAGCGGATAAAAGCGAAAAATGCGCATTTTCTTGGTCGTGTTACTTCAAAACCGTGCATAAAGAGGATAATATGTTCTTATTAATTATTTTTTATTACTGAGGTATTTTTTTGAATCATTTTTTAATACTATTATATGTGTAAATTGATGCAAAATAATGAAAACAGATCAATTGAATATGATGAGGAGTCACGGCCCTTCGTTTCCATCAGGCGGACGTAAATCCATTATAAGGTCAAACAATAAGAACAACGAAGAACTTCCTCTAAAATGACCTCATTGTTTAAATCATCATATAGAGTCTAAAAACAGTGGTTTCCAACGTTATCCAGATGGACCCTTCGAGGGTTGAAGGGTTTAAAACGCGTCCATAACATTTCATAATGATATCCGTTTGAATATGCATAAATATAATATAGATTTGCATGGTATAAGTCAGCAAAATTGGAAAACTGTTTTTGTGTTGTTTGTTTTTTATAATTTTTTTGCTAATATTCTTAGTCAAATTATTATCTTTAAGTTATTTATATGCAATTATTATGATTATGTTGCATGCTATATATTCTAGAAAAGAATATATGGAGGTCAATAAATAATTCTTTCACCCTAAGATCACACTACACTGATTCTTGATTTTCTAATGAAATTTCAAATAAATCTATTATTAATACATTAAAAAAGTATTTAACAATAAATATTGCAAAATAAAACAACCACGCTGCAAAATTCTTCTTATTATTCTGTTCTATTTCACTTATCCCCGTTATTTATGTGTTAAAATGACGTCGTTTGGCATGAAACATTGTGTTGTATATATCTTCGGATTCTAAGTACTCCTTTCCAAAAAGTTTCGGTTTACAAGGGGTCGGAGGCAGTACTCTATAGTCCGACAAATTGGATAATCCGACATCGCCTTAAAAACTATTTTTCGGTTTCATGCAATTAAATCAGGTGATATGGAAATCAGATTGATTATACGATCTTTCACAATATTCAGGCTTTTAGAAACAAAAATGAAGAGGAGAACCAGATTGGGAATTGACAAATTGAAATTGAGCCGTGACGCATTTTTTCGTTTCCAGACCATCAAATCTTCATGGTTTACAGCAACATTGATGAATGAGATTTTCGATCAACTATACTATCTTCAATTGCCAATAGTAGTCTATTGTGGGAAGATGTGAACAATCACAGTCCATATATACATTTTTATGTTAAAATTCTACAAAAATGCCATACCATTTCAATTTTTTTTAACAAAAATTTGATTTAAAAAAAGCTTACAACATAGAAATATAGATCTGGCAGAGACGTAACTAGGTTATGAAACGCCCGTGGCAAGTATTTAATGTACACCCTCGCCCCTCGGAAATCCAACTTTTGAAAAAAGTTAAATATTACTATTATAAATGCTATATGTTCCGGATATCGGTTAATAAATCAACCGATATCCAATCAAATTGCTACGAAGGTCTTCCCAAAAAAAAAAAAAACCTGAATTTAGTATCCATTTCCGTACGTATTTATCACGGAAAATGCCGCCACAAGGTCTATGTGTTCAACCGGTCCACTTTTCGGACTGTTGACACGATGAACGAGCTCCTCGCAATCGAACTCCATGTCTAAACGTGTTCCAAATCGAATCGAACTCCATTCCAATGAACATGATCTGCGTCTATGAATGAATTTCCGCATGGATCTAGTTGCAACTTTTTTTTTAATCCTTCTGTCCATGAAAAATTTAATTTCTTCCCGTCAATAAAATAGGCAAACAAACTATCGTAAGAAATATAATAATCTGGTTTTTACAGATATATGGTTCTAAAAAAATTTTGCAACACAGATAAAAGAAAAATATAGGATTTTCCAAACAAATTTCTAACGCCATAGGAAAAATGCAGATCAGCGTAAGAAATGTGAAAATGTGAACAAATCCTATGAAAAAATATCTAGATCAGACCAAAGCTGTTGGCTTTAGGTATTTACATATAAATACCCTTTTTTCTCGAAACACAAAGATCCCGATTTTAAAAAAAACTGTAAAATCCTTAAACTACCAAATTCAGGATGACTTGATACGATTTATCTCATCACAAAACCATAATGGGTCTGATCAGACCATCTTATGGACAGTAGAATTAAGGCAATTTTAATTGACTGCAAAGGGTCAAACAATAAGAACGATCGCTAAATTATTGATCCAAAATTGCTCTGAAATGCATCATATGTGAGACAGATGGACAAAATGGGCAGGTTATGTGACAAGGCGAATGGACGAAAGATGGGCGTATGCCACATCGGATTTGTGTCGATTTTATGTAATAATGTTAATGGATCTACGTCGAATGACAGCGTTTACGATTCGATCCAATATCGAACGGTTGATTTTTAAATGATACCTACTCGTAATTCAATACTTCCATGTGGTAATGTGATACAATCAATGCGTACAACAATAATTTAAAATAGACGGAAAATCGTATGTGTGTGTGTAATTTCAAATTAGAAATCGTCTCTGAGAGCAAATTACGGTTTTTTTGTTAAATTAAATTGGTCCAGATTAGACGCAATGCTGGTTTATTTTTTCACTCGTCAAAAAACAACTTTCGATTTGTAAACATTTCCTAAAATACGTCACAGTGTGTTCAATATCGGTCGACGCCTGCTTTCCTTTCCATATTATCGATCTTATTTGGAATTTATTTTAATTTAAAATTAAATTAATTATATTGCATGCGTTTATCGTACGATGCGCCCTAATCATGGATGCGACGTATCTCCCCCTTTTGATATGGTTTTATTTAAACGAACCCTTTCTTGAGATCCCTCGGCATTGTGACATGTTCAGCTTTGTTTGTTTCGCGTTACGTCAAAGCGCATCCATTACTGTGGATATTGCGTTTTTTCGTTATTATGTTATTATGAAATGACATGTGACAATAAATTGGAATATCGCAGTGTAAATTCTGACGTTTTTTCGAAAATCATACACAAAAACCGACGTTTCGATCGATTCAAACAAATTTGACGCATTTAAATCCGGCGGGAGTATTCAAAATTTTGTGACGGCGCAGCGCCGCCACCGTCGGGAGGCTGCGGCGCTTTTCGCGCGCGCGAAAGAAAAGGGAAGGCGCCGCGGCGTCGGACTCCTGCGGGGGCTCGTACCTTGGCCATCTCGAGCGGGAGCTTCCCGACACTCGGAGGATCGGAGAACACTTTTCGCGGCGAAAACTCAGTGCGACATGGCGCAGCGCGCGTCCGCCCGCGGGCCTTCACAATCAATACTGCCCGATAAGGTAAAACAATTGCTAGTGCGCATGCTGAAGCGGCGCACAAGGAATTCAAACACGGCGCATTGCTCGCCAACCGATCGCGTGCGAGCCTCCGTAAACCCTAACGCGCGCCCATTACCGAGCGACACGACCCCCTACGTAACCCACTGACGAACAGGAACACGCATCAGCCATATCTTACATCTCAAATTTAACATCCTGACACATTTTAAATCGGCCATATACTTCAAAATATAAAATAACGACAAAAAATACAAAATGTAAATTTTAAATTCAATATAAACGCGCAATGAACTAAGCATATAATTTATGTCCTTATTAAACTTTTAATAAGGATAAAACATGCATTTTATACTACGTATTTACACTATTGCATATGTAACGTTGTGGGAAATTAATAGAAAACGTAAGCAATCTTGCGAAAATAGATCACTAAGTTGCCGTGCAAAACCGTCAGTTTTCATATTTGTTAAGGTAACCTAAAAGGATAAATATTACATAAAAGTAGCAAAACAAACTTAAACATTGAAGTTATGCGATTTTCAAAAATAATGAAACCAAAAATTATAGAGGACAAAGCTTTTTTTTGCGAATGCGCATAAAAAATCTAAAACTAACACTAGTGCAAGTTACAACCGTTATAATGTGAGTGTTTTTAGGGGGATGGGCAACTCTTCTCAAAAGCTTGTAAGAATTGTATGTTTCCATAACGCGATCTGCGTAAAAAAAAAAAGATTTAACCGTCGCAAAGTTTTACCCTTTGAGTAGTGAGCTAATTTAAAATCATGATAAACTTAGATCCTATATTTGTATTTTGGCCACTTGTCATCCGCTCAAATCCACTTATCTGTCAGGATCGTTGCAGCGTGTATGAAACTTGTACGTTCATCATATCATTATTAGTCGATGAATTTGGGTGTCGATCTCTACAATCGTACGATGTACGCAAGATATTCTCTCCGTCTCTGTTTCTCTCCGATCTCAACGTATAAGAATGCTCGAATAGTTTCAGAAACAATTCAGTTTCAGTCATAAGTCAGTTGTGAGCGAGTCTTCAAAGAGTTTTCAGTTAAGTCTTGAGGTGCGACCGATCGTCTTGGCCGTGAAGGCTCGATCTTCCCGCCGACTTCTCCAATCTCATAACTATGGCAATAATGAGGGACGGCAATCCCGTTTCGTAACAATTTATCTCGCATCCTGCTGCGTTTAAAAGAAGTCCCTAGTTTTGGAAAGATAAAGTTTTTTCCAATTATGATCACGTTAGTCAACATTTTCTATATAGTTAAAAATATTTCATCGTTTTGAAACAAACTACATACAGGGTATGTTCAAAAAGTAACGCGTCCAATTTTCTCTAGATATGATGATACACCGCAGCGCGTTCTAACCTACTGGATTATATTAAGGGGAGTGTTAGCTTTAAAACGCACCTTTTAAAAGTCGCCCCCGAGATTTGAGAGTCAGGGTGTGCATTTCCGTGAATCTTTTTTTGAGACAATGTAATACGATGCAATGGATTGTTTTATGCATTGTTATCAAATTTTGCGTTAAACTTAGAAAGACCGCCACCGAAAGGTTTCTATTAATTCAGCAGGCTTTTGAGAGTGATTTCTTGTTCGTTTTACAAGCTCTCCGATGGCACAAATTGTTTAGGGAGGACCGAGAGGAGGTCGTCGACGAACCCTGCAGTGGACATCCATCAACTTACTGAATATACCAAAAGACAACATGTGTGCATGATTATTTGAACTCTGACCAACGGTTGAGCCTTCAGTGGATAGCAGAAACTCTAAACATAACAAAAACAATCGTTCATCACATTGTAATCGAAGATTTTAACACAAAGACGTATGGAAACTTTATCACGACAACACGCCTAGCCACAGCGTCTTCGTTGTCGACAATTTTCTGATCAGGACCCGTACTCCATTAATTCTACAGCCTCCTTACAGTCCTGACCTGGATCTTCCAAACTATTTTGTTTCCTCGCTTAAAATAAGTTCTGAAAGGGAAACATTGAGACACGATTGAAACCATCCAAGCTCATGTCACATCGGCTCTAAAGGACATCTCGGAGAAGGCCTTCCAGGCCTGACAATACCGTCTTCTGAGGTATAACAGCGCAGAAGGGTGTTATTTCGAAGATTTTTGACTAATTTTACAAATATATTCAATACATGATTTTTCAATGAATATGGACGCATTACTTTTTGAACGCATTTGTATATTTCAAACAATAATATATTAAACATTATGAAATACGCGTTATCCTTAGCAGGAACTAACGATGCGACTGAACGCCTTTTTTTCTACCTTAAATAAATTATAGATATCTCATAAAACAAAATTGAGTGCCAACAATTTAAAGCTAATTTATGTGCCAAATAAAATTCAATTTTTAATATGAAATTGTCATATTATAAAACATTCTGATTGAATCCCAAACCATTTCTCCATTACCTTTATAAAATCATTTTCTACTTATAGATCGTCCTTAGGTGCTATTCAAGGATGCACCTTATCATCTTGTAGATAACATTTAAATATGTATATTAGAAAAATGTTATGATAATTGATTGAATAACATTAAGTTGGTGTACAAATTTATTTACCATAACGATATCATGATCAACTTCACTCCAAATCATAGCATAAGATGTATAGCATTTACATCTTACACTGAAATAAATGTTTCTGATATATAGTGTCTGTGTTGCATGTTGAAATGATGTTGAAATCCTGAAAAAATGAATAACATGAACAATGTTTTTTATAAATCGTTTTCGCATGTTCGCTTTGTGATCTGAAAAAACTGGAACTATTTAATAAATATCTTCGATATTTAATTAAAATGATAGTTTAGAGTTAATTTAGATTTTGTACAATCAATTATTAAGACATAGATTATATTTTTAATATGGGAATAAAACAATTAGTCTAGGAAATTAATATCACTAATCTTATTGAGTTTTAAATAACGTAGATATACATTATCATTTACTGTTCGTAGATTCATTGTTTTTTTGCATTTATCGTTTGGTTATTGTCTTGATCTAGTCCTTTCAATATGTATATTTTTTTAAATATTATATTCATCATTTGTAATAAATAAAAAAAATAGCAAATGATGCAAAATCAACAGAACTAGATGAGTTTTTAAGAAATATATAAACATCCGTTGTTACTAGTAAAAATATCATGCCAGATTGAAACAATGATTTTTAAAATGAGTTATTGTTACAAATACATGTAACACGAGTTCGATCAGTATTCACTATTGAAAAAAAGGTTGTGAATCTCTGTCTACGGCGTTTTCCCATACTGCAGCGTTCCGCTAGTAGTCACAGTCAACAACTGCGTTTTTTACACAAATGGACACAGCCGCAAGACTTGCTCTGTCATCAACATCCAACATCAAAAGGAACTAATAACCAATAAATAAAATAGATATATCCGATTTTAAGAGGTTCCATTGGTAAAATATCGATATTCTATCCATAAAAATGAGTCGTAAAAGCGACATCAAAAATGGGGTTTGAAAAAACCATATTGACTATATTGGAAACAGCTTTCTGGAATACATGGAATCCAGTATCTTCTTTCCTCGCAAGAGGGATACCCTGCCTATATTCACATTGCATGATAATAACCAATATTATTAATGAATTTTAAAATATATTTTTTGAGCTTTCATTTGTATAAGCGCAGTAAGGCATATTGGCTTTAACATCACAAAAAGTGAAACTCCAAGCGGCAGCTAGCTGAAAAAAAAAGGGGAGAATCGTTGTAGTGTGTAGTGTCCATCATATACATCATAGAGACGCCACGCGCATGCATCGTGTGTGTGCATCTGTACGTAGCATAAAGCAACCACTACACAAGTAGCAAGCCTATTTTATTATATATTATACAATGCCTTTATTTCAGCCACATCCATTTTTTTCTTATGCAAGCTAATCTGAATATTTCAATGATGAAGCTTAGTATTTTTGAACTTATTTCTATCACATTTTGCAGCTCAATGTCACGACGTCCATGACAGTAATCGTTCCGATTTCGTGATGAAAAAATGCAAATGGATGATAAGTGTATCTTGCGTGCATCGTACGATTGTATAGATCGTTAACCCAAATTTATCGACTAATAATTTTATGTGAATAATATAATGAATCGATTTCGAGTGTATTTTTAATGTTTACTTGAAGAAATTACCGAATATTGTGTGCTATCGACAGTGTTTATTTATCTATGTACAAGCTTCATACACGCTGCGACGGTCCTGACAGATAAGTGGATTTGTACGGACGGAGTGGCGGACATGCATGCAATGCACCGATACGTAAACTAAGAAGTACGTGAAACTTGACTTATTATATGCCCTAAAGTTCTTGAATAAAATCTTCAGTGCTTATTCCATTATTAAATGGACTTTTTACATTGCCAAGTTTTCCAAATAATTTCTTAGTATAATAAATCCGTAACGAGTGTGAGCATACAGGAACCAATTCTCTCCAGACACCATGATACACAGCAGCACATTCTAATCTACCAGATTAGATTAAGGGGAGTGTTAAATTTAAAATGCCTTTGAAATTAACTTCTTGTCCGTATCACAAGTTCTCCGATGACAAAAGTTGTTTAAGGAGGGCCGAGAGGAGGTCGTTGACGAACCCTGCAGTTGATATTCATCAACCTCCTAAATAGACGAAAATATAACATACTTGCATGATTTTTGAACTCTGGCCAACGTTGAGCCTTCAATGGATAGCAGAAACTCTTGAAAACGAATATTTAAACACAAAGACGCATGGAAACTTCATCTCAACAACGCACAAACCACAGCGCCTTCGTTGTCAACGATTTCCCCAGCCGCCCTGATCTGACTCTCCCCAGACTCTTTTGTTTCCTCGCTTAAAATAAGTCCTGAAAAGGAAACATTAGGACACGATTGAAACCTTGAAACCTCATGTTATATCGGCTCTAAAGGATATTTCGGAGAAGGCCTTTCAGGATTCCTTCCAGACCTGACAACACCACCTCCAAAAGTATATCAATGCAGGAGGGTGCTATTTCGAAGGTTTTTAACTAATTTTAGAAATATGTTTAATACATGATTTTTTTATGAGTTCAAACACATCACTTTTTGAACCCTATACAATCATCAAAGTACATTTATACTTTTTATTAACGAAGAAACTTAACCAAATCACCAGATTAAGACAAAATTGTCAATTTCTAACAATATTTCAATTATTCAACAAATATAAGAAAACATCTACGAATTCTGTTTGAACACATTGGTTACGGGAGGTGTTTCACGGCAAAATCGTAAAACCACATTTCTTCACAAAAAATATCATAGCTTCTAAAGTAATCGCAATTTTAACCCAAAAATCGATGAACTTATTCAAATATCGATCTAATATCTATTAATTAATAAAAAATATTGGTCTGTAAATTATTTTTTTATTGTGATGATATGTTTAGATACATGTGTCTAAAGGCGGTCAATTTCGTACGTATACTTTTTTATGATCTTTATCATAAATAAATTTTAAAGAGCATATTGAGAAACACTAATTATATTCGTTTGATTGTTGTGTGTCGTGTAACTCGATTTCATATACGAGATAAACATTAATAAACAACTCGATTCATATTTGAAAAAAAGTCTTGAAAATCTTTATAATTATCAGGTGTAAAAATATCAAAAAGAAATTTGTTAAAGCGACGCATCATTGAGAGCTTTGGATGCGCACACAACGCGGATTCCACATCCCCTGTAGTCAATGTGTTAAATTAATAGTTAAGGAAAACATGAATAATTGTATTTTTAAAAAATGATAACTACAACCATTAAAGAATTTGTGAGAATCGATTTTGAGAGTATTTGGATTTTGAAGCAACCACTTTATTCAATTATATGTTAAGTAGAGTCAAAAAACACATGTTGTACGACAACAAACATCATTTGGGGATGTGGTTATATAAAAGACAGGTAGCGAAATTGGTCAAAGCTTTGCCTAGCCATAAAAAGTTATATAAAAGTCAACATGATAAGGCTGTAAAGGGATTGTGTTTATAAAGCCTTTGAACCCGCCTAAATAATAACAAAAAACTTTTGCTATGAAAGTAATTAAAAACTCATCAAAGGGTAAGACAATGGTATGTCTTTGAATGTTATATTTTGAATATTTTAAGCGTAAAATTGCATAAATTACAAACTTGCATTTTTTTTAATTCAACAAAATATTCATGCAAAAAAAATAATTAATTATGTATTTATTAAATTGATAATAACGACTTGTCGCATTCGTCAATATTTTTACGTGTATAAAATTATATAATTTTTTAATGAATTTAATTTCGGTCGCAAATTTGTCCCATTGTAATTTTCATGCTCTTTAGGCCAAATTTATTGATCACGATTATAAAAAAAAATTGATGCATGACAGCCATAACGAAGAAGAGCGCCGTATGGAATGGCTGCAAATCAATAAACTGACATCGGATGCTGTGGATGACTCATCTCAATAAACCACATCTTTCTATGTAATCTACGTTCTGTGTAAAATTTATTTTTCGGCATTTATTACATGTACACTTACGATAAATTTCATATTCAGTGCTGCTTCCCTGATGAAAAATTCACAGCCGATGAACTTATCAATTAACTTTTTTTACTATTATAGTATCACAACACCTTTTTATTATATACGTTTTACCCTAATGTAAGGCCGATGAATGTTAAGACCGCAAAACTATTAACTCTTCACTGTTGGCGTACGAATGCGAAGAACTGAAAATATCGATCATGTCTATGCGACATTTATATAAATCTAACCTTTTCCATTCTAAGACTGTCATTGATACTTTATTTTATATATTTAATTCATAAAATAAATACATTTGAAACATACAAATATTTATGATCAAAAGTAAGAGAAATGTCCTTAAACAATAAATGTATTTTTATAGAAATAATTAATTTTTAAGAACTTTTTTTACATTTATAAAAAGCATATTTACTTTGAAAAATAAATATTGTAGCATATCCACCAGGCCAAGTGTTATTAATTTAAAACCTCAATACTTTGTCAATTTTCAACCAATTTAGTCCAAATTATGACCTGAGCAAGTACTCACATTACTACAACCATCTGCTGCTCCAAATCACTAATTGTCTTATCAATCAATCAAATATGATTATTTACCCGAAAAACAGATTGGATTGGAAATGCTTTCTGATCCAAGACAATATTAAAGAGGTTTTACTCTTTAGCTTGTCTGTGAAATTATTACTTTTTTAATAGATCTTATAAGGTTTTAGATTTAGTTCGATCTGACATTTGGTATCCATGTGCAAAACAATTGCATCTTAAATGATGAATTTCATACCTTATAAATATAATAAAATGACATCAAAACCAGAAATATGAACTAACGACAGTAACACTTGGTCTTGCGGACGTTATCCATTCTCTAAAAATACAATTTAAAATCAAATCATATTGTTCACAAGTATAAATATGGTGATTGTTGTAATAGGGGACCTCTCGTAATTGGAAAAACTTATTAGCACATCTAAAATTGCTTTAATATTTAAGAAAAAAAAACGCTTCTCACAAAATATACAACGTATAAATATCATCCTAAATCGATTTTGAATTCGAATAAAAATACAATGCTCAATTAAATTTTGATGAATAAAATGCAAGAATTCCATCAAACATTCTTTACGAACTACGATTAACAGTTCATATCGTATTTGAACATGATCAAACTTATCTTAAAAATGCACACGCGGCTTATCAGCAAAAATCTCAATTGCAACGACGCGTTTAAATATTTTGGACTGATATTCTTTTAATATAATACTTTGATCCGATTATTAGTCAAAATTCATTATCACAGTTATTATCAATTTATCAGATTATCTTTTGAAGCGCATATTAAACCGTACACGCCTCGAATTGCTATTCCGCGTGTACTTATCAATTATTTAACTACATCAATACAAACATTCCGTTTGCTTCGTTTTATTTGATATCATACGTAGTCGATAATGGAACATTAATTCACAAACAGCCACAAAAAGAATACATTCAATAATGTTAACGAAGAAATAAATAATACTCTCTTTTCGTACATATATAGATTTCATGATGAATATTTTTACCATAAATTTATTTCTTTAGAAACAATAAATTTTCTACAAATATAATATTTTAAGTATATTGTATAACATCGTCAAATTTCATGTATAAAAATATAATTGAATTCATATCACATACATTGATCCATTAATTTGAGTGCAATACGCATATATCGACGGTGAAAAAATAACATCTCATAATCCATATCGTATGTATTTAGGCTGTATTTTTTTAAAAATGGAATTGAGATATTGTTTATTCAATAAATGTTGTATTGCACATTTCAAAATATATTTTTAAAAAAATTAAAGCACGCCAGTGTATATAAAAATGGTCATTAAAAACATGCTGAGCTCTACTTTTGGATAAGGCGTTAAATTTTCTGGCATGCGCGCTATAAATGTGTTTTAATATTTTAGGTACTAAAAAATTATGTTTTTGATTACATCTATTCTATTCCTATCTGCTTAGAAGACCAAAGGTTTAAACATCTATTTATTGAATAAAAAAAGGTAGGCTAGATAAAAATAAAAAAATCGATTCTAAGCAGATATGAAAATACTTTTAAAAACATTTAGAGACCCGAAGATCTCCGTCTTATTTTACAATACTTCAGCCAACTACATGTATTTTTTTGAATGAGCAATCATTTAGTAAAACTGAGCAAAAAATATGTGAAAATTTGAGTGAAGAATATCTCAAAAGGTCACTTTACACACTTTCATTTTAAAGACCTTACTAATTACATTATAAAATTCTTAAAATTACTGTTTCGATTCACTGATCTGAGCATATGCAATAATTACTAATTTCGTGCACAACAACCCTGTAGTAGAAAATTTATACATTTCTAAATGTTTTAATATGAAAAGGGATATACAAAATTAATAGTTTCGAAATGAATTAATTAAAAAAAAAACTTATAAAATAAAAACATTCGACACAACAAAATACTTCATTCATTTTTCTACCTTTGCAGTGAAGATCTTCTCACGGCACAAGTTCAATCGTGGTGGGATATAAACAGCATTCGCAAGCTTATTGGTTAGGAAATTAAATAACGAGTTTTTTTTCAAAATATTCTTATTTAACATTTAAGCATTTCATAAAAAAAAACTTTACAATAATATGCAATTGTAAGTAAATAAAAATATGTAGATGAAAATTCATGGCATGTTTTATGGCTCCATTTTAGTATGTTACACTTAATCTAAGAGCCTCAAAAAATAGTCAACGATAAAATCTGCATTATAATATGACTACTTACTATAAGGCTTGTGTGTCCACATAATTCAATGGCATAACATATAGTAAAAAATGTATAATTATTATCTTTGATGCAATTATCACATGCACAAAAATTCTATAATTTGCCTAAATTACTAGGCAATCTTGCATCGACAAATATCCAACAAATTTACCTAAAAAATAAGGCAGCGAACAACCACCAAAACGTTACACAAGACAAGGCAAACACACCTCCGTACAAAAAACAGATCGACAAATAAACTCGCGAACTTTAATGCATTTTCACATTGCATGCAAAGCTCCACATGCAAATCGGTGGCAAATAGTAATAATCAAATCAATTAATAATACAACAATAAAATGTTTGAGTCGTTCAAAGGCAAATAAAGTCTAATAAAGGGTGACATTCATGAGACGGAACTGATTGCGTTGTGCGGGGAGCCCATCTGCGTCAGAACTTTGTCCAACCACTGCAACGGTCCGTGCAAATGAATTTCTATCCAGCAAGGAGTGGACGTGACGTCCTGACGGTGATATTCGGCCCCCCAACCCTTAACGAAGGACATTCGAATGGTGCACATTTTTGTCAGTTCATACACGGCTTCAAATCCATGATTAACACTTTGGCTCAGGAGCTGAGCAAACTCTTGATTGTTGAATATCTTCAGGGAACACGCCGGCGGTATCTTGCAAACGGTAGACGGATGAAAAGCATGATGATGATTACAGTTGCGACTCTGAACGAAAATAGCAGAGTCTGAAAGGCACTCGGCGTAGACTTCCCCCCCGACGTAATACAGATGAACGCCCTTTCCGATGTGGCGTCGCGTGTTCTCAATAGTGCTGTTGCGATTCACATTGCTCAATTGCCCGAGACAAAAGCGATCACTGTTGTTGGACGGATTTGTAAAACCGTCCACGATTACCGAATGAGAGCTACAATGAAAGACTTCGCCGACGCGACAATTGAGTTCATAATATGCGATCGACGCCCAATAGAGCGGTTCTTGGTAACTCACGGGGGCTACTTCGCCGGGACCGTCCGTGTCCTCAGAGCCCGCGGGCGGACTATATGCAGGAGGAGGGGTCTCCGCAAGGGTTCCGTACGGACTGACGGGACTCGACGAAGAGCCAGTGGGAGACGACGCCCCCGACAGAGAGACAGATGGCGAAGACAGATTGAAACCTGACCCCGAATAGCTGACGTTGTGTGGCATGGTAGGTTCGGCGACCTGCTGAAAGGGTAAGAGAGAATGGCCGGGTGCAAATTCCGAATGACGCGGCACTAAAACTGGGGGTAACACTGGGCTTTCCACTCTTTTGTAGTGATATGGATTTATACACACTTCTTTTTGTTTAGCACTAAATGGATACTGACATAACTCTAAAGGCTTTAATTCGTGATGACTTTGAAGATCTGGCCAACGCCACACTCTACAATAGATCACATGTGGCAATCCCTTACGGTGAGATACCTATAAAATAAATCATGTTTTAGCTCGTAATTCGATTTTAAAAAAAATCTTTAATAGAAATTATACGCGCACATACTTGCAGTCTGCCGTCGAGAGATCTGGGAATGGTGACGCACTTTGAAGGCGTGCCGGGACACGAAAGTGCCCTTTCCAATTCTTCAATGGCTCCTTTCCTTTTCTTTAATTTTTTTACGAGGCTATCCACGGCCTTTTCCGCCCATTTCTCTTCTTCGTCGCCCTGCATATCGTAATAAACAATATTAAACAACCCCTAAATCATATTTTAGCAAGTTTGTTAAGTAAATAGATTCACCTGTTTCCAACCGAGTAACTTTTTCACAGCTGGACTTGTAAACGAAAATAAACTATTGAGACTTGACATGGGCCCACTACTGGATGACTCCGCATCGTCCGTATCCATATCCATTTCGGCAGATATTTTTTACTGATAAACAAAACCACACAATTAAAATAGTATCAATAATGAAAAAATAAATTTTCTTGCACGTAAAGTAAAACAGCAGGATTAAAATGAATTTAGGGAAAACTTGTTGAAAATATACATTGCGTTCAACATGTTTATGTGCAATTTATATTGTGTGCCGTTGCCTTTTTTAGCACTATGACTGTGTAATGGATCTTAGTCATCGGTGACTTATTATAGAGATATTGAGCTGATACTAATGATATGTTTAATCAAATGTATTAACATTTATATTTTAACGGATAAAGACTAAGTTTAAACGAGGCCATACGAGCTGCCAAGATGAACAGCGCAGTGGTCGATAAAATGAGGTAACCACCCCAGAAATGGTAAAGAAAATCCACAAAATGGTGTTGGATAACTATTGACTGTCAGTGCGCGTGTTAGCAGATATGGTAGGCCTTTTAAAAAATTCAGGATGAAACATGGGTTCATTATTTCACATCCGAGACAAAGGAACATAAGGACCCTCCACTGATACGAGCTGTTTATTGGTCACGCAGATTTTGTAACTTAAAACTAAAAAACTAGCTAAGATAGCAGCATAAATTAGTATGATAGATAAATATCGCTCGCGATTTCATTTGGCACAAGCCACCTATGTAAGTTAGCCTCTGAGGGTGCTTCCACGATTCCATAGATCCGCACAATTGTGCGTATGTACTGTGTAATAGAGAATGCCGCAAAAAACTCTAAAATAGAGTGGAGTGGCCACAAGGTCTGTGTGTCCAAGTAGTCCGCTTTTCGGACCACTGAAATGACAAATGAGCCTCGCGATCAGACACCATTCTACAAAACGATTACGAATTCTCATTACAAAACAAATTTGTCCAATGACTAATCAGGTGGGTTGTTTAAATTTTACAATCGGTCAAAAATATTGTTGTCTTTATTATGTTTAAGGGATAACGAAGAAAAGAGAGATTAAACAATTTAGTATATATTATAAAAACAGTCAGTCAAGTCCAGTTGCACCAGTGGCAACGCAACGTTTATAAAGTGAAAAAGTTGTATACTTCCAATTTATTTTTCTCTGTATTCTATGTTATCTATTCAATTAACAGTTTTGTTGGGAGAATAAAATCAACTCCGAAACAAGTCACAGAGAGCTGTTGACAGTCATATATATTTATTGTTTGATTAATTTTGAGAATTCTAAATGAATAGCATTATGCATAGACCACAACACTAATTAAAGCATCCTTTTAGTTTGCCAATAGCCACATTCAATTTTATTCTTATCTATCTATTCTCATTTTCTTGTGACATGATACAGTATCCATTTCTTATCACCTGTCACTAGAAACATTCCCATT
This sequence comes from Stenopsyche tienmushanensis, assembly GCA_008973525.1. Classification (NCBI taxonomy): domain Eukaryota; kingdom Metazoa; phylum Arthropoda; class Insecta; order Trichoptera; family Stenopsychidae; genus Stenopsyche; species Stenopsyche tienmushanensis. The sequence continues at coordinate 429,454 of WACJ01000167.1, read as the reverse complement.
TATGGCAAAATAAACGAGAAATGCAGATGTTTCTTTGTCATTTAACTTAGTAGCAATGGGCTGTTGTAAAAGAGCATTTCAACAGCATAAAATGTCACAGTAAAAATAATTAACCATTGAATTAAAAAGTCGTAATTTGGTGGGATTTTAAAAGAAGACCCTAATAGCTACATTAATCAAATACACTTAAAACCGTTCGTAATCAGGAGACCCAATGTAGTTCAAATATAGGAAATTTATCAAGTTATGGGTTTCAAATCACTATTGGCACATAAATGGATGATATATTTAAAATACATCAGACTCCTTGACAAACCCATTTTAAAATCCGTGCATTATTTCGGGATAGTCAGACGAAGAATTGTAATCAATGATATAACAAAACAAAGTAAATTCTTAAATATATACATATTTTTGACAACAACTAAATTATTTCCTTTTCTATTGTACACTTGACACTGAATAAGTAAATTGTAAAGACAAATGATTCATCGGGAGTTTAATTTAGTAACCGAATGTACATCCAGTGATTGCAGCAGAAGAAATGTGTGCATTTAGTAGAATTGTTTCTTTTTTGAATGTGGCTATTTCTCCATGCGGATCGAAGGGCCAATTCGATCCGGTCATAAAGGAGGGATTAAAAAAAATGGGCAGATAAGATAGAAGTTGAGGAGGTCGAGTGCGCGCGTCCAGGACGGCATTGACCTTTCCGCGTTCGTCTCCTGCTACAATTAGTGGCGTGGAGTATTGGCGCGGGGCGCGGGTGGCGGGGTGCGCCGATCGATGGGCTGCGGCAGGGCGCGGGACGCGGAAGCGGCCCGGCCCGGCCGCGGCAGAGCGAGGGGGCGGAGGCCGACCGGCGGGCCCGTCGCGCGTCTCCGCCTCCCGCGCCACTCACCCTTCGCGGAATACAAACGTACATTTCTTGCACTACTCGAGAAACGTTCGGCCGCGCCACCGGCCATAGACACACTGACGTGCGGAGCACCGACGCTTCTCGCTCGGCTCTATGCTCACATCTACCCGCTCAAATAAAAACAAAAGACAAGTCATTTTTTCAAATATATAAAACGAAATAATTATTCATAAAATGCATAAATAAGCAAAAGATAAAAATTTTCAAAATTCCGTTGGCACTTTATAGCTGATTAACTTAGAACGACGAACGAAAAAAAAACGTGAAAATTAAAAATTTAATATGTGAATATTTAACGCAGCTAAATTAATTTTATTAAATATTCATGGATATTTTTAAAACTAAAAATATTCATTTATGCTTTGAAAAACTTACTTACTAAAGAGCTTTTAAAAATGGAGATTTCTTTATTTTGAATTGAATCTACCATATATATTATTTGGATTTTATCAACTCATCTTTACTTTGCTCCATTTTCTCGTCATGAATTTATCCATTGCCAAATCAAATGCATCACATTAATATTTATTTTAAACGTTTAATATTATAGAAATAAATATTTTAAAACGTTAATATAAACATAATAACGATTTTTATAGTATTTATTTTATTCAATGAAGAATATTTTAACCTGTTGGAAACTCCAATCATTTTTTTATGCAGCATATTCCCCAGAAGTTAAACAGTTTCTTTAACAAATAAATGATTTAATTCTCAACCTCATTTAAACTCAAAATTTTCAGTATCTACCGTAAAAGCATGCATTCCCTTTTTTATTTGACCCTTTTGTCAATAAGATAGTCTGGCTAGACTATTTTGCTTTAGCAATGACTCTTTTCAATAGTAGCTGTGTATAGATCTTACCAAATTTCCTGACATTGTTCATTGAAGGATTTTACACAATTTAAAGTAAAAAAAAAAATTCAGGATCATTGTGTTTCAAGAAAAAATGATATTTCTATTTATACACCTAGAATCAATGAAAGTGGTCTGGCCAGACCCAGTTTTTTTTTCATTGAATTTTTGTATGAGTAATCACAGCTTTTTTCTGCAATATGCTGGATTCTGCAGCATTGGTATCATTCATAGTTTATATTATAAAAATTTGAACCTGAGAACTAATCATTTCAAATTTTTTTACAAATTCTAACGAATCAGCTAGTGACACCAACTGCAGAAAAAAGATGAAGAACCAATTTGTCAAGAGCGTAGCTAAACTAAGGATAAAAACACCAAACTTGGAGATCACATTTTATTAAATGAATCAAAGGAAGACAAACTTAAATAGTAAAAAACGCAAGACTCATTTGTATTATCGTGTTTATTACTGTTCATTAATTTACCAACATATAAACTCATATAAAAAGAAACTAAATTAGCATGTTATGGAATTAGAGGTGAAATGCCTAAACAAATACCTGCTTCTGGATTTATGGACACATGCTTCTCGAAGGAAAAATATTGGCATTTTGTAAAATTAAAATATGAATACTAAGATCCTACATAATTACTAGATACAACACAATAGCGTGAATAATTATTCGAAGTAGAATATAACGCATACTCTAAATTTTCATGATTATTATAAGAATGCAAATGTTGTCATAGTAAAATGACCATAAACTGAATACAGCGTTTCAAAATAGAACAGAATTCAAATATTTATCTATTCGCTTTCTTCAGGTGTTTACCGGAATACATCCATACCCGATTTTAACATAATGAAGTTTTTAAAATTTGAGTAGCAACCTTACAAATTAAACGCAATCAAGTAAGTGCAACGTAAACATTACTGAATGGCTATCAGTCCACTTTCGAGTAACTTTTGTATTTTTGAAGCAATATTGGGATTCTTCAGATGATCTTGCAGGGCGTTCGGATCCTGTTGCATCTGATCGAGGATTATTCTCATAGCGGGATCTCGAAGGATGGCCTGCACCTCCGGATCGCTCATCGCCTTTTTGCGTACTTCTTCAGGGTTGGAGTTCAATTGTATGGTGCAAGAACGGTATCCTTCCAACGCTTCCGCGTTGCTGGGATCTAGAGAGATGGCTTGTTGATAGGCACTGATAGCTTTAAAATACTGCTGCATTCCCTATTTAAAAAAAATCAAGTATTTTTAACAATGCAACGAAAGTTTAAACAGATTTAATAAAATATGTTCATTTACCTGCAAGATTTTCCCCTTTCTGATCCATCCTTTGATAAATTTATCATCGAGTTCGCAGCACTTTTCACAATCTTTAAGGCCGAGATCGAACGCTGCCAATTTTGTGTAACAGGCGGCCCTATTGCTGTAGAGTTTGGCATCATCGGGGTTTCTCTTGATGGCTTCGGTGTAATGCTTGACTGCAGAAGCATAATCACCTGTAAAAAGAAAAGATAGACAAATAAATCATATTGAAATTACAATTCCATTTATTTCATTATGACACAATTTATTTACCATCTTTGAAAAAGGCGTTGCCAAGTTCCTTTTCTTGTTCGGCTTTGGCTGGATCGATATAAGCCTTCTTTTCCTCCTCTTTAATTTTTTTCTCAATATTACTTAACAAAGTTTTGATTTCCGGTGTTCTATGTTCAGACATCGATTTTTCATAATACATTTTGGCTAATTTCCATTCTTCTTTCTTCTTGTAAGCATTACCTAGAAATTAATGCAAGAAGTGAGAAAAACTATGACATAAATTTATATAGCAAATATATTAAGAATATATTTAATAGACAAACCTATGCGAGTAAAAGCCTTTGAAATTAGCTTGTAATCGGCTCTGTTTTCACGTCCCATTTCTATTGCCTTTTCACATTGTTCGATGCATTTGTCTAAAAGATTCTGTTCATAGTAAACAGCGGCAATGTTATTGTAAAAGGTAATATCAGTTGGGTCATGTTCAATAGCTAAATTGTAATGTTTGAGAGCCTCTTCGAAGTCTTTTTTCTTGTATGCTTCATTACCAAGCTCTTTCTCCTTTCGGGCTGCAGCTACGTTTTCCGGAATGTCTTCTTCCATTTTTGTCGGCTCAGGCTCAGGTTTGTAAGTGGGTGGAGGAGACGGAGGCTTTTCAAAGTCAGTTCCAAAATCTTCTGTCGATTGTCCACTGATGACTTTCAATGTTGTTTGGATACGTTCATCGTTCAGATGATAAAGCATCATTTGTGGGTTGGCATATAATTTCTAAAAATAATATATTTATTCAAATTTATAAGAGTTTAAATTATGCTAACATTTATTGACAAAAAACTAATTTTAAAAAGAAAAATAGTCAATTTTCATGTTTTTATTCTTTACCTGTAGTAGTTGAATATAAGAAGGGTCTTCGAGCCACGCTCTAGTCTTGGGGTTGTTTCTTAATTTATCCAACATTGCAGCAGATAATTGCCGGTCTCTTCCGGAAGGATCTTGTTTCATTACTTCTGCTAAACCGCTAAGTAATTGTGGATTGTTCGGTTCAATTTCCAGTCCCTTTTTATACGCGGCAATTGATTCATCATATCTACCCAGAAAAGCTAAAGTAGACCCTTGACGACAGTATCCCTTAGCCCAAGTCGGATTCAAAGCGATAGTTTTATTTGCATCTTCAAGAGAAGCCTCGTAGTCACCTTTTTTTGCATGGGCTGCAGATCTATTACTATAAAGTACATGGTTGTTGGGATCTACCTCGATGGCTTGAGTGTAAAAACTGATAGCCTCATCGAAGTTTCCATTGGATAGAGCTGCATTCCCCTGATCTTTCAAAGCAGTTGCCTGATGAACAAACATACGCACGAAATTAACATAAACTAGTATTTAGATATATAAGCACTAGGAATATCCCTCAAAGCGCCACACATATGTCTCATATTTAATACTTAATACAATAGAAATGTTTTGCATTCTTCAATATTTTTTTCACATGTGTGCTTTTGAAATACCTACAAAACTTAGTGTCTTGCAAATCTTTTGTATTGACGGTTTATAGTTGTGACAAATAAAAAAAATTATAACCCAGGTAAATTTAAAATTGATTCATATGAGAGTTTCAACTGAAAATCTTTAAGAACTCCTCAATTGTGAGTAGACCCGAAACTAATGAAGTTCACATCCAGCATTGTACACTGTTTTTTATTAAAATTATTTTGGAATGCCACAATTCAGTAAGACACTCAATGATGTTTACGGTGAAGTCGTAACAGTCCACAGATGCCAACATTGGTTCCAAAAATTTAAATCAAGCAATAGAAGCTTAACCCTATCAGACCGGAAATCGTGAGACAGAGAGAATGGTGTTTTGAAGTCGAAGCTCGATTGTTCGTGTTGTCTTAAGAATAGGTGTTTGTTTTGGTAATTAAGATACTCGCATCATTCTTATCGTTAACCAATTTTGTTATTCTCTTTGACTGTTTTAGAATGGCGTCATTAGCTGAGTATCACCACTTCTTTGCAAAATTTAGTCCGTCAGAAGTAAACTGACAGACTTGCACAGTAACCCTGTACTTTTATTTTCACAATACATTAATAGGCAAAAATAGCTGAACAACAGATACCACATGCTATGACAGTTGAATATTAGAGAATATTACGAAGAAATAGATGAATATTGTGTGCTATCAACAGTGTTAAGGTTCATTTATTGAGCTTGGTTCATTATCAAGCTTGTTACACACTGCTTTACATTAGAGCATAGCATGTCTGCTCTCCGGTTTGAAAGGGTTAATGGATGAACCGCGAACAGAGAGACCCTCGAATTTCAATTACGATCTAGGAGTTATCACAAAGACTGAGATCCCCATGGACCACTGTACAAAAACATTTAAATTTCATCAAAAAAACGAAAAGGATGGTGGTTATGAGGTAGGATGTGTACCAGACTTTGACCGAACGCAATAAAAACGAGTGACAAAACACATGCTAGACCTTTTTGGCAACACAATAAAATAGTCCCTTCTTAAATAGCATTGTACAATGAAAATATCAATGTCTTTCTCGAAAAGAACTCCCAATTTCAACCATTAAGCCTGAATTGACTATAAAAATGGTTCTTCTGTGCATATGGAAGAAGTCTGTGCACAAGGAGTAATTCTAAAAAATTTTAACAAAATGGAATCGAAGGACTACCAAAGCAAAAGGAAGATGTGTTGAACAACGAAGGGAATTACATTTTATAATCTAAATATATAAAAACGAGTCTCTGTTTGTTCGTATGTAATGCGCTGCTATACGGTTCATCAGATTGCGAAAAAATTTCATCCAAAATTGCTAAGGATTGCGCGAATAACATAGGCATAATCTAATATATAAAAATCAATGTTTGTTTGTCCGCATTTAATGCACTTCCATACCGTCCATCCGATTGCGCTAAAATTTTGTCAAGTTACTGTTTACACTTGCGAGAATAACACAGGCATAGTAAAAATATTGTATGAATTGTTGGCGCATATTAGTCTGGGGAAATGAAATTTGGGCTGTGGGGACGGAGAGAGATGAAACACAATACAGTGGTTAAGTCAGTCTTCGAGACAGTGTGCATATGCTTTTGGATCCCAGCTCTTCGGCTCGCACCTCATGCGATTTGAAGCAATAAACCATGTACTGCATGTCTTTTCAAATAATTATTAAGCGCTTATGGCATTGCAACGCATGCCGGGTATTTGCTAGTAATTAATAAAATTGTTAAATATTTTTTAACACTAAAATTCCTAGAATTTTCTAGAAAGAAATTTCTATAAAAAATGATAATTCATGACTCTTATGATACGAACAGAAATGGAAAATAGTATGTTACCTAACAAATCATCAATAATTAGACAATAAATTCGATAATATATGGTATCTATTCATGTAGAATTCTAATTGAAAAAAGACTAAAAAAAATTAAGCTATGGTATAAAATATTAAGTTTTATTACAAATAAAAACAGTGTTATTCTTTTTAAACGAAAACTGTTACTGGGCTGATATCTATTAATTAAATTGGAATGAAAAGCAAAATATCAATGGTTCAAAGCCTTGGTCATAAGCATCTAAGTATGACCCGACAAATAATCAGTGTTTGGTTTGCAAGCAATTAGCATTCACATTGTAAGTATTGTTATCAGCTAAATGGTATCCATTTCAAGACAAAGACCTTTCCAACTCGTTTTCATTCCTTTCTAACATGAGTCAGTTTCACCTATTGCACTTTACGCATTCAGCTAATTTCATTGTATCGTATCGTAACGTATCATTTAATGATCTCTTCTTGTTTGAGCCGGATGTATCGCTACTTCGTATCTCTTAAACAATTCTGACATATTTTTGCATCACCGTTGGTAAAATACTGATGAAACATTCATACAATAATTAAGTCGTTTATAAAGCCAAATGTTACATAGAATTTAGTTTCATTCAAATAATAATCTGATAATTGTTCATATAAATACTTTGTTGAATGTTCTAGAAAAAAACGGGAATAAACAAACACGTTCTGGAATGCTAATATAAGAATTTTCTAGATAACGATCTATGATCGTGGTTAATAGCAGATTCAGGATCATAATCGATTACAATTTGAAATCATTGGAGATATTTTATAAGCAAATGCTTTTACTGCAGTTGGTGTATTGATTAAAGGTTACCGCTGCATGACGTTCTCGAAAAACCCGAATGAAAATGTCAAAAACAAAGGATCGTAAATAATGACTTTCGACAATGAATACGCTCTAATGCACGTGTGACGAACATTGTTACATTTTCAAATCGAACATTTGGAATATCTTATAAGACACACACAAAAAAAAACCACCGGCAAACCATCCGTCAACCCTCGAGTAGCATCTCTCGAGATATTTACGGCACATCTAAACGTATAACTAAATAAGAACCATTTTCGTACATTGAATCGAAATGAAAACCTAAACGATAGCAAAAATCACTGACCTTATCTTGCGCCATGTGCGCTGTAATGTAAGCGCGACTGTAAACCGGCCTTTTCCAGAAACTTCTCAAGCCTTTAACTAGATTTTTGGCCTTAGCACGCGCTATTTATACCAACATAATCCGCATTCGTACACATTAGACGACTAAAATCAAATTCATCCAGAATATTCTTCCCATTCAATAAAAGAGTATTAATATTTTTTAAAATATATTTTACATCATATTGATCTATTATTTAATTTTAAAAACGTACTAATGCAATATTATTAATATTTTTATAAAAATATTTTTGCAATTATTTAATCATACTGTTTTTGTACCTTATCGCATTAATTATATTCTAAATGCATAATTATTAGATAAAAACATTTTTCTTTAATTATTTCGGCTAAATGATTATTTTATATAATGGTCGAATTTATATTTAATTAAGAGCTTCAAATTTAGATTTTTTTTAAATGTATGACATTAAATTTGTGCATTTATTGTCAGACCAATGCATTTTTATTGCAAATTAGTTTAAAAGAGTTGTAATAGATTCAATTTTAATTATTCAAATAAGCATAAACATTCCTTGCCAATATAACTTAACAGTTTTGAAATATTTAGGTTAGAATAAAATTCAACATGGATATATTTTTAAATCTTTCAAAAATGTTCTATTTCAAAAACGGTCTTTTTGAGTGCAGTTTACTCATTACAAGCGCAATTAGCACCAATATATATTTATCAAGCATATTCTTTTAATATACAACAATCAATATAAATAAACATTTACAGATACAATACCTTTAAATAAACGAATAACCTATCATTACTTTAATAAATATTTTATTTATGCTTAAAGCAATGTGAATATGTAAACAAAATATCAATGTCCAAATAAAAAATGTAATAAAGATGTGAATGTGTAAATATATGGCACATTTAGTTCTTAACCTTTCCTTTACTATAGTGTAATTACTACACATTTGTAGTAAAGTTGTAATAATGGGAATTTTTACACCATTACTACATTGAATCTCGTTATATTATCCATATTGATATTATCGAATATCAATATAAAATGTAATAAATACGGGGTTTTAGAATGACATGGCATACTAAACATGTAGCATCTTAAGGGAAAGGTTAATCAAAGTTTCATAGCTAGGAAAATCAATTATTGTATATTAAAAATATGGTTGAAACATGCATAAATAAACGAAACAGCCAATTTCTTTAGCAAAAATATGTGCCAATTTTATTAGGACAATAAGTTTTGAATAAACTCATCATTAATACTTATGCCAACATCAGGATTCAGATTACAGTTAAATAAAGATTCATTTGCTAGAATTTCTTTATTTAAATTCGTATTACTAAGGGGTGGAGCAGTCGTTTGATCTTGTAATTTTGTGAAATCAATATTTTCCGTTTTTAATGGTGAAGAATCAGAATTTTCAATTGTCTCTTCTTCCGAATCATTGCTAATCATTTCTTCGCAGCCGAGTAGAAATTCAGAACTCTTCGAGGAGAGTTTAATTTTATTGGATCTGGATTGCAAGTTCGAAGTTCTTTTCGTAGCTGCATCTGCTGTAATAATTCCGGAATTTGTTTTCGCCGTGTATTTGAAAAATTTAAATTGTTTACTCAAGCCCGGATTCTTGGTGTTAGTGACCGTTGAATATTTGTTTTTTATTTCACGAGAAAGTTTCCGTATTGATTCCAAGGATTTTTCAATACTTTGTGATTCGTCATCAGAATCAAGACTGACGCTTTCTTCGAACCGCTTGTCTGGAACAGAATCAATATTGCTAGTTGAGTTACATACTTGGTCCTTAGAAGATTTTTTCTCAGGTAGCTTAAACGCACACATGTTTTTCATATTACTACTTTTGTCATTAAAATTTTTGTCTCCGAGTTCATCAGTTGCATTGTTCACGGGGACATTGACTGAGAGATCTCTCACAGTTTTTTCTAACATTTCTTTTGTATTCAATCCAGGTGCTGAAGATCGCTGTTTGGCTATGGAATTAATTAGTTTTAAATGTTTCACAAGGATTGAATTTGTGGGTTTGTTCGTATTTATATTTTGTTTTGCCGATTCATTTGAAACTTTATCAACTGTCTTAATAAAATCTTTCATATTTCTTTGTGTTCCTTTTAAATTAGAATGATGTTGTTTATCTAAATCAATAGGCGTTGAGCTTTTATTTACATTATCATTAATGTGCGAAATATTGATTTGTTCGCCGATAGTTGCAGAATCTAAATCTGATTGTTTGATCGAAGTAGGTGTTTCAGAACGATCTAAACATACAGCTTTCTCTTGTTCAAAACTTAATTGGTTATTCACAACAGCATTTACATTACTATCAATTGAAGAGGAAACATTTTCTAATGAAATAGTTAAGTTAGAAACAGGTTGTTGATTGTCACAACATTCAATCACAGTATTGCTATTAGATTTATCACAAGAGTTTTTTTCTGTATTGCTATATTGTATTAAATCTGACAAACTTTGTGAACATGATTTGTCAGAATGATCACTTTTTGGTAAATACTCGTTTTCAACAAGAGTTTTTAAAATATTTTCCTGACTTGTACTTTCGTTTTCAAGAATATCATCAATATTATGTTTGGAAGCATCAACTGAAAGTTCTTCGATGAGTTTCTCTAAGTCATCCAGATGAGGAGGTTCAGCATTGATATTACAATCTTGTACTATGTCAATATTTTCATTTGCACAACTAAATGTAAATTCATCATATCCATACGGATAAGGACAGAGCCTTTCTGTACATAATAAGACAGTTTCTTCAAGATTTATAAAATAAAATTTCAAGGGAGTCGTTCGTCCTTGAGCCTCACACACAGGACAAAATTTCAACACCTAAAAAAAAACACAAACACATTTCGATATGAATTCTCAAGTATTTTATTTAGTGAATTCTTACATATATATTAAATGCGATAATTGTAATATTACCTTAGTTTGATTATCCGTCATAATTTCATATTATTTTGATGCGCGCAAAGACCGTAGATATGTCAATGAACTATAACAATCTTAAGATTAAAGTTTTTGACCATAACCTGTCATAAACGTAACAAATCTTTTCGATAATAAAAAAAAATATGTATCAGCGTAAATCATCCTTATATCACGACAAATTAATATTTTGACTAAAATAATATATATTGGTTAGCATTTTATTGTTTAAGTTCAAAAAATTATATAAAAACCTAAAATTTTCAATTAATATAATTTAAAAAAGATGCGATTTATACATGCAATAAAAAAATAGGTTAGGTTTTAATAGTATATATAGCGAGCAATCGATTAAATAAAATGCAAAAAATCATATTCTTCTTCTTTGCACAAAATAAAAGCGAAATCGCCGTCTGTCAAATTCTCGTTCAAATCGCACTTGCTCAATAAAATGCCTTTTAGGCTTTAAAAAAATATAATCGAGTTGTAAGACCGGCTGAATTACGCACATTAATAGGCGATCTTTGGTCAGAAGTCCCGCGTGCAGTCGTTAAATTCTTTCAATTAAAGATGGCAAAAGCAGTTTGTGTGCTCAAGGGGGATGTTTCCGGCACCGTTTTCTTCGAACAAGAGGTATACTTTCCTCAATTATATCACAAGATAGACGCCTCGCTGATATCACCTTGAGAATTCATTTTTTAACTCCGGCATTAGGTAGTTCGCCACATTGATTAAATTAACGAATAGAATTTATTTATCCGCTATGACACTCGACTTTGCTCGTTTTCAATCTGCAGGAAATCTCGCCGTTTTAATGGATTACTGTCAATCCGGTTTTAATAAGCTTTTTTGCTTTCAAGTACGCGGAATTGAATTACACCTAGACGCGCATTATTTTTAAAGATACATTTTATATGCAATTGGCGTACTTTTAAAAAGATTAGCAAATCTAAAATATAAGTAGGTTATAAGACTCTTGCTGTAGTCTTCAAATAGCATTTAAATCATATTAAAATAATGCACTATAGTAGGAATTGAGTCTCAGATATAAATGACAACATAATTAGTTTGACTTCGAATCGATTGGTTTTGCATTGCAAAAGATAATATATTATTCCCAACTTGGCCTGTCTGTCTGATGTCATGTTTATTACGTAGTGTATATTTGTAGAATAACTGTCAAATAACACTACCACAATTTACTGTGCTTATATACTTGTAGCCTTTGTCAATTACTTCTAACAGCTCCATGCTTTATTTATGATGAGGAATGGCGTTTTCAATGAGACAATTTTCTTGAAACATGGTATGGCACTCCAATTTCTGCAACTCTTCATTGATCAAGGGTTCACCGTGTGTTTTAAGCAATGTTAACGAGGCTAAATATATTTTATGTTAAATTGATAAATTCCATTTGATTTGTGTGTGGCTATATAAAAACGCGTTTTAAGATATGGTTTTATGAAAATACTATCAAATTAGAATATCAAACCAGTTAAATAGCGTTAATGTTGATAACAAGATTGATTGTTTTTACCGATATTAATGAAATAAAAAACATCGGTTGGATCTCATAAATGAAAATATGCAGATTTTTCTAAATATAATTTTTACTGTTATAAATTGAATATAGTTAGTAGTATTTTTATATATATGGTGTTGATCAGAATAAAGTACGATATGAAATGGAATCAATTTAACGGTTTTGTTAGGAGAATAACACATTTGAAATAACAGACTGAGATATTAAAAACTAGCAGGAAATATCGACGTTTTTTGTTAACGTTTGTTACGTATTTTTAAGACTTTGATCTTGATGTAGTAATGATCATGGGAGGCTGAATGACAAACACAATGGTGCACAAAAAGTATGATTATCTAATGAGTCAACCCTTTCAAACTGGAGAACACACATGCTAAGCTCTAATGTAAATCCACTTTTCTGTCAGCTCCGCAGCAGTGTGTAATAAGCTTGATAATGAAGCAGGCTCTATAAATGAACCTTAACACTGTTAATAGCACACAATATTCATCTATTTCTTTGGAATATTCTCTAATGTTCAACTTGCATGGTAACTGCTTTCTGTTGTTCAGCTATTTTTGCCTATTGATATGTCGCGAAAATAAAAGGACAGGGTTACCATGCAAGCCTTCCAATTACTTCTGAAGGAGTAGATTTTGCAAAGGAGTGATGATACTCAGCTAATGACGCCACTCCAGAACAGTCAAAGGGAAATAACAAAAATGGTCAACGATAAGAATGATGCGAGTATCTTAATTATGAAAACAAACGCCTGCCCTTAAGACAACACGAACGAAAGTCATCTTATCTTTGTTGAAAGAGCTTAATAGCTTATCCAACATTAGCGATTTCAGTTAATTATACCTAAATTTCATGACGGGCTCAAAGATTCTTTAGAACATTTAGACGTGTAGGGGTCCACCTTTACAGCGCGATTTTGCCATCGATACGCGAGTGTATGATGAGATGCAAGACACCCGTCTCTGCCTCAAGATTTCTGGTCTGATAGGGTTATAAAAGTTCAAATTTATTAATAACAAAAATTTTATATACAACATTAAGAAATACAATTCCCTTAATTATTTAACACGTCTTTGCAATGCTTTGGCAGCCCTTATTTTGTAAAAAATTTTCAGGAAAGAAGCAAAAGACAATTTTAACCTCCCTATCTTTTCGAACGTTTGTGATACGCGCGCTGTTATACCCGATGTCTACAAAGCTACTGCGTGGAGGGCTAACACTTAGCGGATGACAGTTAAATGAAATTAATAGTTAGTAAATTCAAGGGTTTTCAGCGGATATTGTGGTTCATGCACCTTCCGCCTTTATTGCATCCTACAGCAATATCTCCAAGTGCCGAAGAGTGATTGTTGATATTTATCAACAAATGACTTGTAAAGGAGATTTTAAATATTGAAAGCAATGACGTTGAAATAAAATAGACGTTGTGACAATACTTTGATATTTAAACATCGAAAACTTTATAATGAATAAAATATCTCTCGACAACAATAGCCACTTCATATGCTGCATTATGTTTGACCAATATTTGCATAAAATATACACATGTTTTATTCATTCATTTAACATGATTTAATTCATAAATTGGTTTTAATGTTGACCTTGATAGTTCATTTATACCGTACGCTTTCAGTGTCAATATATGAATATGTTTTTAAAGAATTGCGTATTGATAACTATTTTATCATTGTTGTGTTTTTCTGTTACAGGCCGCTGATAAGCCGGTGGTGATTACTGGAGATATTGTCGCTCTTAAAAAGGTAAAAACATTCTTGAAACTAATTTATCTACAAGATGATGATATATTGGGTTGATGCGATTAATAGTATTTATTTGCAAATGGGTTATAAATTGTTGTTTTAATTTAAAAAATGGTCTATCACAGAGTGAAAAAGTGGATGCATACCATCAACTGACCTTTGAAGAATTTGCATGAAGGTTGAACGCTTTATAAACTTTGGTTGATGTCAATATAATGGTCATTCGATTCTCTTTTTATACAGGACTTTTTTTGCATGGTTTTGAAATAACACAGTTAAAAAAATGTACAGATATAATGCACTTTAATGCTTTATTAGTCAGATTTCTATTGAAAACTTACGAATGTATCCCTCATGCGCAAATTGAAGATCGAGTGTAGTTTGATTTGTCACATAGAAATATTAGTGAATTGCATTGTAATAGATTATAATTGGGTTGCACATAGTATTACATGAAAGCTACAATTTTTAATCCTCGGATTAGCACCATTTTCTAACTTAATTGCACAGAGTTGTAATGGGTTATTAAAAGTGCATATACAGAAGTAAAGATTAAATATACTCAACCGACAATTAAATTTATGTAATTGACAAAAACAACATTGTTTCCTTTACTATTATTGCATCACCCAATAAAAATACTCATGTTACTTAATGAGTCCATTTCTTGTTGATTCACTCCATAATTATGTCAATTATATTTAATTGACATTGAAGTTACAGACACTTCAATTGACGTTATTATAATATGGACCTTCACCGTTCAAGGACTTTTGTCATCACATTTCCACTCTGATTTTCTGACCGTTTTGATAATGTATTAATTATTCGTAGTATATAAATAGACTGAAAGCTGGCAGTATAAATTGAAGGTCATCTAACGCATGTGAATAATTTAATAATTATGTTCTGGCGTGTTTCTGGATTATCATTATGACAGTCTGGCTACTGAGTGCCGTTGGGTTTAGGTTGCCAGACTATTACCAGCTTGTTAAGATAGTACCAGACTGGTTCAAACTTGCTGAAGCTAACAAGAAAATGATGTCCGTGTATTTTCTACCAAAACATCAGTTTTTCTCTTTAGATCGATGAAAAAAAAAAAAAAATTTTACGATGTAGTATAAATGATATTGAGTCTTCTTCGGACACCTGAAAGGAAGCGTCTCTGACTTGCTGCGGCTTACGAATAACTCCGTGGATAAATGACTTCTCTTGCCTTGTCAGCACCCAGGGATTAAACCCTTGACCCACGCTGCATCAATTCACTCTGATTGCGTCATTATACAAGAAAGTAGCATCTTCACTACAACACTTATGATGAACTTTACCAAGATAGCAGCTAAGTATACAACAAAACTAAATGCCCAGAGTTCAAATACTTAGATGCTACATAATTATCCTTGGCTAATACAATTGCGAGATGATACTTGGTTTTGGTTTTGATCGACAAATATAACGCATATAATTTTATTTATTTTAACTATGGGTTATTTGACTATTACTTATTTAAAAATTAAATACTTAAACGTTCTTTTAACAGCAAGCTAGTACTCAAAAGGTGTAAAATGAAAAATGTAAAAATATACGCGTACTATCAAAATAGTATTGAATTATTGGACATAAATAATTTTCAAGATGTTCACTGCGCCACAACTCGACGCAGACTATTGTTTTATGCTCTATACCTGCACCGATTCAATTCTTCCGAACCAATTATTTTCCACATTCCAAATGACAAATTAATGGTCAGACAATAAGAATACCAAAATCTTATTTGAAGTTCATCAAAACTACCCAAGAAAAAACCGGCCACGCATAGTGGCCATAGGAGTTGTAAAGGTTAAGGGTTAAAAGGATCGAAGTAAATGGAGAAATATTTATTATTCAATTGGTTTTACGTTATAAAAAAAATTTAGTGCTCCTTGCTTGGCTTGTTTACATTTATTACATTATTTTTTCTATATATAACTGTGAAATAATCCGCCACAAGCACGCTTTGCTGCATTGATAAAAAGGTAATTGTGTCAATGATATTTTGAATATCATTTTCATAATTAATGTGATCATCGACAATTTCTCTAAACAAATATGTGTCGGGGTAACTTCATTCAGTGCTTCATCAATGTCTCTTATAGCTTTCCTAATATTAAATTATTTTCACCAAATTTGCATGACATCTTATGTTTCATTTCTGATAATTTTTACATGAATATCGAAAGAAAAACAAAATAATACTGTAACAAATCTGCACTCGTCGGGAATTAATGGATATTATTGAGTGAGTGATTGAATTTGCAACAATAATTAAAGTATCATTTATATATAATGATAATTTCGCTATTCACTCATAGATTTTCTTCTCTCTTACCTTTTTAAATAATCCTTATTTTACTCTTTCTTATTGAGACCAACTACATCCGATTCGGATATATAATTTTAAAACAAACCTGTATTAATTATTTACTAAATATAATTTCATAAGGCAATAAAATCTGAATGAAATTTCATATTATGATGGAATTTAAAGATATGATATGTTTTATAGGGTAATCATGGATTCCACATTCATGAATTCGGAGATAACACAAACGGTTGCACTTCAGCCGGGCCACATTTCAATCCATACAAAAAAGATCATGGCGGTCCCGATGCAGCAGTGCGTCACGTAGGCGATCTTGGAAACATCGTAGCCGACAACGATGACGGATCTACTTCCGTTAATATAAAGGACAGCTTAATCTCACTACAAGTATAAATCTTATTTCAGTTAAATGCAATAAATATGAATTGTTATGCGTTATTAACGTTTATTTTCCGTAGGGAGATTTGAGCATCATTGGGCGCACTTTAGTAGTGCATGCCGATCCTGATGATCTTGGAGTCGGCGGACACGAACTTAGTAAGACAACAGGAAACGCCGGCGCCCGTCTCGCCTGCGGTGTGATTGGATTTCGCCAACTCTGAATCAAAGAATTCAAAAGCAAATGTATTTTCTCATCTATAAAAATTGCTTCTAAGCGTTTTCTAAAATTTCAACTGAATAGTTGTCAAACCTCTGCTGTACCAATGTTACAGATCTTTAATGAAACAAATCGATTCTTATAATTGAAATATATCATTCTATTAGTGGTAGGCTATAATTTTTGTTTTGTTCATGGTTTCTGGTTATGTTGAGTGCACATTAGTTGAAATTCCATTATATGTATATTTGAAATAAACTATATTTTAAAAAATGGTTTATTTTTAATCTAATGAATTATTTCCTACATTCTTCTCCTATCCCCTAAGGAAAATTTTATTCACAGTAACCTTGTTACGAACAGCAAAGTGTAGATCTCGCTCCTTATTCAATATGAAGAATGGTTTAATCTCTTATAACTTGTTAAGATTGATGTATTTATTGAAATTGTCTTAAAGAATTGGCTTTTGAAAATGAGCTGATGAAATGATCTCAAGAAATACTTTTAAGGGAATGCTTACGTCTTTCGATCAGCGATGGAATATATAAAAAGTGTGACATGAATACAAGAAATAAAGAGGGATACGGCTTGATGATTATTGGTTGGTTATTTGGGAAAACATATCAGGGTACATATTTGGGTACATACCGGAAATTGAATAAACAAAAAATTAAATCAATTTAATGATCCTATATTTAGAACTTATTGAAGATAGCATTTGTGCTTTTATTGTCACTTTGGTTATAACATTATAGTTAATTGTTCTGAAAGTTAGCTAAAAGGCGCCACTTTACTCCTAGATTTTGATTTACATGTGGTGAACTAGTTCATGAGTAGTCTAAATCAGCGGTCGGCAACCTTTTGTCACAATTTTAGCATTTGCCCATGCCTCGTAGGATAGCATCGTAGGTTATGCGCATATTTTTCCTGCTGAGGCTCCAGTTTGCTCCTGCAAGTCTGGACATTTTTCCAAAAGCCCTTGTAGCTTTAGCCGTCGTATAGGCTTCAAGATCACAGACGGTTTGCAACGCAGATTGAGGAATGTCTTCTAGCACTATGTTCCAGAGTAGTGATCCCAAGTCTGATCCAGTTCTGTTTGACAGGTAGCTTCTGGTGAGATTGATCAAGTTGGCAGGTATTCCGCTTCTTCGAAGCCTAAGAATGATCAAATCTCACCAGCTGCTATCGAAAACTTCCTGAAATTCGAGGAATATTGCTACAACGTACTTGGAGTTGGAATTTTCGACCGTGCTGATGACTTTTTCTGTCATTTGCAGTCAATTTCCCTAGTCTGAAACCGAACTGCTTATCAGATAGTGGCTTAATGCCTTCATAAGTTAAGTTCAGTCTGTTGGCCATTATTTTTTCCAGCAGTTTGCCGAGTTGTGAAAGGAGAACGATAATCCAATGAGCCTTTGGCTTGCTGGGTGGTTTTCAGTTTTCGCTTTAGACAGTATCACTGCAAGTCCCAATTTCCAGCAGCTGGGGAAAACTCCGCAGCAGAAACACTCTCAGTTGATGTGACAGAATTCAATATTTATTTGGGGATAGGCACGCTTGACTATCCTGCCATCAATCTTGTCTATTCCCAGAGACTTTATGGAATTCAGGTTTTTAACCAGTTCTTCTAGTTTTTCCAAGTTGGGCAGAACAGCATCTGGCCCCTCATGGGAAGTTTCTGATGCTTCTGCTCTGATGGATTTGTATATCGACAGGTCCGTTTCTGGAGTATCATAAGGAAGCAGAGTTTTTAGCAAGAAGTTCATGGATTGAGTCATATCGGTGTCAATAATGTTCGTAGTAGGGTCCCGGATTCCAGCACTGACTTTGCTAGGTTCCCGTGTAGATGGCTTTGTATGCTGACCCCCAGGGGCTTGGCCTCCTCTGCTCGTTAATGAACTCTCTCCATGATGTCAGCTTTGACTTACCAATGGCCATCTTGTATTGAGCTGCTAGCCTTTTTCTGACAACAGCAAGTCTTTTTAATTCATCAGGAGAGCAGTCTCTTGTGATTAATACAAAAGTTATCTACGCTACCGCTCGGCTACATAACGGCCCAAGAGCAGAATGGATTCGCATGTGAACACCCCTGCTTCATCCAACGCTATATTGATACCATAACACCTCGGTCCGTGGACTAGATGGACCTTCGCTATTGTGTGGGGGTGGATGTGTACTTAGTAAGCGGTGACTAGTAGCATATAGTAAGATTCAAAGGCAAACTTGTAGTTTTAAAATGGAAGGACATAAAAGACGTATTGATGCTCAGTTCAGAAAATAGTAAAAAGCCAACTTATGCCATCAAGAAACAGTATTACACCTAAACCCTCACGCTTAGTTGAAACACATTTTCAAAGAACAAATGAAAAGGAACACAGGAAAAACTAAAGCCATGAAATGTCAAGTTTGTTACAAAAAAGATGCTAGGAAAGAATCTACATGCTGGTGTCCGGATTGTGAAGTAGCACTACGTATCAACAATTGTTTTAAAATATATCACAAAGAAGGTGAGTTTTGAATTTATGTTTGTATATATTTTATATTTTTAAACTCTGTTTCCATTTTCTTTATGTGCTTGTGTTTATTGTTAACTTCTCTATATGTTTTTGTATCTAAATAAACGAAAAAATATAATTGTTTCATTGTCTTTTAACTAATTCCAAGCATCCTTAAAAAAAAAATGATATGAACTCACATCAAGTGGGCGGGATTGAAATTGAAAAGGAATTTCCCCGTTTAACAGGTTAATAAAATAAATAAAAGACCTTATTTACGCGTAAACATGGGAAAGTAAATAATAAGCATTTTGATTTTCTATAATTATATTAATAAATAGTATAAAATATATTTCCGTCTTCTATAAATAACATAGAAATAGCTCGATTATAAAAGTACGCGTTCCCTTCATTTATTATAAGCAATATATTTGATTTAATTTGGAAACATTTTTATTATTTTACGTTTTTTTAATAACCTATTTCTAATAACATACCACAACAAAAATTGACTAAAAAGCAAAATGTCAAATACATAAATCCTACCAAAAAGTTCTCACAATATAAAATATTTAATCCAGAGAATTTCTTCAAATGAGCTTGCAACAAGGCGTCGTCATACGAAGGATACAAATTATCCGAACTTTGATGAATAACATCATATTTTCATTGTATAGGGTCGTCTAAATACGACACCATAATGTTTACACGGGACGTTACAAAAAAAAAGAAACATTTTGGCATCAAATTTTGATGACCCTTTACTATATGAAACTCTCAAATTTATCTGTATTTTTGGTATTAATATATAAAACCTCATAGAAATCTTTGGATCGTATATTTTACAAATATTATAAGCTTATCCCATCACCCAAAAAAACCAAAATCATTCTATTCTAGTTTAATATATAAAATACTGATAAAATGCATATTTGAGATGATAGTATTTAATCAAGCTTAACTTTTTAATTAGCAAATGACAATTTTTTTCTTTTATAATCACAAATAATAAAAATCTATTTTGGATTTTAAAAAAATGAGTTAGCACCTTAGTGGCAAATGAAGCCATATTTCCAAGGCAGAAAAATTTCATAGACGAATGGCATTTCAATAGAATTCGTCATTTATTCACGCATGTGCAAATACGTAATTTTATAGAGATTCGTTAATATAATATTCAATTCATGTTGCAATATTTCATAATTAAGAAGACCATTTGAACTTTATATAATTGTATAAAAATGATTTTATAAAAATGTGCACTTTGTATTTAAAAAGCACTGATATGATTAAGTTATCGGTTAATTTGAATAACAATCATTACTTAAAAAGCTATTTTCAGTGTTTTTTAATCATAATTATTAAGCTAGTTAACATATCCAGGATCATACAGATCAATTGAATGTGAAAATGTTTTAATTAAATATCTTTTCCGTTTATTTGATTCATTTAAATAAGGACAATTCATTTTAGTAGCCCATAAGTAAATGTTACAAACGTTAATATCATCTATCGGTAGTTCCAAAAACATGTGCCATATTCCAACATATTCCCCTAATCTCGCGCTTTCAGATTTTTGAAAGAGCTTAATAGCTTATCCGACGATAACGACTTCAGTTAATTTTTTTCTTACACCTATAAAACTGATGTAAAGATCGGCACATATTTTTGGAACTATTGATATTTTTAATGTTATAATACATACAGGAACATTATTTTAATATAGTTGCGTTTTGATTGTATAACGCATAACAAATAACACAGTTTACCCACCAAACTTGTTGTTTTATAAATTTATACAATACATATAAAAGATAAACAACATCACACATCTGATTTTTTTTTATCACAGCACTAAAATTTACAAATTCATAAATATATGAATAAATATTTACACATAATTTATTAGGATGAATGATTTTATCTAATGATACATTTTTATGCTAAAAAGTAATTATACTTTATTTTTCGTCAAATAGAAAACATGTAATCGTTTTGAAATACAAAAGAATATTTTTCATTCCTTTAATTGCTATAATTTCAAAATTAATTTTCCAAGAATGATTAAGATTGTAATTTTGCACAAAAATATGTAATTGTAAGCATTTATTACATATTTTTAAGCTGTTAATAATCGAAACAAATTACTCACACACAAAAATATCTTTTAATTTTTCCCCTGTATTTCTAATAAATAATGTAGCTCCACAAAATATTAATATCTAATCATCGTAAATTTGCAGGTAATTATATGGTCAAAGGTTTAAAAATACTATTTAATTGAGGTAAAATGAATTTAACTAATATAAACATCAATAACACTACATTAAAACAAACAAAAAACTTATAAATTAACAATAAAAACATCATATAAATCATAGAATCACAATAAATTTCATAGTATTAAATTATATATTTGTAGATTTTTTGGTTGTTTTATAGTATTTCTTTTTAATTGAATAAAGTATGCTAATGAAAATATAAAATTGAATAAATTGTGTATTTCAATCTACTGTGTTTTGCTATATATAAGCTTTGAATAAATTATCATCTTAACACTTTACAGTCTGTGCCTACTAGGTTAGTCCTTATTATTCGACTTTTAAAAAATTTGGTGGCCACCCCGTCATGATTCTCTACCTATTTCTATTTTTACACTACCATAGATCAAAGTTTCAGAAAAAACATTGTATAGCCACTTAATTGTGAATCCGGCTTATTGATTCTGTTATGTTTATTAGTCTATTTTGAAGTAAAATAGATTGCAGAAAGACTCACTACCTCACTACAGTCAACCCTTCCCCCTTTTGTAATTATTTCTTGCGGGTACGCATTGAGATTGAGCCCTGCCCTACACCTCACTTCAAATTCAGTCGGCAAAATATGGCAAATTGGATAAATACAAAAATAAATAACAAAAACATCATAGACTTTTTTCATAAATACGTCATGGAATATGTTCAAATACACAATTCAAATATAATTCGATGAACTGATTGAATTTATGAAAGAAGTAATTCCATGAATTACTTGTGAAATCGCTCGGACTTCAGACAAAGACTGTAAAGTGTTAAATGTTTAATTGTAGATTATAACTTGAATTGTATCTGTAGTACAATTAATAAAAAAATTGTAATAATATTACATTTTTTTCTATATATTTTATTAACTAGTCAATTATCATTTTTTCATTTATGCTGCCATAAATTATAACAAAGATATTGCAAATATGTATCAGTCATACATACGTAAATGCTTTTGATTTGAAATAAACAAAATTTATTTGATTATTGGAAATTGTTTCCAAAAAAATATAATTATAACCATGAAAAAGTAGAATATATTTTGCATTGATTTGTTATACGTCTTTAAATAGGCATTTCGAAACACAAAATTGCGTTTCAAAACCCCCAGATGACCTTCACAGGACGGACAATTTAATTATATATTTAAATACAATGATTCATTCTAAATGCGAGTCAATTCAATCCATGTGATGAACCCGTTCGTATTGTTGACGTTTGTTTCTTCTATTGTCGATTGCGGGATAATTTTGAACCCTTATCGGCTTGTCCCCGCGGAAGAGCATAGTCAAGAAAGCCAAAAACGCAGACGCAAGTCTGCCCAAAAAGTTCAAGCCGCCAAAGAACAGCGGCGTCAATTTTTCAATAATTATCGAACTCTCCCGCATGAATTTGATCGTAAACTCTCCCACGAATTCGATCACTTTGAATACCCCAACTATGGACGCGACAGATGCCGCCAGAATGAACTTGATAACGCCGAGCATGAATGCTGCATCGATCTTGTTAAATGAAAAATCAGCATTCCATTTAGATTCCGAGTCTTTCGCCGAAGAACTCACACCGAGATTGTTAGATGAAGCGTCGGCTTTTTCGGTGAATTCTCTATCGGGAAAGTAACGGAGAGATTTGAGCCTGAATATTACTTCGTCATGCTGGAGAGAAAGTGACTTTATCTGAAACCAATGGAAACCCAGGGGTACGGCGTCCAAATCGACCCACAGGGCCGGCGCGGATGGAGCGCATGGGTCCGTCGGTTCTGTGAATGAAGAAAAGATCGCGGGGTCTGCGGTCCGTAGCTGTCTAGTGACCGTGGCCAGGTCTGACCGCAGCTGGTGTTCGTTCTTCGGCAATAGCAAAACGGCCCTATAGCCGCGTGCACTCAGTCGTCTTTCCGAAAAGTACGCTTCGAAGGCGCGCCCTTGAAGACTCACCGCTGCTTCCGCCAAGATGCGTTGAACTGGAGCTTTCATTTTTATTCCCGGTCTCACTTCTTGGTTGACAGATGAGCAAAAGTCATTTCAGTTCTGTGTTGCCATGGCTTTAATCAATTAAATATTTTTATGGGTGTAATCCGATTGCTTAAAACGCTTACAACTTTTCACACCGCACCAAGACCTGGCAACACTTCTTACGCTTCTTCTTGCGCTTTTTACGCTTTATTCACAGTGACAGATGCCTTAAAAATAAAATAGAAAAAAAATAGCCTTAAGTGCATATATGGAGGATTGCACATCTTCTACAAAAGAAAGCAAATTGAAGAAAGGAGAACGGCACAAAATTAAAATAAAGAAAATAGAAGAACTTATAGTTCTAAAGGAAAAAAAATTAGCTGCAAAGTTAAAAATTATATCTCAAAGCGAAAGACAACATAAAGTATAAAATTAAGGATGTACAAAATATACCAAAAATGTCAGTTTAATTTTTCCAAATATTATATTATATAATTAAGATTTTATGTCAAATACATTTAGAACTAGAAAATTAGAAGACGAACTCACCAAAGATTTATAAGTAATTACGCCGGGTTACAAGCATTTTTCAATCCTACATAAATATTGTAACCTCACTTTCTAGATGCTCTCGTAAGATGCTAGTGGGAACATGACATAAGCAGACTCGTAGTAATTCGGCCACAGTCTAAGTGAGCGTGTACCAGGTAGGCGTTCCTGCAAAAACCACGCCCACAAACGGCAGTGCCCAGTGCGTAAAACTCCTGAACCACGCCCCGTAAAGACACGCCCACTTGGACCACGCCACAAAAATGCCAATTTGTGGGCGTGTCCGGGTGCGCCCCTCGCAAGGACACGCTTATTTTGACCACGCCCACAAATTGGCATTTTGCGGGTGTGGTCAAAATAGGCGTGTCTTTACGGCCCCGCACATCTGGATACGCCCACTTGGAACACGCCATTTGTGGGCGTGGTTACGGATGTATACACTCTAGACACGCCCACAAATGGGCGTGTCTATAACTAAAATTCTCATAAACAACCCCCAAAAATGGGCGTGGTTCAAGTGGGCGTTCCCGCAAAGGCATGCCCAAATGCCTGGTGTGTAAAACTCCTGAAACACGCCTACCTGTGGGCGACACAATATAGCAGGGGCGTCCAACCTTTTTTGTCTTGGGAGCTACTTTTCAATTTAAAATTGTCTCGGGATCGTCTTCTAATATGATTCTTATAGGAAATTTATATATATATAATAAAAAAAATTCCTTTCTTCTTAACTTAAAAATGTTTATTTTAAATGCGAAATATTATTAGATAAATATGTGCTTACAAAATAATTAAAATTTAGGATTTTTTTTAACATGTTATTATACACTAGCTGGTACCAGGCGCGTTGCTGCCACAAATGCATCCAAATCATTAGCATTGTACTGCTGATCAAGTGCAGAACGAATTCTTGTTGAATTAATTCTTTGATGTTGATGGTTAACCCTTTGATTAGTGAGTTAATTTCTTAGCATACACATCCCGGGAGTGAGTTAATTTTGGGGATTTTTTCCAAAGCTATTATTATTATTATTTATATATTATTATATTACAGTGTATATATAATATATTATGGCAATAAAATCAGTGGTTCTCAGCATTTATTATATATAAATTATTTTTAATTACCAATTATATACAACATATATAATATTTTAAGCGCGTCTTGAACAAACTAAACAAATGTAAAATCAAATATCTTGGCAAGGGGGAGGGGGAGGGTTCGAAATAACACATCTGTAAACATTTTTCGTGATAATAACCACCCGTGAAGAGGCACGAAGTCAATGAAATCCGATGCAATACTGCGATTCTTCTTTGGTCATTTACAGTACAAAAAAAATTAGACCGTATTAGAAATCTTTTGAAAATAATATATTTGAATAGTATACAACATATGTTTATTATCTTATTCTTTAGATCGTTGGTTGAGCATTTGACGGAATCGATATGCATTTTTATTTTGTGAGAAAATTAACAAAATTTAATTTTACTTCTAATTCGACACTGTGATCTCTGAGCTAACATCTGGATTTCTGATTTCACAATAACATATATAATTATTCCAGGAAGAGCATCGGAAGAAATATGGTAATTTTACGCAAGATCAGTGAATGTGATTTTTTATCGTAATAATTATATATATTTCACGTATTTTTTTCACTATTAAATTTGAGTGATATTTTAATAATAACTTTTAAATATCATTAGTAAATATATGTGTTATCTATAAATAAAAATGATTCGATCAAAATTACCCAACTAGCACGTTAAAACACGACGAAAGTGCGCGGAGTCGCGCCGCCGTACCCGCACGGCAATACTCTATCTGGATCACTAGAGTGCCGCCGTACCGGTACGGCAATACCGCTCAAAGGGTTAACAGCCTAAAATTCGTCACCAACGTCCCTTCCATAATCCAAGTGTTTTTTCTATTGATATTCTTGCTGATGACAGGCAAAAGTTGAAATTTTTGTCTCGCTTTCTGTCGATTTTGTGAAGAGTGTGAACAAAACGTAAAGTGCTGTCAGGTCTTGATGCGGTGTGAAGTGTTTGAGCGTTTTATTCTAATCGGATTACACCCTTGATGTCATTTATTTTAATTTGAAAAAAAATATATTTAAAGCTATAAAATCACATCAAAAACTTCGGGAAATTATATATATTTATGATAATTTATAGCTTATCTTAACATATTATTTATTTGATAACTGAATTGCATAATTTTATTTTTGCATTGCTTAGTAGAAATCACTTATCTCTGTTATTTAAATAGATATAAAAGGCATTGAATTTTAAATTTATGTATATTTTGTTATTTAAAAATGTGAAGAATTTGAATTTGTAAGCGTCGATGACGGAGCAAAGTAATCGAATTTAAAGTGAGCAGCGTGCGAGTTTTCAAATCGCGCATGCGCAGTGTTGACTGTTCCTTGGCGGCCGGCGGAATGTCTGCTGATACAGCCGTAAGCTCGGGCGAGACCGCAGCTACAAACAAGCTAATGGAGCCGCCTCCCGGAGGTTCATACGCCGGCATCCCCAAGGCAGACTTCATCGTAAGTTGCCGAAGAGCACGCTTCTCGAACATAACCAATGCGACATCTCGCACGTCTTCGCCCATATACCATCGGTGTAATTTCAGCCCACACATGACTCATGTGATGTTCCTTCTTCCTCAAAATGACAGTGCTCTTGTTTCATCTATAGAAAGACATCACGTGCAACGTTATTTTTTGACTTCTGACATTGTTTTATGCGCACGTCTTTACATCTATAAAGTAGTGCTTGAAGCGAAACGATTATTCATGTGACACGATAAAATCATTTACGGTTGCTTCTATCCAATGTTTTTTACTGTTATATTCTCAAACGTCTATTCATCTCAATTACAGTTTAAAAAAATCATTAGTTACCTTTAGTTATAAATACTATTTCATACAAGCTAAATATAAATCCTTGATATAAAATTACTATCCATAAATCATGTTCAACCATGGACATGTTTTTTTTAATAGTAACTAAATAAAAACCACTGAAATTCTTTCACATGTGAATCCATCAACTTGTGATGTTCTTCATCAGAACGATATTTATACCATATCTAAGATATTTTTAAAAATCAAAAGAAAACTGTCAGTTTTAGCAAATCATGTTTTTATATAGACTGACACTAAAAACTATTATTTAGTGTTTATATTCTCTTCATACTATTCAAGAGAGTAAGACTTTTTAATAGTATTTTTCAAATTTGTGATCTAACATAATATCATAAATTAGTCTGAAAAATAGCTAATGCATGTGGATTCCATTATATAATGTAATTGGAAATTATAACAGATCAAAACACATTTAAATAATATTTTGTCATTAATGACAATCTGATCCAAATTATAAAATTATTCAGTATTGCTAAATATAAGAATTAGAAGGTTTTCAGATGTATAAATTATTTAGTTACAGAATAAAAGTATTAGTAAGTAATATGTTACGTTAGATTTCAAAAAAAAATTGATTAAGTTGTGTAGTAGGCAAAAAATTCGATTATGTATCATAATCACGTAATGAAAAATAAATCAAAGCGAAAGAAAGATACATGAAATTTAAATATGATAGTTGTATTCTGGCGTGTTTCCGGACTATGATTATGACAGTCTGGCGACTGAGTGCCTTTGGGTTTGGGAGGGAAGAGGATCTAGTGAAAATTCATCATAATTAAGTAATACTATATAAGTATTTTTAATTTTCTATAAATGATTAAAATAAACAGTCATTTATAAGTGTTGTTAAGTTAATATTGACATCATTTTGTGGTTAGCTTCAGCAAGTTTGAATCAGTCTGGTACTATCTTAACAAGCTGGTAATAGTCTGGCAATCCAAACCCAACGGCACTCAGTCGCCAGACTGTCATAATGATGGCCTCACAGGCTGGATTATTCCAGTCCGAACTAGCACCGCGGCATAAACTTAACACATTGGCGGGTGCTTTGTGCTGGACAAAGAGGTGCTTTCGTTATCGTAACAAAGGACTGTCTCGACTGTGGTCCCTGCCTGTTTTGGCTAGTACAGCTCTCTATAGGTTTGCGAACCGTTCACAGATTTTTATTGGCAACAATTGCATTGATACATCCCTTCTAGATGACTTCGAACCTTGTTATATAAATCTGATTGCTGGATGGTGTTATTTTGACCTTGAGGGTATCAATCGTTTGCAGTTTATACACATACACCTGTGATTTAAGATAGCCCCAAAAGAAGAAGTCCAGTGACCTCAGCTACTCACGCTCAGTCTTGAAAACCGACTAACAACGTCCAACTCACAGACTGGTTATTTCAAATATCATTTAATGTTACTTTTGTTTTATATTTTAGGAAGATGTCGACGCTTACATGGCACTCCCGGACAATGTAGATAGTGTAGAAAAAGTATTAAAGCGCCTAGACGAACAACATAGCAAGTATAAATTTATGGAAATTAATTTAGTATCAAAGCGTCGAAGATTGCAACAACAAATACCAGACCTGGGAAGATCGTTAGATATGATTAAAATGCTGAAGGTCCAAAAAGAAAATCTAGACACCCAATTCTTAATGAGCGACCAAGTATACGTAAAGGTAAAATTTTCATGTCTTTATTAGACTTTTAAACGAAAGTATTGACATTTGGAAGATTTTTAATGAATTTATCTTGCAGGCTATGATACCCCCTACGGAAAATGTATGCCTGTGGCTCGGCGCCAACGTCATGCTCGAATATACTTTGGAAGATGCTGAAGCACTCTTAACAACAAATATGGGAAACGCCGATAGAAATCTTCAATATGTCGAACACGATCTCGATTATCTCAGGTGGTTATATGTTTATGTTTGCACATTTCATGATCTGTTTGATAAAAATATTGAAATGGTGTATGGATGATAATAAATTGAGATATGAATTTATACATTTTGGTACATGAATTCCATTGATTAGGCAATTTTAAATTCTTGAAAAAGGTTGTGAATTCATTTAAAAATAATCTTTTCTTGCGGCATCCGCCGCATCTACGAAGAAGACGGAGGGATGCTTATAGTCAGCGGCTCCCTACGTTACATTACTATTCGATAAAAAATCGTATTCTAAAGAATCTTTTAACCGTCATAAAATTTAGGTATAATTAACAGAAATCGCTATCTTCAGATAAGACGACTTTCATTTGTGTTGTCTGGAGAGCAGGCGTTTGTTTTGATAATTAAGATACTCAAATCATTCGTATCGTTGACCAATTTTGTTATTCCTCTTTAACTGTTCTGGAGTGGCGTCATTAGCCGAGTATCACCACTCCTTTGCAAAATCTACTCCTTCAGAAGTAAGGGTGAAGACATACGTGACGCTTAAGTGCATCTCGGATTCGCTCCTACACCAACTGAGGGTGTCTCCCCGTCACCGTACAACTTACCCGAGCGAATTCGAGACTGAGTGGTTTCGCCATTTTTTCAGGTTGCCCCTCTCAGTTCGGCGATTACGAAACGATATAGAAGTCAACGGAAGACAATTTTGTTTACGTTGCAAAGTGAAGTTTCTCATATGCATCCTTTCGAGGCCGTTTCTTTGATGTTCTTCTTGTCCTTGTTCTGTTCCTGAAAAAAAAAATCTTGGTTCCGAACCGGTACGGTTCATCATGCTCCATATTTTTAGGTAGGGTCGACTATGTAAGAAATAGCGAATGATAAGCAAGTCTTGATTTGTAAAAGTAGTAGTAGTATTAGCTTGCTGTTTAAAGAGTATTTAAGTATTTACTCTGTAAATATGTATAAGTAAAGTGGCCAATAGTTAAAATACATAAAATCGTTTAAGTATAATAGTTAGGAGTAGTCAAATGTGGTTAGGCCGCAAAAAGTATTAGTCAAATTGTATTAGCAAGGGGTAGTTATGTCGCATCACAGTATTCGAACTTTGACGTTTAGTGCCTACCGGGCACAATCAAATAATATTTAATTTGTCAGACTGGGAGTAACTGGAAAAAATATATAGACATAGCTGGAACGAATAGGTTAAGGTCAGGTATCAAGTAATATCAAATAGTCAGGTCCATATCAAATAGTTTCATAGTCAAGATTGTATTATAGGAGCAGTCGAAAGAGCATTTTGCTCCCAGTGTTCCCACGTTTATGTGATAGTAGGAGGTGGATGTGTGCCAGTATTTGTTAATTCACTTACCTTGGAAGCTTGGATTATTATGATCTTACTTGCGTTATTATCCTTGTTGTAGTTCCTCTCAAGTGACGCGGTGGAGATGTTCCATTTTTTTTGTGCAAATGTCATAAAAACAATGTTTTTCGGCGTCACTCGCGAATTTTATATACAAGTGAAGTCGGCGTTTCGTCAGAGCGAACGAATGAAATTGCGCGGGGGAGAGTGCGGGGGGGGGGGTCCCCGGCGTTGAGGGTGCCGACAAGTCACAGAAAGAACTCAACGTATCACAGAAACGAATTATTTTCGCAAAGCGTATCGAGCGCCGAGTCGTTTTACCTCCGACTATCGGGAGAAGACTGAATGTTAAACTTTGACAATTATTGAAAGGTTTTTAAGTCCTTAATTTTATTACAGTTAAGCGTCGATTGGGAACGGCCCACTGGAGGTAGAGAAAAGAAAGGCACAAAAAAATGCGTTTCTTTGAATTTCGATGTTTGCCATAAGCCGCGTATTTAGGCGATAACGAAGGACGAGATGTAATAAAATTTAGCAGTATATTATAATGTTTCGCGTGTAATTTTCGTTAGGACAAGATGAAACGGTCTTACTGATGAAGGGGGCCCTGTCGGAGGGCGCAGCCCCGGCGGTGAGGTGCCGACAAGTCACAGAAAGAACTCAACGTATCACAGAAACGAATTATTTTCGCAAAGCGTATCGAGCGCCGAGTCGTTTTACCTCCGACTATCGGGAGAAGACTCTCAGAAGTAAATAAGTCTAATATAATAATTTTTTTACCCTCAGAGATCAATTTACAACGACAGAAGTAAACATGGCAAGGGTATATAATTGGGATGTGACCAGACGCCAAGCCGGGGAGAAAAAAGGATAAAACTACCATTTAAGAACTTAAAATGAAATATTTTTGCTTTGTTGAAGATATGTATTCACATTTGAAGAATAAATACTATTATAACATTGATTCACATTTGATAAATACGCATAACTTTAACATTTTCGAACATATATTTTTCAATTTCAGAGCAAATTATCGATTGTCATTTATAATTAACAAATGTATGCATAACAAATATGCATTTGATTTTTACATAAAGCTCACAATTTCAAGTCCGCATTAAAGAATCACATCGAATAATATCCTTATAATTAAAAATTAATAGCTTTGATTGGTTGTTATTATGGCAAAATAATGCGACGCTTTTTGTTCACTTAAATTATAATTAACACATGAATATTTTTAAAAATAAAATGGAAATGTATTAACATCTTGTTTGTTTAATAATATAATTTTTTCATTAACATTTAAGAGCCTTTTTTTTATCCTATTCAATCTCTTACGTAATTCTTCATACACCTGCAAAAAGATAAGCGTTTCAAAAATATGAATATTTATAGTAACAGTAAGCCTTACATTTATTATATGCATTTGAAAATATACAAAAATACGCGAAAAATTATTTCAAATACGAGTTGACAATGTTTCTATTTTAAGCAGTTGTATAATAATCTACAGTTCTTATAGTGAAAGCTTTTTATTATTTAAAGAAATAAATTTGTTATTGCGAGGAATTATTGCAATATTTTTATACGCATTGCGAGTGCTTTGTTAAATTTGTCAACGATTGAAATAATTTTGAATTATTTCCACGATTAGTCAATTTATAGTAGTTATAATATATTAGATATATCCAAAAAATTGCAATGTATAAAATAGCTTATCGGTGATTGATTGCCATTTCATAAGAATTATCGTCAGTCAGTGCAAAAATGATTTCATACGAATTTTGGATTCATCTTGTATTTTACTACATATTAAGCCGCGTTTAATAAAAGGTAGATTGTATACAAAAACTTGATAGACTCTCGTTTTATAAAAATATTTTATAATAGCAAAAAAAAAAAATTATTCCCATGTGAATTTTAAGTAAATGTAATTAAAATTAAATAAATATAATCGACTATAAAATTCACAAACAATTTTTTTATAAATTATACCTTACAACTAAAATAACATTGCATCATAAGATTCTTATATTCCCAATAATTAGAGCAGTAAGATTGCTGCGGTTTGATCGAATAATTCTCACAATACCTTTACTGCATAAAGACTTTAGCGTAAAATATTTGACTAAGAATAGATTAAGGATTGTCACCTCTTAGGAAGAATTAATACCTGTATGGTAAATGATACCCCGAATTATCTAAAAATATATTTATATATAGATATATAAACGACAAAATTAACAATTTTATATTTTGACACAATATTTGCATGTAAAATTTGCTGTTATTAAAATTTATTACATGATTATTTTAAAATACCCCAAGCAAATTGCATCCTACTGCTGGGAAGGATTATTTTGCAAGCTATCGTGGATTTAGCATCAAAAAATGCGGGCGTAATGGCTAATATGTCAATAGCTAACAGAGACAAAGGAAGCTCTTTTCAGAAACTGTTATCCTGCAGTACACTCTGTCGGACTCACGATGAAAATAAACTTATGGAATGTTACATAAGTGAATGGTAACTAAATTAATACTCGAGAAACGATTGATTAAGACTCGCGCTTCTCACAAACATATCACATGGTTGACGCTTCATAAAATTATAACTTTTGTATTTAATTGACAAAGTAGACAATATCTAAATCTTTAGTACAACGAAAAATAACGAATGCGACACTACTAGAGAAATTGTTTAAATATTGACTAGGCTCAATTATTAAGAGAATAATTTAGGTAGATTTCTCAGACTGAAGGATGGCAATCTTTGCTTCCAGTTCTTGGATGCGAGCATTGGCCGCCTGCAATTCTCTATCGGACGAAACGGCCAAGCGATTGCGAAAGAATTCCAAAGCCTCCTCCGGTTCTTGAAACTGCTCCTTGTAGAGATCGGTGATGACGTTGATTATCATTTCTGTTATTCCGGAACGTTCGACAAATTTGCGGAATTCCTCGCGCTTCACATCTGTCGGCATCTGTCGAAAAAGACAAATTTAAAAATCATTTAAAATAAAATTCAATAATGAAGTTGACGACGAATCAACATAAATTTAATCATGTCAGGTGCATTATCAAGACAACCTTGGTCTAGTTTAATACTGTTATTGAATTTTGATCGTTTGCAATCCTAATTGGGTTCAAAGCCCACACCTATTACCCGTATAGGGTTAATATTGAGATTGGTCTATTATGAAAACAATCATATGTCATGAACTATTATAAATTTATGGTAGCTCGAATAAATAAATATTTATTTCAATTGTTTAATTCCATTGATTACAATCTACCCAATGGTAGATGATTTATGATCATTTATCAGCTTAAAAAATGCAAAATTTTAGTAGCTATGATATTAAAAAACGCATTGTTAAGATTTTTTAAATTTAATTTATAATATATAATAGAAATATAGACCCTTTTGTTCCGAGGAAAATCCATATATGGAGGTAGGTCAGTGGTAACAATAATAATAATTTGATGTATGAAAAGACATTTTCAATGAGATTTAGTATAATAGACATGATTATGTTATATTACATGAATAATATTTGATTATAAGAATTAATAGGTTACCTTTCCAGCAGCAGACATATCGAGGATTACTCAATTCAGGAATTAAATCGAACTGCAGACAAAAGACAACCGTCAGCGACGACTACGACTAGGTTATATATGGCAACACCGATCGCACGAACGGCGACTTGTCAAATTGCTATTAGACAAAATTAAAGAACTAAAAACGATTATTTTATACAAATATTTACAACATAATAAGAATAAAATCACACGCTTTAATAAATAAATCAACAATAATATATATTTTTTTAAATTGACAATTATTTTTTATGTTGAAAAATGCTCTTAAAAAAAGATTGCAGACAATGAATAAGATAACTCAGTAGTATTTTCTTTGAATTTGATTTAAATATGTTTTAATTAAATTATAGCATTACAAAAAATAAAATGAATGCATATTTTTATCGATTGTAGCCATAATGCTCAATATCAGGTCAGCTTTGCACCGCTTAAAAATATGGCTCATTTCATATGTTGTCAGAGATTTCCAAAAATGTATAAACATCGATACAAATCAACATGTATAGCCATAATGAACACTTAAGTGTGCATCATTATTATCGATGTATTTAAACGGTGGATGACAGATTAACACACCATTATTTGGACAACGCACACGATGCTGCCAACCTAACATGTAAGCGTGCATACCTTTGGAAATTGACTTTCCAGCCAACACATCACTAATTTTTTTTTTTTGCTATTAATAATTTATTCCAAAATCTTTTTTATTTCAGGAAAATAAAAATAATAATATCTGACACTCGATAATGATGATTGAAATAAACAATGCACTGAATTAATAATTTTATTCAAGATTGACATTTTCTTACAAAATTATAAAACATTATCGGCTTATTTAATATTTAAGAATATATATAAATTTCTAAATATATTAAATTTAATCATTCATTACTATCTACATTTACATCAACAGAATACTTAAATAAAGAGAGATCTTATAACAATATAAATTTTACATACTAAAACGCATTTTTATGTTATAAATATATATTCTAAGCAGCCAATTGATAAAAATATGGCACATTCCGCTGTTGAAATGTGTAGGAATTATAAATTGAAATAACAATTGTATAGGTGCCAAAGTCTATTATTTAAATCTAAATTTAGTTTTTGAATAAGATGAAATTTTATTATGAATTTGGAATGAAATCGCTCACTCTTGTTGATCGAGGTAGCAGTATGTTTATAAATATATACATGAAATTGACTAGAAAAATATATTTGATTAAATGAGTAAATAATTAATTACCAGTAAACTTAAGAAGCTGAAAAGTGTTTTGATTTCAATTCTTGAAAATTGTAAAACAAATCGCTTCAATCTATAATTATGTTTAACATCGTTTTAAAAAATATTCATTTAGGCATATTAAATAACTTAATAGAATAAATATTAATTTTCTTGGCTCGAATTGCAAATTAATTAAAATTGCTTAATATATAGCATTTCATAAAATCTAATAATAGCTATGTAATAAAATGTCTCAGTTGAAAGATTATGTCGTAAACTTATTATATATAACTTAATGTACACTACGGAAACATAGTCTTATCAAATAGAATGTCAGCTTTTATCATTTACTATTTAAAAAGCAGGCTTCCTCTCAAATATCTTCAACGTTATCTCTGTTCTTTATGGTCGTGTATTGAACTTTCTTCGATATTGCCTCTATTAATGGGGTCAATTTCGACCTGAGCTTATATCTGCTCGTATAAATTATGATAATAACAATGGATAGAACAAAAATAGTAACGAACACCAAAAGACCCAGAGCGGCCTTTTGCTTCTTGGTGGGAGCGGTTTTCGCCAGTGGGGTTTTACATGTGTTATTTTTTAATTTGATCAATTGAGTTCCCAGCGATCCATTTACGCGCGTACACCTGAGATCCTCTCCTCTTTTGACGGTGACGTTGGTGGATTTTAACCAATGTACAAAATCAGTTATGCTGCAATCGCAACCGAATTGATTTCCCCTCAAATCGACGGTAAATTGATGCTCTTTCTTGACGGCGACGTTTATTTTGTCCATTAAATTCAGCTCCCGCTTCGTTAGCGTTTCGATCTTGTTGTTTTGAAGATCGAGAAATCTCAAATGCTTCAAACAGCTTATGTTAAAGTTTATTCCCGTCAGAAGATTGTCGCCCAAATGCAGATCGTGAAGTTTCGGCAGGTCGCAAAATACTTTATGGTCTCTGAAACTGAGAATTTCATTTTGTTCCAGATGTAATTTGTATAATTTTGTCAGATTGCTATTGGAAAATATCTCATGGAGATCGTCGGCGAGGCCGGCATCCGTGTTATCGGCGAAGGCGTTCGTCAAATGCAGTTCTAAAAGATTGATGAAATTCGAAAGTACCCTGGGATGATGATAGTTGAGAATCGAATCGTCATCCGATATGATCAGTTCGTTGTGGTTTAGGATCAGTCGTTCGACATTCTGGACGTGATGATACGATTTACCTTTTATTTCCTGAATATGATTGTTGCTCATATCGACTACTCTCAGATTGGTCAAATTGTTTATGGTACCGAAAATGTTCCCCGGCACTTCGGGAATACGATTCCCGGTGAAGATGAGCACCTGAGTCTCCGGCGGCAGTTCGGATAATATTTTTGTGTCATTGTAGCCCTGATTTGTACAATTGACAATGTATTGTTCTCGGCTGTCATATTCGCCAATTCCACAATCGCATTTTCCATTGAATTTTGGCCCACAACCTTTTCCTGCCGCATGACAAATTAATACAGCGATACAGATCACTCTTAATCTTAGCCAATTCATCTGAAACAATTAAAACATAAATGTTAAATAACCGATCTACTGCCATAGGCGTCTATAGACATGCCCGAAGTCCGTCCATACGTGCCATACACGTCCATAATCGCAAATCT
Organism: Stenopsyche tienmushanensis; assembly: GCA_008973525.1. Taxonomy (NCBI): domain Eukaryota; kingdom Metazoa; phylum Arthropoda; class Insecta; order Trichoptera; family Stenopsychidae; genus Stenopsyche; species Stenopsyche tienmushanensis. The sequence goes on along the minus strand of WACJ01000167.1, from coordinate 392,427 downwards.
TATATGTATTTTAATTCCGTTTTCAATATTTTTAAACTATATTCGTTAGCAAAATTTCGGATTACGTACAAATAAAATGATAGCTCGGTTTGGTATTTGTATACCAAGAGCTGGCAACATAGGTCATCTAACACATGTGAATAATTTAATTGTTGTGTTGTGGCCTATTTCCGAACTATCATTATAACAGTCTGGCGACTGAGTGCCGTTGAGTTTGGTAGGGGAGCGGGTTGAAATCTAGTGAAAATTCAATATAATTAAGTAATACTATGTAAGTATTTTTCTTGAATTTTCTATAAATGAGTAAAATAAAAAAATCATTTTTAAATGTTATTAAGGTAACGCTTTAAGAACATCTATTTGGTCTGGCTTTTTTAAAAACGTAAACTATTTATTATAAGGTATTAAATATAATTTATTACAACTTTTTAAAATTGATATCAGCAAATTTCAACCAGTCTGGTACTATCTTAACAAGCTAGTAATAGTCTAGCAACCTCCTCCCCTCCCAATGACACTCAGTCACCAGATTGTCATAATTTTGCAAATTTAACAAAATGTGACAACCCTGACTAATTTGAAATCATATTCAAATTTATATTCAAAATATCATGACCTGTGGGGACCGTTTCTATTTTTCATGCGTGACAGTTAACAGGTTAATTATTTTTAAAAAAATGCGTTATGGTCATCAAAGAACTTAAAAAATGATCAGTCCTTTCGAAATAATTAATGTGGACGATACGTACATGGCAACACTGACGCCGCGAATCGCGCGTTTGACAGATTAAATGAAATAATGTAAACAAATGAATATCGATATAAAATTCAAATTTCGTGGGAAATATGCTAATAATCAATAAATAACAGCATATTTGATGCTATTCAGAGAAACTAGAGTCGGTCGAGATGCTCTTGAGAATAAGACTGAAAAGGATTTAAAAACTTATTTTTTGCGTACAAATAATGATGTTTGATGAGTTATGCTAATAGTGAAATTTTTTTATGTAATGCACGCATCGGTTCTTCGATCTGCACAGTCAACAAGATGAGCGAGGTCAGACTGACGGCGGTCGCGATTGACAAAATTAAATATGTTTAACGATTAGCACCGCCGAGCAAAAACTTACAAAAATATCTTAACCTCTAAACAATCAAACGCTCGACGTGGACGCCATTATTCAAAACAATTCTTCTATTTGCTGTCCACATCGAACGCTGTCGAGTATTGTGAAAAAAATATTGATGTTTACGCACACAGTGCATAAAAAATAAATAAATATTAGTAATCTAGATGAGGATGATATCACCTTTTGCCGAAGAGCACAGGAAACTGTGAGAGCTGTTTTCCTCAAGCAAACAAAGCGAGCGGCCAAAGCAAAGAAATTTAAGAACTGCGTTTAAAGCTTGCATCTTGAAAAACAAAATCACACAAATTTGTTCATTTTTTTATACTTTTAAAAATATTTGAGTTTGAATCAGTCTTCAACAACGACATAAGCTTCGTACGAAAATGCAGATTTAACCCTACTGTCAATAAAATGGTTTGGCCAGACCATTTGCTTTTGCGATGAGTTTTTTTAAAAGTAGCTATGTATAGATCTAACCCAAACTTCCTGACTTTGTTCATTGAAGAGTTTTACAAAATTCAGAGTTAAAATAAAAGTTCGGGGATCTTGTGTTTCGAGAAAAAAAATATTTCTATTTATATACCTAGAATCAATGAAAGTGGTCTGGTAAGACCCAGATTTTTTTTCATAGAATTTTTATGAATCAAGTTTTGTCTGTAAAAACCAGCCGATGGGTCTGTGATTCAGGAAATGGATATCCTTGCTAAGGTATCCTGTATACTGGAAAATAAGAAGGAGATCAGAGAACAGTCAACATAAGTGAAAAGGTGCTACTAGAATTAGCTGGCAAGTACAAAGGAAGTGCGAGGACGGTTATTGCTGACAACTATTTTACAACTTTCTATAAGCCGAGAGGCTGGCATTTCTAGTTCCGTATTTATTCGTTCGCAGCATGAAATAATATAAGAATGAACCAGGGAACTAATCATCCCACGGATGTACGCCCAAAATCTTTACACATTCTAATGAATCAGCTGGTGATATCCAGAACAAGGGGATTGCAAAGCAGGCGCCCGTCAACCCCTGGCAAAACAGGTCCCCCATCAAAACCCACCCAATCAGTCTTCTTCGCTATGTAATGAGAGTTCATAATCGTTTTGTATACATGTTTGGGTATGACGTCCGATCGCGAGGCGTTCATTCGTCATGTCAACGGACCGAAAAACGGACCGGTTGGACACAGACCTTGTGACCACTCCGTCCTCTTTTAGAACTTTTTGCGGCATTTTCGGGGATAAATGTGTACTCGGGGCCTTCTATGATCTGTACGATCTTCCTCAGAGACTAACGCAAACGAGTCTAGACTTTTCCCCAGCCATAAAAACTATATATTTATCTATATTACTAATTTATGCTGCTGTCTTGGTTAGTTTTTTTGTTTTAAGTTACAAAATCTAGCAAATTTCTCCCGCACGCTCAAAGCGCAAGTGGTCATTCGAAATTGAAAATGAGTGTGTCAAGTTTTGCACATTGATGTGCACTTTTTTGAGCGGATTGTCATACTCCCGAATAGCGGGACCAATAAACACCTCGAATTAGCGGAGGGTCTTCATGTTCCTTCGCCACAGATGTGAAGTGATGGACCCATATTTCATTCTGAATTGATGCAAAAACTCGGTGTAATATACGTTTTAAAATAATATACAAAGATAGTCCCAAAAGTACCTAACGTATAGATGGCGGTTACTGGTTAAAACAAATACTATGATAGAAAGCTACGCTTATTCCGTGATCGTACAGATCATAGAAAATACCACAAAAAGCCCTAAAAGAGGACGGAGTGGCCATACGGTTTGTATGTTCAATCAGTCTGCTTTTCGGACCGCTGATGCGACGAATAAGCGCCTCGCGATCGGATGCCAAACGGCTCTGCCAAACACTCGATTGAAATATCATTACGACGTTGTTTTTGTTCCTTGTGAGCAAACGCGGCACCCATCTTGCGTACAGCTTTCTTATGTCCAAATTTTCGGTCAACATGCGATTACAGCATTTTTTTGATAGGCCAACCATGTCTGCTAGCTCGCGCATTTATACTCGATGGTCATCCAATACCATTTTGTGGATTTTCTTCACCATATCTGGAGAAGATACCTCATTTGGTCGACGACTACGCAGTTCGTCTTGGTAGCTCGTACGGCCTCGTCTAACTTTTCCTTGACTGTGATGTATTTACTACAACTCGACTCAAATAATGGGAATATCAGAATTCAGAATTTCATATGGTGTATCAAATACATATGATAGCACGCGGGTGTTTTTTAAAACAGCAATAGACATTTATACGTTAGGTTGGATACTTTTGGGATTATCTTCGTATATTATATTAATATATTGCATTTCACATTCCATACAAAATGTATGAGGGTTCAGCCAGACCACTTCCATTGACGGGAGATTATAGAAATATTAATTGACAGAAGGGTTAAATGGATGAAATATAAAAACATGCGAGCATTTTTTGCAAGAAGGATGACGCATTTCGCCTAGTGATCACTGGAAAAGGAAATCGATCACATAAAAGCTGGCGGATTTGCATAACGACCGCTAAATTAATTTATCAATCATGAATGATAATGTGACAGTTGGTACTTCGCGATAATAAATCCGGGAAGACTACGGTCTGACTGTTAAATTCGAAACGACGAGACCTTCATACTGATGATGTGATAAAACAACCGACGGACATCGAGCGATCAAAAAATATTAACAAGACGATCTATAAAATCGATGTAAAATCGAAATATCAAGATGGATTTGATTCGGCAAAAATCTTACGAGGGGGAGAAACGGTGAAAATTTTATTATCGTCGATTCGAAAGACGTCATCAATTCATTTGCCATTGATTGATTTGGACAAAAAAAAATGCAGACGTAAAAATTAGATAGCGTCACATTGCATCAAAATATATTGAAAATATTCGATCTGCGTGGTGCAAAAATATACATGGCGAAGGTCAAAAAAAAGTGTTCTTCGACCGCATTTAAAATGTTCAATTCGAACGCATTGGTTTTTTAACACATTACATACGGGGACACCTCTTTCAATGTCGAGCGTAAAAGTTTATATTTGTATAAAATGTCATATTTTTTCGAGATAGTGCTCAAAAAGTATCCCGCCACTTTTTATAGTAATTTAAAAAAGTCATCATATATATGTTTTTAATGTTTATAAACGAGTAAACATACATTTTGTTAGCTAATAAATGTCGTTTTTTTTTTGCTTCATTAACACCCTTCACGGAAGGGATTTAAATATGATGACACATTTTCATGGAGCATTTCAATGGTTTGCATCATTTTTGGCATTCTTCAGCTTTATAATTTGTGATCTACTAATATTTATATGGGATAAGATAGGGGGTTGATTCCAGGACATCTTTCTCAGTGATGGAAATGTGTTAAATTAAAAAAATATATATATTATTAATCCTCACAAGTAGGGAATCCAATTCCGAACCGAAATTTCGATCTCGGGATTTCGGGATTGCGTTAGAACATCCCGGAATCCAATAGTTTAAGAAATTACATTGATAAATTTGATAAAAAATTACTAATAAGTCAATTTGTTTAATATAATAAATAACTTGAAGGTGAAAGATAAAAGCACAGTTCTAAATAGATAAATAAAAAACTAAAAAAATTCAAATATTATTTTGAAAATATGTCCGAAGTAACATTAAAGAATCGAGTGTTTCGTCATTTAGTTTGGATCTGATTTTGGAAGCCAGGCAACTTGCTGCTGAAAATGCACGCTCAGCTTCCACACTCGTTGGAGGTATCGTCATCAGATATTTAAAAGCTTGTTCGAGTTGATGACCGCCTGAGCCTCCATTTTAGTATAACACCATCAATGTGACTGATAAAATTCCTTTCTGCTGAAACACGAACTAAAACTCGCAAAATTCCCGATTTCCCGACAAATTATTTATTTCCGTCGCTGCAGATGAATACTTATATGCTATAATACTTTGATATGATTCGTAATTATATTACGGAGGAATACAAAAAATCTGAACCCCGTATCTATTATATTTCATATCAATATTCCCATTATTAGAGTCGAGGTGTAGTAAATACATCACCGGTAGGAAAAGGTTACTATAACAATTTGAAAAACATACATGTACGCTATATATGTATACATAGATTAGACAATCACTACTCCTATGCGTCGCCTAAGTTCGCCAATTAGTAATCACGCCACTGTTTCCAAGCGTCTAGATTTCGGCGGGAATGAATCGATTGAGTAGGCTTCATCGTGCTGGTGAGGTGTACGATTTCTGTTAGATAAAAATTTCAATCCCGAATTTTTCTGGATTACGTTTACTAATCCCTGGATTCATGAGCACCTAAAACTGTCCGGGATCTCGGAATTGGATTCCCTTCTCACAAGCCGACTAATTCGAAAAAAACGCAATTTAAAAACATTTTAGTCGACGTTAACCAGAGGACAATGTAGTTTAAATAGAATACATGTCGTCGGCTTTTAATGTCCGAGGTTTAATTACCGATTGCACAACGTCTGTACATGATATTCTAGCAAGCCGCTGTTCGAATGGAAGAATTTCGTCCGGTTTTTAAGAAAAGGGTCGATCTAAATGTTGAAGGTTTAAGATCGCCAACACGTAGAATGCAGGAACTGAGATTTCGGAAACGGATTGCACTATGGTCGACACTCTTTAGTAGGTCGAATAAACAGTAAATTTATGTGGAACGCGAGTATTTGTTGACTAGTTATTTGTACAAATATTTTAATGAAATCAAAGTAATTCCGTCCGATGTGTGCTTCGTCCATTTATTTGTCTGAATAGGAAGATTGTGATTGAGAAACGTCTGGGCTGTGACCTCATCGTTATAGGTTATGGGCTTGAACTTTTTTAAAAAATGCATAAAATGTCAAGAGAACGAAAGACAGGATACCGATTTTTCATTTATGAAGCTTATCAGCTTCTACACGATCGCGAAGATGACGAAACTTCTCGACGACGAGGGTGAGAAAAGTTTTAAGGAGTGTTTAGAAACTCACCTCGCAGAGAGCTTTCGAACAAAGAACCGAAGGCTGCACAACAGATAAGAGACGATTTCGATGTTGGGACGTTCGAATCGAGTTCAATCGAACATCGCAAAGAGTCGAAGAAGTGGTGCGAAGAAACGGCGAAGCGTTGGGTCGAAGGCTGCCATGGGTGGTGATGTTGATGATGTCGGTGATGTTGCTGCTGCTGCTGCTTTGTTCCTTCTACTACACCTGCTTGTGTGTATATCAGCCGCGACAGGTATGACTGCATCGACGAAGCTTCTCAATATGTGTATACGTATTTTTAGAAAATTAGCACTATTCATTTCAAATCAATATCAATTTTGATCACATATTTATAGCCTTTTCGATATATAAATAGCTCATGTTGGTAATTTTGATAAATAGACTTTCAAAAATGAAACTGATTAGATAATAAGTTTGAAAACGCCTAACATTTATATAAAAATAATAATTAAACGTACAAATAATTTATTTTCTTCATATTTTCAATGCTAGAAATCTTCTACTTAATTGTTTTGCCATTACAGTATTTTTTGGTGACCGAAAGTAGAGCTGTAACGAGAGTATGAAACGCCCGTGGCAAGTATCTAATCTGCGACCCCACCCCCCGAAAATCCAATTTTAAAAAAATACACTATTATAAATGCAATATATTAAAACGTATAGATGGCGTTTGTTGTTTTAAAATCCGCACCCAAACGTGATATGTATTTGGTACACCAAATGAAATTTTGAAAAATTCTGAACTCCGTATCTATTATATTTCATATCGATATTCCTCTTATTAGAATCGAGTTGTAGTAAATACATCATGGCCAAGGAAAGGTTAGATGAAGCCGTACGAGCTGTCAAGAAAAATATATGCAACCACCCCAGAAATGGTGAAGAAAATTCACTAAATGGTATTGGATGACCATCGACCGTAAGGGCGTGAGTTAGCAGGTATGGTAGATCTTTCAAAAAAATGCTGTACACCGCATATTGACCGAAAATTTGGACATAAGAAAGCTGTACGCAAGATGGGTGCCGCGTTTGCTCACAATAGAACAAAAACAGCGTTGTGATGATGTTTCACAGCAATAAGACCGAGTTTTTGCATCAAATCAGGATGAAATATGGGTTTATCACTTCACATTTCAGGCAAAGGGACATGGAGAGTCACTGCTAGTTCGAGGTATTTATTGGTTCCGTTATTAGGGAGCATGCCAATCCGTTTAATATAAGTGCACAGCAAGATGCAAAGCTTGAATTTAATATCCATGTTCGTAAGGGTACGCTCATTCTCAACTTCGATTTGCTCACTTGCCTCATTTGAAGCCAGTGTCGCAAAAAGCCCTAAGAGGACGGAGTGACCACAAGGTCTGTGTGTCCAAATGGTCCGCTTTTCAGACTGCTGACATGATGAAATAACGCCTCGCAATCGGACGCTACAATCCCCAGACTTCCATCGATCGAAGAGCGAAAAATGATTTATCTACTTTTGCCAATATGCTCTGGAACAACATGTAAGAATACTGGAGAGATTTATCATGAGATTATTTAATTAAATTATAACAAATAATGCCAAAAATATGCATGTAAAATGATGGAAGTGTCATTCTTATTTTTATATATTATCAACACTTAAATGGACTATGTTTTTATCAGTTAGCGGAATTCAATTTAAAGCATCCCATTTGTTTAGACCAAAAAAACATTATTCTTCTCTTTGTGTTTAAATATTATTAACAACTTTTTAATATTAATTCTTGTCTTCGAAGTCATCTTGTAGTACAGGCAGACTGATTCTTGCAATAAATCAGGGTGAAATCCTTCGACAAAAGCTCGAATGAGGCTCGTGAAGATATCTTTTTCTTATCCTTATACCCTCAGTATAGTTACTTACATCTCAGCTTTACATAATTATAATAAACACTTTATTTAGGGCAATTTCATTCCGGAGATTCAGCCGGTTCACACGAACCGGTTTTTAAAATTTGATGGACTCGCAGAACCGGTACTTATTCCTTACTGTGAATATACATCCGTTGACTTTGGACAACCTTTCGATAATGGCATAAAAATAATCAATTGAATATATAGTACATTCTTTCGGATGCTTTTGATTTTTAGACCTCCGTAAGGTCCGTTCGTTATCGAATCTCGGAAAGAGGACGAATAAGAGGAAGAAGAGTGGTAAAAGTACGACTTTTGAATGCAGATATTTATTATTACACTGAGAAAAGAGCACAGATGCGAGTTCGGAGAAGCCGGCAAGACGGATGCGTCTTCCCGCGGCCAAGGCGATCGGTCGACCCTCAGATCAGACTCTAAGCTATCGCACTTTTGGATATCCGCACCTATTTTATACCATTAAGAATGTTGTTTACGATCCTGGATTTATTTTGCTGATTAGCCACATTGTTGTTTGCGGCGTAATTATTCGAGTTTTAGCATTCTTATTCAAAATGAACAGAGAATCACCATCATTAAGTGCGTGAGGAGGGATCTCTTAAAACCGAAAAAGATAAAAATAACGTTAGTATATTTCATACCCTGATATTGTGTTTTGCACAGTCATCTATCAGTTGGAATGTCATTTTTTAAGGTTTAACATACATGTCGCCATACCACCAAGATACGGGCAATAGGCATTATTTCAAGGAAATAGGTGATATTTTTTCTCCAGTTAAATAGAATTAAAATAGAACTTTCTTCGTTTTTATAATAAGTTGTCTAATCCCTCTTTTCTTTGTTATCGCCTAAACATTGAACCGATCCAACCGGCATAAGTCCGCAATAAAATAAAGACAACAATATTTTAGACCGATTGTAAATTCTTAATACGGACAACTTCGTTTTGTAGTGAGGTTGAAATCGTTCTGTAGACATGATAAGGTATAACGTTCGATTCGCGAGACGTTCATTTGTCATGTCAGTGATCCGAAAAGCGGACCGGTTGGACATATAGACCTTGTGGTTACTCCGTCCTCTTTTAGAGATTTTTCTATGATCTGTACAATCATGGAAGCTCTCTCAGAGACTAACTTACATAGGTGGCTTGCGCCTATATAAGATCGCAAACGAGTTTCCCCCAGGCTATAAAAACTATATACATATTTATCTATCTTATTAAAATTCAAACACACAACTGGTTTGAATCTTGTTAGGTTTTTTTAAAAATAAATTTTGACTAGTATAGAATATCCAAATTATCTCAGTAGAGCTTTTAAAATGTCGATGCCACAAAAAGTTTGAGAAGCGTTGTTCAACGGAATCTTGCTGCACACGTAACGCTGTTTGAATGCATACAAACGATCTATAGAAAAAACTAAAAACGCGCACTGGGCAATGGAATTGATGATTATTGTGATTTAATTATTTGAATGGCCATTATCGCACTATGTCGAATTTTAGTGTGTAAATTTGAATTTCAAATTAGCATTAAAAATACATCTAAAACAATTTGAATGAATGACAGGGGGGTTTGAAATTATTTGCCCTCTGAACGCCTTTAAAACTTGTCAGTTGAAATTTCATTGAATGATTGAGATCCATGAAATATATCTAATGTCTTTAAATATAATCACTTAATCATTTTCATAAGTATCACATAAATTGTGTTTATATTAATGAAATTATTCATTAATTACATACATTAACATTTTGCTAAATAATTTTACAACCGCTACTGCCTGCGTCAGTTTCTTTCACCCTTTAAATTGTTTAAATAAAACAGTATATTGTGTTTAAAATATATTGATACTTGTTGTTGACGATCCTATTTAAATCTAAAATTTTCCTACTGTACTGCAGAGTATTTGAAAATGTTATTTATTCATCATCGTAAACATTATCATGCTAAGATAAATGTAAATGTCAATCTATTATCATCATGATAAAGTAAATATACAAACACATTCTTACAGAATCTTCAAATAGATATGGTCATCTGATAAAATATTTACCGTAGTCAAATTTAAACGTCCTGCTTTTAGATCCGTTGAAATGAAACAAATTATAAAAACATCTCAAACTGATTAAATATCTATATAGAAAATGACAAGGAAATGACTTTTAAATATTTAACTGGATTACTTATCAAAAGTGCAGATCAAAGACGAATATGATACAGAATTTATAGATAACTTTTTTATATAACAGTTTATAGCATAATGCCAAAATTATACAATTTGTGGTATCGTACAATATTTACAATCACAAGTTATGAAAATACCGTTTTAGCAAATTTTCATCATCATATTTTTTTCTAAATACATTAAATAACATTTGTCGTGCATCATATGTACGTTTATGACTTTTACACATAATGTCAAATAGCCATTACGAATACAAAAAAGTAGATTAGAATATTATGTATAAATAATGTTCAGAATATTAATCGACGCCTTGAATCATCAGCTATATATAATTTAATATAGTCATCTCTCGGTTTACGCAGTTCACTAGTACAATTGATTCGGCATCGCAATATGTTACAATTTAAGAATTGTGATAAACGCTCACATTAAAATAATGGACAATATGACAGAAAATTTAATTACATCGCCAGGCATTTGATGAAGTTCAATATTTTGAATTGCGTAAAGATAATTGTAACAGCAAGTTATGAAACTTAGATTATTATATGTCAAATGTATTTGACAAATTTGTCATTTTAAATAGCAATAATACTGAAATAAGATAAATTATATGATATCAAACATAATAAATTATATTTTTAAAAGATTATATTAACCAAATTTGCAGATTTTAATCATGGAAATGGTAAAGATAATTTTGCAATCAGCAGAAAAATTGAATTCTGTCTTAGTCTTAAGTTGAGGTATACCTGTATATTTACATAACAACTCGCAAGAATCAAATCCCTATATTAACTGAAGAATAACTACAATTGTAATTATGTAATCTAATACTTTAATGTTCCAAGATACGGATGGATTTATATATTACTTAAAAACAAACAGAATAAACGCGGGAACATAATGAAATCAAGCGAAGAAATAAGTTGGATGAGATCAGAGGATCGAGCATGTTGCTAAAATAGATATTTTAACTCTTCCACAACGGGTTTAGGTGTCACCATAAAAAAATGATTACGCTCATTAAAATGCTATAACTCTATAAAAAATTAAGAGACTCGCACGAGTCTCCCGTTGTGAAAGAGTTAAAATCAGAATCTATAACAAAGCGCGCATCATTTGGCGAGAATAAATGAGAAAAATATTTAAAAAAATATCATATATATATATTTTAACATAAACATAACACAATTGTAAAAAAAATAAAACGTTCTATAACAATACGTAATACTGTAAAAATAATATTTTTAATATCAATTGCAATAGAATGATACGAACAATACATTGCCAATTCCATTAATAACATACTTCTAATAAAAAACCGACTTCATCTCAGAATCAATGGTTTAACACATTACGCATGGGAAGCATATTTATATGAATTATGCCATGTTTTATAAAGATTTGTTATGAATAAATAAGCGCAGTTTCCCCGTACGTAATGTGTTAATATAACGCTGTCCATTTGTCATAAAAATAAAAACCAGCGGAGCTTTTGAGAACACATCGTATTTTTTATGGAAGTTATATATATATACCGTTTATCGTAAAAACTAAATTTTTGTCAACAAATTTAATCGCCAATGATAAAAAAATATTATTGCTTATGATTATGTGTAAATGATATAAAAATACAAAAATAATATTCAAGGGTAAATAAAGTCTTTTATCTTAAAAAATCTAATTTTTCAATTTCTAATTTTGAAATACGATCATTTCACCGCTTGGATGAAATTAGTTATCAACAATGCATACATTCCTTTTGCATTTAGCAATTATTTTGTTTTTTGGAAACTATTCAATAAAAGAACCATTTCAAAAATTGTACAGTTAAATAAAAGCTCGGCATGAATACAACGCGATTACTTGATATTAAAACCATGTTAAGGAATGTTTGCGTATATTTAAATTAAGAAATTGACTAATCATATGTTAGTTATAATATCAGATATAAAATATACTTAATGTAAAGATTGTATAATTTTTTTAACAATAAACAATCAGCGATTATTCGCAAAAGCTATCAGTTTGATCACGAATGATCTTCAAGGGATGATATATTACACAGATTTTATTGCATTTTTATCTCAAAAATGTAACTTGGACTATTATTATACAAATCTAATGGTAAGATACATTCAATACATTTTATATTGTAATGAACACAAGTTATATACATAATATTTTTGCAATAGCCGATATGATAATATATGATAGATCGAAAAGCCAGCTATGAATAATATGAAAATTATGGCTACTAATGAGATTTTGTACATAGATCTATTGTAGGTTTATAGAAACTTCTACGCTGTGTATTTAAATATGGTATAATCCAAAAAAATACATTTGTAAAATTCAAGCTCATTCATTAAATTATAAGGTTTTCGTACCAATATTTTATACAGCGTCAAAACATCATATTCATTACATTATAGAAAGAATTGTACCAACATCTATGGTAACATATAACAGACTTCAAATTCATGGAAGCATATTACATTAAATTTTTTTAATTGTACATAAAAATATGTATGGACCAACTCTATTAGTTACGAATACTGTTACATACAAATACATAAATAATGAAATTTAAGGTACATTTTCCCACCACCATTTGAGTATTAATTTTCGAGTATTATATGAAATAAGATAACAATACGAAATTGAAATTGTATCAGAGATTGCATAATTAGTTTAAATTTGAAATATCAGATCAGAGCCGTAACGAGGGTATGAAGCGCCTGTGGCAAGTATTTAACTTGCGCCCCTTACTGCTTAATGCTTAAGCGATGACGAAGAAAAGCGCGATTAGACTACTCAATATATATAATAAAAATGGACAGAGTCAATCAGTGTTGATTCTTGTGAAGTAGAATGATCAAGTTAAATAAAAACCATGTGCAACTCTCGACACGATTGGTATTTTGGGCCACAAACCCATTTGCGCCTGTGGCTGGTGCCTGCTTTGTCACCCCTTTGTTATGGCCCTGTATCAGATTAACAGTCAAAAAGCTTGATTGCGTTTGTAAATACTTTAGAGATTCATAAAAACCGACAAATAAAATAGCTTAACGTAATTAAAAGTAATCAAATACAGTCAATCTCAATGATTCAGTGCCTATGTACATTTAACATAATTATCCATGGAATATTAATTGGACGGTTACACATTATACTAATATAATACAAAAATATATGCATAAAATTAACATAATAGAAGTTTAATTGAACATCAAAAGAGCATCATTTAATGACTGACAAATGCTATTATGTTATTTGTTTTGGTTTCAGATTATTGATTTACTATTTACGATTTAATAATTAGGTAATGCCCTCTGATGATACGTCGAAGAAAAATAAAGAATTCTGGATATACATGAAATATCATACCGTTATATAATACACATTTACAGGTATGACAAAATTTTATAAGCATAAATAATGCGTACAAAATCGACTGAAGGCAAAACAGCGCAAGCTCACTCCGCGCCTTATAACATTTTTTATATACATCAAGTTTCATTTTTTTTGGTTATTATAACATGCATTTATGAATATATGACACTGAATGAACAAATAAATATATGTTGAAATACAGGATGTGGCAGGGAATTTTCCTTATTTGAAACGCGTGCGCTGAAGCGACGTTAAATAAGATAGTTTCCCTGCCACACCCTGTATGTATTATAATTAGATATGTTGTAAAAATAATATCGTAAAGGAATTTACAAGCTGAAGAATTTAATTATATACTAGTAAGCCTTCATTTCATAAAATAATAATTATCTGCATTGAGCATGTTAAATTAATACATTTTAAAGCAGTCATCCCTCAGTTGACACGGTAATCGGTTTAATGGTAATCAATTTCACTTTTACAATTGTGCTCATAATGGATTATTTGAGTTATTGAATATTTTTAACACACAAGCAAGGATCATTAGATTATCTTTTGCAATATAAAAACTAGTGATTAATAAATATTCGCCCATTGATCGGGATCTTTTACATAACGAATCAACCCCCGTGATCAATGAGGGTAACCTGTATTTCGCTTTTGTTTTGTATAACGGTGAAAACTAAGAAACAACTGTAATTAAACCATTTTCAACTTAAGTTAAACTCTTTCATTTCAAATTAAACCGTTTTCATTTCAAGTTCAACTGTCAGATTTCTGATGGAATGTTTTATGCTCCAAATTAAACGGGGTATTTTTTTAAAGCACAAAAGATGATTTTACCATTAATGTAATAATTCCAATTAATATGTATACGTAGACATGTTTAAAATTTGCAAATATTCATGAAAATTTAAAGAAAAATGATAGATGTGGAGCGATCTCAACCTTGACAAAAATGTTGGCCAGCACAGGGATGCCAACTTGACATCACTGTGCTTTGTTTTATTTCATCTGACAGTTTAATTTGAAATGAAAATTGTTTGATTTAAAATGAAAATGGTTTAACGTGGTGTTAAAATACTGTATAAATATGGTAAATAAATATATAAATTGATTCTCAAATTAATAATGAATCTATAATATTTATAAAAGGCACGATAAACATGGACATGCTTTGATGAGACGGTTGAATAATTTCATTTCAGCGGACGACGTGCAAGTGAAGGGAGGCGTTCTTAGACGAGAGTTTGGCGAGGAGACCCTTTCCGAGGTCGTCGGGAACTTCATGCCAGACATATTTTCCGACTGCGGGTGCCTCTTCGAGCGGGGGTCGGAACGCGACGAGTAGTGTGAGGCACACACCGTCGGCGCCTGGTTCTCCGCTTGGGTCTGGCGAGTGTTCGACGGAGAGGAGGCCGTGCGGCCTGTGCTGGGGTAGGTCAGCTCCAAAAATATCAACGAGGAATTTTCTCAGCGTGGAATGGAGGCTTTTCGCTGGATCGATTTCAGCTGTTGGGAGGTGGAGTGCCGTTTTCTCGCCAAGGAGGACGTGCGCTCGGTTCGTTGATCTCTTCTTGATGACGGCAACGAGCCGGAGAAGATTTCTATCGTGGGATCGTGGATGCGGCAATAGATCGGCATGCCAGGAACCGTCGGATGAAGCGCAACGGGCACGCGCTCTCTCAATGAGGGGGAGCACATCCTCGGCACGCAGGGAGACTTCGCCGAGGTCTGCTATCCACTTGGCTTGGAGCGATTCGGCATCAGCGCGCGCCGGTGTCTTCAATTCGCCGCCTCCAGCTTCGGATACGAAGACGAATCTAAACCAAGAGCCGGCGGCGCTCTCGACTGCTAGCAGGGTGCTCGGCCTCGATTGCAGGCCAGTCTCTTCCAGCATCTCTCGGACAGCAGCCTCCGTGAGAGTCTCTCCCTTGTTGGCCCTTCCGGCCGGTAAATACCAGAGTCCGGCACAGCTGCGCTTGGCTTCTTGCACCATGAGCAGTTCTCCTCGCGAGTTCAGTGCCACATTCGCCACCACAATTGTGAGATTGTCACCCAGCTTCGGACGATAGTCCTGTTTAGGCGCTGGTAATCCTCGAGCTTCAGCAGCCGCCGCCTGCTCCGCCAGGGAGAAATCCACGAGCGGTGGCCCTTCGGAACCGTCAGTCCCGCGCCCCGCCAGCAGCAGCCTCAGCTCGTCCTCCACGCCCGAAGCCATGACACACACTGACAACTCCCAGTTGTAACCGGTTCCGTGTTGCGCGACACCTTTCTCCACACCTGCGGCAAAACAACCATCAACATACCATTGCAAATCAAACCTCACCTTCTCCGTCCCGCACCAAAAAAAAAATATATCGCAATACTTATTGTATTCGCCAAATGCGAAATTAGAACACGAAGGTCAAAACAGTCCGAAAGGAAGTTTACTGTTATCAGAAAAAGATTTAAATAACAGAATCGATCTTGACCAATTAACATTCCAACATACCCGTTACCGATTGAAGGTCTCTTCGTGCTTATGTCACTAATACAATAATGCATGCTCCATATTTGTAAATCAGGAGGAACATTTTGGACAATAGATCCTGAACAAAAAATATTTGAAAAAAAAAACTTATTTAATAAAGATTACAATGATTTTAAATAATAACTATAAAACAAATAATTTACATATGTATATACGAGCATCAAAACTATTTTATTGATAAAAAGCTTTGAATATGGAAATACATATGTATAGTGCTAAGGCGTAATAATAAATTTAAAAAATCGTATAAAATAAGCCCGTGCTATAAATAATGGGTGGCTTTGCTCCAATTTAATTATGAATTTAAATCAAATCTAATAGCGAAATATTTTTTATTAGATTCATATTTTATTCAACAGTTAATAAGGTTGAATTTTAAAGTTAGTTTACATCATTTTAATTCATTTATATTCCGACACAAAATCCGACGCGTTAAGACCTGGCTGACATTAGCCGGTCTAATTTTGCGGTTAGATTTGCAGTGTCATGAAAGTTTGTTGACGTGCGGCGGTACTTTTGATAGTCTTCGAAAAAAGTCAATTCCATCCTTAAAATGTTAACTCAGGAGCTAGATAGTATCAAATCTTACATGCAGTGGGAAGATGAAGACATGTTTTCTTTTGATGAGCCCGAGTATGAAATATTTGAATTATTTCTTTAAAATCGTTTTTATAATTAATCTTTGTGCTTCATATATTTCATCAACTGTATCATAATAGGCGATACTTTCTAATGTATTATGATCTTTAATATTGATCCAGAAAAATTGAACTTTAATATCGGCAGTTGAGTAATAGATTGCAATGTTGTCGTTCTGAGTTGGGATAATCTTTATGATCTGTTTGAATATTGGATAGCTAGATAGACGGAGCTGCTATTCACTCCTGTGCCTGAAATGCATTAAATAGTGGTTTCTAACCGAAACAAATTTTACCTCGCATATAAAGATAGCAAAACATCACATCAATGTTACATAAAAAAAAATAAGAATGTTTGATTTTAACATAATAAATAATAAAATACTTAAAAATCAGTGAAAAGTTGATTTTAAATTAATTTTACTTGACTAATGACGAAAAGAAACATTGTTATCAATTCATGTTTATCAGATAATGATAACTCAAAGTATAAATCAATAATATTAAATTTAATACTGTGCTATCAGCGATAGACTTACATGACCCGTTGAGCAATTTTATGAACATCCTTACTCTTAGTTCCTAGTATTTTTTGCTGATTATTTTTATGAAATGATACAAAAACATAGGGCCGTAACAAAGGGATGGGAAATCATGCGCCCGCCACGGACGCAACTGGGCTTGAGGCGCAAAATGCAGAATACCAACCCGGTCGAGAGTCGCACATGCTTTTTTATTTTACTTGACCATTCTACTTTACATGAATCAACACTGATTGACTCTGTTCGTTTTTATAATATATACTGAGTTGTCTAATCCCTCTTTTCTTCATTATTGCTTAAACATCAAGCCAACCTAGTCCGCAGTAAATAAAGGCAACAATATTTTCGACCGATTGTAAAATTTAAACAATCCATCCGATCAGTCTTTTTTGGACAAATTCGTAATCGTTCTGTAGACACGTTTGGGTATGGTGTCCGACCGCGAAACGCTTATTCATCATGTCAGCGCTCCAAAAAGCGGACCGGTTGAACACAGACCTTGTGACTGTTCTGTCCTCTTTTAGGGTTTTTTGCGGCATTTACGGGAATAAATGCGTACTCAGGGCATTTTATGATCTGTAAGATCACAGAAGCCCCCCTCGGAGGCTAATTTGCATAGGTGTTTATATGTTAGGTCGAGTACTTTTGAGATTGTTTTCGTATTTTATTTTTTAGGAGGGTCTTTATATATATTGAATAAGTAGATCTAAAATATATTTATATTGATTGCTTATAACAATTTAATTTAAAATGTTATTTTTTCAGGTTAAAATGGGAGAAAGACATACTGGTTCCGCTTAGAATAGAGAGCTTTTTGTTGATGGAAAATCAATATTTTGTCCATTTTGCTGAACAATGCCTGTTTAGCGATATTCACTTAATCAATGAAATACCCTCAGTTAAATTGAAGCTGTTTAGAGTCATGTCCAAAGGAAGAAACATCTTTATCTGCACGAGTTTATGTATTGATTTTAGAAGACATAATGAAATTGCATTTCTCTTGGAACCCATCCTGAAAGTATCCGATAAAATAATAGCATTTCAATGTTGCCCTATAGTTCTCTATAAGGGAGAATTTAAGGAAAGTGCAAAATATGTGACTAGAGCCATTCACTCAAATGCAGTTGTTGATAAGAAAGGAGCCCCAATGTTAGAAATGCCAAATATTCTCACGGGCCTATCAGCTGGAGGTAATTATATATATATGTTTTTATTATGTTAAAAACGGGTATCCGATCGCGTTAATTGGTCTTTTGAGAGGCAAAATTAAAATTTTAACTCTATCTGATATCCGATATTTCGACTTCTATCGGGTTCATTGTCGTGGATTGATTGCCGCTGTAGTCTTGTTGATGCTCCCATTGTACAATATAATTTCCATCATTATTCATGAGCTCTTGCTTTGTCTTTAGAGGCGAAGAATTCAATTATTGTAAAATCCAAAATGTCATCTAGAGTAGTTTTTCACTGTCTCCCGAGGAAAACCACTCAACTTCCCACACTGCTTATCGAGACAGTTGCGAAAGCTCCCGTCGATATTTTCATTCAGGAGACCCGCTAGGTGAGCATTCTAAATGAAACTCGGAGGTTATGCTACCTTCAATATCGAACGAATGAAGAGGTGAATGTATGATACAGACGAGGATGGATATAACCCTTTCATGTGAATGGATATTGAAGAGGCCCATAGTTCTACCGTGGACTGTTTGTGGCTGCACTATGATGATTGCTAGCAGTGATTACTTTTAAAACTGACTCCAGATGAGCCTCGTTAATTCTAATAATAATATTAGGTCGAGTCATAAATAAGCCGATTTTTTTTCATAAATAAGCTCAAAGTAAGCTTTTTTCTTTATGATGTTTTCGTAGGATCGTAAGGTGACCAGGTCCAGAGAGTAGCTTATCATTAAGGTCGAAATCAACTGCTTCAAAATCAATCTTCTGCGTATTCTATCGGAAACTACATCTTCATTAAAAACGTTCACTAAATGTCGGCACGCTTCCATAGTAATTCTTCCTTCTTGGAATTTATACAAAATACAGTGTCATGAATGAAATTTAAAAGTAGCCATGCTTACATGATCGTGCCTTACTTAATAATGACATGAGATATCTTTGTTTTAGTTGATTTAGCATTAAGCAAATGTGTATTAATGCAATGATAAGGAAAGACAGCCATATATGTCTCAAATGAACAAGTTTATACGTATTGAAACTTGAAATTATCAGATAGAATTTTCCGATCAAACATCAGAAGTCAAACGGGCTTCCGATTGCGTTAGTTTTTATTTAGAGACAAAAATTTATTCTTACGGATATTTCGACCAACGTGGCTTGATCATGGTCACAGAAAGACCGAGAATTAAAAGTATTTGATAGCTGGTTTTATATTATGCCTTAGATTTTAAAGTATATTAATGTCCTTAACAGTTTTCTGTATGTTTTTTGTTTTAGTTTACAACCTGGGCGATTGTTTGGAAAAACCGACATCAGTTTTTATAATGTTCATGTCATATGATTTTTATGGCATAGATCAGCCTATGGGGGAAAAAATCACATATTTATTGAAGCAGAAAAAAATACCATTTTTGAAGGAATATGTTTATCGTATAAGAGAACAGTCTAATTTGTATGCTTAATGAAAGATTGTCGAGGCGAAAGTTTTGTTATTTGTATTACTTTTTGTGTACAAAAGGTTATCTTAGTCCTTGTTTCAAAATGGCTTTTATGTTTATCAACAGAAATTAGCTTAATTAGCATTATTTTCATAATTTGTATGGAATAGCAATAATTAATAATCGATAACTTAATTATGAATGATGTGAATATCACATGACACTTAATTAATTTTATTATTCTTAATTGAACAGTCAGTATGATAAAATATATTTTAGTTATATAAAAGTATTAACTGTTTTTTTTAGAGTTGTCTTAATTCACTAATAATATTAACAAAAACAGTTTTTTTACAAGACATTCTCAATAAAACATCCAAAATAAATTCAGTTACATAACGAAGTGAATTTATTAAAAAATAAAATGAAAACACCAAGATTTATTAAAATGTGAAGACATTTTTTCAATTTACCAATGCCTCGCTATCATAATAGATTGTCCAGTTAGGAATGTCGTTTTTTTTAAATAAAAGACTTAAAAATCCAAACAAAAACATTATTAATTAATTTAATCGATATAATGTATTCTCCTTCAGTAGATACAACCTTTTTCCATCTATTTAATATTTTTTTTAATTCCGGAAGAATAAAATTCAACGAGTTATGATATAAAATATTTTTCGATTCCTCATTTCATCTCTTTTATATTTATGATTTTTTCCCTGTTAAATGATGCTGCATAAATAAATAATAGTTAGAAAGAGCAAGGTCAGGGGAATAAGGTGGATGTGTAATTGTTTGCCAATCGAGTTCCTTTAATTTGTTTTCAGTCATCTTTGATTTATGGGGTCATGCATTATAATGTTGCTAAAGAATTTGGCAATGGATGCCTAACCCTTTTTTTCCCCAAAGGGGGAAAATCTTCAAAAGACACCATTATTTCGTGGTAGTGTGCTATTTCTACCCACTAAAACCCCCCTCCTCTTCTGCTGCCACCTGGCTACTAATCGAGTATTGCACTAGGGTGGCAGCGATGTGTCCCTCTTGGGCTCTTCAGCCTGTGGATCATTCTGTCTGCTCAGTTGGAGGGCACTTCAGAAGCCCTTCTTCGTCTCTCGCTTCTAATATTAATATTTAGGTGTTGAAAAACATGTTATTTCTGTGAAGAAATATAGAAACTCACTGGTAAGTTCCTGGCGCTTGAGTGGTTAATCCAATTTGAGAGGATATATTTTGTTGTTGCTGAAATTTATTTTGGGACTCAGAGTTTAATCATTTTGCTATAAATTTTTCAGGATCGACTACACTCATGCTAGTCATAATGTATTAAAATAAAAAGCATTTTAAATAATGATGATTAAATGAGTTTGGAAAATTAAACTGGTCTATCCTTGTCTTATGAAACTCCTCATATGCAATAACTTAATCCTGTAAATTGGTTAACACTAATTAATCCATTCATTGTAGAATTTTATTTATACCTTTAATCTCGTAAAAATGTAAATCAATTTGAAAATATGTTTCATATACACCATTTTCTAAATTCTGGTCCTAAGTTTCTTACATATTGTTTTCCTTGTGTCATCATCATTAGCTTTTTGTCGTCTCTTTCCGGAACATTGTATTCACCTGACCACACCTGTAGGTTTAAACCCAAGATTATTGACTACCTACAAGCTAATGATATTAAATGTTACCGATTACCATTCAGTGATGCTCATATGTATTATTGTCTCCTTATTTTTAATGTTTTGAGTAAAAGAAAAAGTATCAACTATCAAAAACTATTAAGCATACCAGAAAACAACATTAAAAAACATTTATTTTCAAATGTAAAAGTATAATTTCATTAGATTTAAATAATTTAGGGGCAAAAAACTTGTGATAAAATAATGTCCAGAGATAAGTAATTAAATGTTTTCATTCAGGTTATTGCGCTCCAGTTTTTTTAAGAATAATTCTTGTATGTAGATAGTAAGGCGCTTAAATTGATCGAAAAAAAAATACTTTGTTATATTTTGAATGTTATAATAAAAAAGCCTTGAATCTGAGTTTGGTATTCTTGACTGATTCGTATATTACACCTATTTTTAATTTTTAGATATTAGATTTTATAAGAAAGGCATTTTTTATTTTAATTTCCGAAGCTTTTGATATGTATTTAAGTCATTCAATATCCCTTATTCTAATCTCCACAACTTGCCAGTTTCTTAACAAATGCACAACGTGAAAAGTAAACTGATCAATGAAAAATGATATATTTTTCTGGAATATTTAATATATACGCTCAATCCTCTTTGTACGAGGGATATGTTCCTTATTAAAAAAGTATAAAATTCTTAAATGCAAATAAATCAAGTATACCCAAAGAATTTATAAATGTATAATTTTGGTGTGTTTTAGTATATGGCTTGAAAATTGATTGTAAATTCAAGATATTTTTGTATTTAATAAATGTAAGTTTTTTTAGAATGGACAGTTTTATTGTTTTCCCCATTTCTTAAAATATACAAGTAACCTATTTATCATAGTTTATCTACGTAAAGATGAGAAATCAATCTAGTAATAGTGAATATTAATTAATACCGGATGACCTATTAACAAAACTAGCTATGTTGTAGTTACACATCCTCATAAACCCATTTTTCCGTTGATTCAGCCACATTGTGTAACAAGCTTATTAATAAACCATGCTCAATAAATGATCCTTAACACTGTTGATAGCACACTATAAGCGTTCATTTCATTGGAATATTTTTTAATGTTCAATTTGCAAAGCATCTGCTATTTTTGCCTTTTAATAGGGTTTCTGTGCAAGCCTGCCTGTTTATTTAAGAAGTAGATTTTGCAAAGAAGTGGTGATACTCGGCTATAGACAACACTCCAGAACATTCAAGGGGGAATAACAAAATTGATCAGCGATAAGAATGATGCGGGTATCTTAATTATCAAAACAAACGCCTGTTCTCCAGACAACAATCGAGCCTCGACTTCTAGACACTTTTGCTTTTTTGCACAAGTGCTTTTTGAAAAATATAGTAATGTAATTTGTGTGTATAGATTTGGTTTAAATAATGCTTATAAATGACAAAAGGTTATACCCATATAATAAATAAACGTGTACAGTATATTCGATAAATAAAAAATGGGCATCTCGTTCTGCACTGAATTCCCAACGAGCATTTAAACGTGTATGGGTTCCTTCACAGCATGACCTTGCTATTGAAGCTTTGTTTGTTGAAACACAATTGAAATTTTGCATACTTTATCTAGATAGAATTGACTAGTGATTGAACAAAGGGTTTTTTTTCTGTGAATTATTGTTATCGGTAAATGCGGAGTAATACTGCAGCATTCTATGGAAGTACGCATTTCTTTGTTTTGTCTTTGTTGGTTTTCAGAAAATGTTGCTGGAGTGCAAAAGGTTAACCTTTGCACTCCAGCTCCAGTTTCTCTTGTTCAAAAACAAAGATCAAAAGTCAAGAGTGCGATACAAGAAAAATATTCTGATCGGATTCATGCTAGTAAGAAATGAGATGATTCTAATCTTGTAATAGAATGATCATCATAGTGCAGCCACAAACAGTCCACTGCAGAACTATAGGCCTCTTCAATATCCATTCACAGGAAGGGGTTATATCCATCTCGTCTCTATCATACATTCACCACCTCATTCGCTTGATATTAAAGATAGCATAATGATTTACACATTTTCAATCGATCATATCAAAGTAAATTTAATTTTATTTCTGGATTTTAACCCCTAAAAGAGTACTATCCCAAGGCCTGGGATCCCTCCTCCTCTATTCAAAAAGAGCACTCTTGTACATTGAGCTCGGAGACAGATAGAAACAGAGAGATAATGTAGCGCAGTTCGGGAGATAGAGAGCTTCCCCGCATGCATCGCACGATTGTAGAGATGGTTAGCCCAATTTATCGACTAATAATGATTTTGATTTCAAGTGTGTTATTATGTGTTAGAATATTGTGTGCTATTGACAGTGTTTATTTATTTAATTGCTTCCTGTTTGTCGCTGCTTGTTGAATGAGTATTTGTCTCAGAAGCAAATGAATAGATTTCTTGTGTATTGTTTATGTAAAAAAATGACATGGTCTTGTATGCTGTCAACAGTGCTTATTTACAATTGACTCTGTCTCGAATTGAAGATTGTCTTACGCTGATGGCATTAATGAATTCATTGATTTTAAATTTGTTTACTCCTCAAAATGTTAAAAGATGTATGTTTGTGACAATAGGATTTCTCACACTTGTGGAAATCTATAAGAATTGATTAGATTGTTGATGCTTATTCAATTCTAAATCCAACAATAGGGGAAAGATCATTTTATTCCATAAGTACGCTTTTGAGATAAAATTCTTAAATATTAAAATGGACATCCTCAGGTATTACTTTATTTATCAAATATTCAATTTAAATAGATATTTTATACAATATTTAACGAGATATACCAAATTGAGTTATTTTTTTACATGAATATAAATAAAATTTATGACATGTATATAAAAATGTTTATATCATCTTCGTCACGTCGCATGAATTTATTTTCTATCAAATATTCCAGTTGTTCTTTGACCATTTTTTTATTCGGGAAGAACATATTTTTGAGAACGTCAATTAATTCAACCTGAAAAAATAAAACCATTTGTTAGATCTAAAAATCTGGCTAACAAACCAATAGTGGCAAGATAAACAGTATTGCTTACTTGTAATGCAGTATTTGTTATTCGCTTTCTCATTTTGAGGATTTTAATTATTGCTTCTTGGGTCCTGTAAACTCTCAATTGATAAATTGATTCATTGTCTTCGGTTTGACTTTTTTCGGAACTATTCTGCAATCGACCTATAAGATTTAGTTTCCCTCTCTTCTGAGTTTTCCGATTTTTTACAATGACAAATTCTTGATTGATCCAAAATTGACTATGTTCTGTGAAATCCTTAGGGTTAGTTACGGTAGGTTCGTAGAGTAAAATTTGTTCTTTATTTTTAGGACAGGAAACTAACGACCACAGCGTCCTTCTCAATTCAAAATCGGGCAGTTCAGTTGCTAATTTTAAGTTTTCATACGATACTTTATCCTTCGGGCGTTGATTCCAAGCGAATAAAACCGCCATTTGAAGGGTGGTAACATCCAAATCGAATCTACCTACTGAATTCACAAAAGTGATTGTCCCGTTGCTCATATGATGGTACCATTGTAATTTTCTACCCGAGTGAGTTTTTTTGTAAAATTCTTCAACCTCCGGAATGTAATCTTCTAGCTCTACAGGTAAACTGACCGTTATCCTCTCACCGTTTCGAGACCAAGCTCCAGCATTTAAAATCTTAATGTTGATTGCGTCGTGGAGACGAGTCTTTTGCTTAAATTCATGGTTAAGATCCCTGCTCACTTTGATATCTTGGAACATTCGACCTAATTTACTTACATATTCTGAGGGCATTCCGCCTTCTCTAAGCCATTCGACCATTTCTTCCTCTTTTTCAGAGTCTGCACTATTTTCCAGGATCAATCGTCTTGTTAAGTATATTTGATATTTACGCATAAAGACATCTTTGTTTTCTACATATTTGAGTACCAACAGTATATCTTTAAGTTTATTTTCTATCTGTTCAGGAGTAAGACGTTTGCTGTAGCTGGATTTTTTTAATAATAGATCGCAAAAGTTTGCTAATAAATCAGGACATCGGCTCTCTCCCTGGGTACCTTTTGTTCCTCGACAAGTTATGGATGACATCAACTCCAATTTGAATATAGTCGTGTCATCCACTACTCTTTTATATGCTTTGTCTCTACTCGTATAGAATCGAGGATCACTATTGAACGCATCCTTTATGAGATCGGTAAACTTTCTATATAAGCCAATTAACCTTTCGACATATTTCTCCGAGTCTTGATTTATTGTTTCTGCGGCAGCTTTCATATCGGCAATGCCAGCATCGACGATATGCTTCTCTAGATCATCCAGCATCTGATTTACGCCGTCTGTTATCCTATCTAAGAGACGAAACATTAACTGCAGGTGTTTTGTTTGCCCAGAGGAGATGAGTTTGGGACATTCGGCAATAATTACAGAGTGAGGTCCTTGAATTAAAACTTCTTCACAGCATCGCTTAAGTTTATCAACGCTTTCTACCCCATTGGAGTCTTTTCCTGGCTCTAAATACTTTCGGGCTCTGTTTTCTTCATCGACGAGTTTGAGGTATGCATAGTCCATGTAAGCCAAGACACCGTTGGTTTGTAGATGCTCATCCACTTTCAAGACATAGAATGCTTTTGTCGTTTCTATATATGCTGCTTCAAAATTACTTTTATAGAATTCTAATTTATTTGCAGAGTTAGGACAAAGATTCACTGTAATGGAAAAATGTTTATTTATCAAAGAAAATTAAAAAAAAAAATGTGATTAAATCATGAATTATTAAAATTAATCTAGTTAAATCATAATTAAAAAAATAATAAATCTTTTAAGATCAACCGTATGCTGAGATACATAGGGTTGATTTATTGACAAATCAATTAGCGATAATATACATGTTATATGTCAAGATAAAAACTTACCATAAGATTCTCTCACCCCGATGACGAGTTGAGAATCAAAACTTTCACCATTGCGCTCGGCCTGCACTAGTTTCATGGCGGTGTCCTGCAATCTCTGTTTGATGTCCTCAAATATGTACTTGTTCCATGATTCAAGCATGATTTTACGTACTACACTGTCATCAGCAGAGATTTCTTTCTTATGGTTGCCGTAATTGTGCGAATTGATCGGGTTCTTGTTTAGCAGGGCCCTCTCCAACTGAATGAACGGAGTAGGTAAGATGTCACACTGCGTGAAGAACTTGCGCCATTCACTGATGTAAGCTTTCAACAGCGTCAGTTCTTCTTTATGACGGTGCACTTCCTCCTTGACGCGTTCGATGAATCGGTCTATGTCTTCTTGGAGGGCATCGCGGATCTTCGTCGCGCCCTTCTCGTCCCAAAGGCACACTGCGTGGATCGAAGAGAAGAGCTCCTGCCATTCCTTCTGAGTTACTGCCTGCTGCTCTAGCAGCTTCTGGATGACGGGCTGGATGGAGGGCCATTTCTGTTCGAACGACGTGTATCCCATTTTCGCAATGTCGGAGCCCTACCGAAAACGGGTCCGGGTCGTCAGCACGCAGGAGGCGAAAGGAAAGGAGAGCGTTTCACCTTCAACATGTCAAACTGGGAAGCGCACGTCGCCGCCGGCGCCGTCGCTCTTCGCCCGTCTCCCGTCTGCAACCGCACGTCAAACCAGACACATAAATACAAACCGCTTTGCCCGCCATAACCCAAAAAACGCCAATCTATTTCAGCTCTGTTAAAATTATTTCTACATAAATATTAATCAAAATTATAACAATATAACATTTACAAAAGTGATAAGATAAATTAACTTTATATCGTATTATTTTTTTATAACATAAAAAAACCAATTTATTATTCCCATCAAATATTTTTTTTTAGTTACAGTCTGTTTTAAACTTGCCGTTGAATTGTTTTGAATATCGAATAATTGTTTTTATTCCTTATGACAAATAATATGTATTAATATGCTATTTAAAAAATATTAGAATTAAATTGTTGTTTTTTATAATTATCATTGAAAACTATTGAAAGAATATATATTTTTTTAAATTTATTTTATTCTTCAAACTCCGATTATATCAAAATAATTGCTTAAATTAATGCAGTAAAAAAATAAATTACGCCGATATTTCAATTGGTTGGTAATGTTTAAATTGAAAGTTGTGTAGGGTGGCAGAAAGTGCGTTGCGCGCGTGCTTGTGGCTTTTTGGTTTGTGCTGGTGTTCGGTGACGGCGCCCTAGCAGCTGGAGATGGCTACCGCGGAGACTGCGCGCGGAATTCCCGCCCCAGCCCCCACGGCGCTGCAGCATCAGGATTTGTCCAAGCTCGTGAGTTTGCCACGTGGTGCTGACGCAACTTTGAGAGGTTAGGGGCGCGCCGGCGTCCCACGCATAAGCCATAACCTAACTCCCTCGGTTATTTTATAGGATGTCACGAAGCTGACTGCAGTGTCACCGGAAGTCATCTCCCGCCAGGCGACAATAAACATCGGGACGATCGGCCACGTAGCTCATGGAAAGTCCACCGTAGTCAAAGCCATATCAGGGGTGCAGACTGTACGTTTCAAGAATGAATTGGAACGCAACATCACCATCAAACTGGGTAAGCTTCAATTCACAATCATCCCATTTATGTTTTATTTTCAAATCCGACCAGTTAATACATCGGTATTGTTTCGCATCCACCAAGTGTGCCGTTTTTCCTCAATTAAATTGAATGAAATTAAAACAAAGATATCAAACAATAATAAGCCTTATATCGATGGAACTGTTTTGACAATTGTTTAAAGAAGTTTTACTGTAGTTTTGAAAATTTTAAATACACCACTTGTTTTTGTCCAATTAACATTGATTCGGCATGAATTATATTTTAAATATATGTTTTTGTATTTGATTATTTTTTATAACATTAGCCATTGAGAATAAGTCACAATGACATGTACTGGAACATTGCAAATGGTATATTTAAAAATACAAAGTGGGTTGTACCGTTTATAAATATGAATAGAGCATGAACTTAAATTAGGTTTATATTAAATAATAAGTTTTCAAGTGTAAATAAATTAAGTTTTCTTTACGATGCTCTTCAAATATTTGAATTATTTCTTCAGTTACGAATGAAAGAAAGGTGAGTCGTGTAAAATTAGGCGATGTTGCCAGCCACGGTGAGTTCATCTTATGTGGAAAATTGGGAAACAATTGTTTTAAATAAAAATATTTTTTACAATACAAACACTTTCTTCAGACTTATTAAAGAATGTTCATTGAACACCATAATCAAAGTGCAGCCGCACACAGTTCATTACGGGAGAAGGGCTTCTTCGATACCCATTTAAAGGAAGGGGTCATAAGCTATATATACCAAGAGTTGGCAGCATAAATTGAAGGTCATCTAACACATGTCAATAAATTAATAGTTGTGTTCTGGCGTGTTTCCGGACTAACCTTATGTCAGTCTGGCGACTGAGTGCCGTTGGGTTTGGGAGGGGAGGAGATTTAAATCTAGTGGAAATTCAACATTTTTTAAATTCTATTTTTATTTAATATATACTCTACAAAAATAAACATGTCTATATTACATGAAAATTTACATTTACAAACCTCTTTGTAAGATAAGTTCCTTAGAGTAGCTTATAAACTAAATAAATAATACTTAATACTACTCATTCGACCGTTCATTCTTATGTCGCACATTCACACCATCTTGCACACATGTCGCTCAATAACGAGGACTCGCATTGCTTACTTTATATTTTTAAATGTCTTTGGGCATCTTGTGCACATATCCTAAAACGTCTGCCGTTGTTGCTGTAGTTGCCTAGGGACAATATGAGGGGGTTGGGACAAAGAGGAATCTTAGCATAGAAGCATTTTGTGAGTCTGTAAACATATTCTTTGACGTCAGGCAATTTATTTGCTCTATGGAGCCTTTTCAAATTAGTAAACTGAGCAGTGTTGTGAGCGATATTTAGCGCCTTATTGTGCACGATTTGCAGTTGTGAAATGTTTGATTGGGATGCATTACTTCAGACGGGCGTGGCGTATGGGAATGCTGGATGATTGACTGTCATAAACAGGAGAAGTTTGTTGACAAGGAAATGTGTTCTCCCACTTCAGCTTTGTGTCCAGATTCACGATTGCTTCTGATTTATCACTATTCAATTTTAATTTCCATTTATGGAAGTATTTGTCCGCTGCATTCAGGGCGCGTTATAGGTTAGCAGTCACTAAATTATTGCTGTGAGAACTAGCAAAGTAAGCTGCGTCATCAGCATAAAGCGTTGTTTGAGAGGCAAAATTAGACATGAAATTTTACCTCTGACATTTTGAACCTCTCATCAGGTTCATGTTCGCGGTTTGATTGCCACCGTCGTCTTCGTGATGCTTTTTGTGATCATTCTCCATTTAGTGTGCCGTTGTTGGGTTCGCTTTTTGATTGACGGCGAAGTTTATTCGTTTTTCAATTTCTATCACATCTTGCAAACTCGATGCACTAGCAAAATCGATGTGGTGATTGTTCTTTATCATATGTTCAGTTAGCGCCAATTTGTAATCAAATTGCGAGACTGCGTTCTGATGTTCTTTCACCCTGTGGGTAATTTGTACGGAAGTTTGTCCAATATATGACATGTCGCAGTGGCAGGAGACTTTCTATCTTTTTTACTGTCCCAAAGGTAGTGCTAATGCCGTGTTTTATTAGAAGTATCGATCATGCATTTTATGTAATGAAGAATGATGTGTTCTTCCACTTTGTTGAGTGGATTCCGAGGCATATTGTTATTTTTTTTAAGAATTTTCTTAATTTTGCTCAGGGGATATCCATTTTTTACTAGAACTTGGCTTATTTATTCAATTTCTTTCATGTCGTTTTTATCTATTATACATAAATACACATTTATGAATTTATAATATTAAATATGAACAGAAAAACAGTAATATATAATATATAAACACTGATATAACTAATATAGTTTGAAAATACATTGTTTTTCAAATGTTTTGTAATTCAGTATAAGAGAAATGTGGTAAAATTTGCAGTGCAGTAATACCACTTTTGTCAACATATTGCTTTATTTAATTTAGTTTATAAACCTTACATTTAAGATACAGATAGCATTAAATATAATAAAGTGTATTGTAATTTTAAATTTGCATTTTATTGAAAAGGGAACATGACTCGTAAAATGAAAAAAATACGATTAACATTGCTGTAAAAATAAAGAATATATCTAATGCATTCAATGGTTGATAATTTATGATTACTATAAGTGGAGAGTGATTATCAGAAAATGCAAAGCAAATGATAAATAAACATTTGATGATAAGCAAATGGAGTTTTTGAAATCGTATTAGGTTTGTCATGTAATGGTATGAATGGATGAATGACGGACAACAGTCGTTGAATACTAGCTTTGAGAAGTGAAATGATTATGGAAAATTGATTAAATCAGAAAAATGTGATGTCTAATCTTCAATAAACATCAACATTTAGTATTATACCAAGAGCTGGCAGCATAAATTGAAGGTCACCTAACACATGTGAATAATTTAATAATTGTGTTCTGGTGTGATCCGGACTATCAAAATGATATTCTGGTGACTGAGGACCGTTGGGTATGGGAGGGAAGGGGGTTTTTAAACTTTTTAAAATTGACCTCAATTTCTGGTTAGCCTTACCGAGTTTGAATCAGTCTGGTACTATCTTAACAAGCTGGTAATAGTCTGGCAACCCAAACTCAACGGTACTCAGTCGCCAGACTGTCATAATGATAGCCCAGAACAAAACTATTAAATCATTCACACGTGCTACCAGTTCTCAGTCTATAAGGCAGTGCAGTGATGTAAAATTTGTTCCATAATCTAAAATAAATGAATGGCCAAAACGCACGGTACAAGGACGTCCTATAAAAGCACCTGCAAGTATTGAAATAAGAAAGAATGTTGATCAGTCAAAATATAAATTTAAAAAGTGCAGAATTTTTCTTGTAACATTTTCATTTATTCAACGATCCCAACAACAATAAAACAGATTTTGATTAAAATATATCATAAAACATGGAATACCTTTGTTTATATATATTTCTTTTCAATTTTCAACTTGAAAAGTTCATTTCAACTGGTTAAAATGGAATTGTTTTAATAATATCTATTGCATTTCCATTGAATACATAGTTGATTTCATGGTTCCCATCCTGTAATTTTCAAGTTTCAGTAATTCAACACGATATGCAAAATATCGTAAGCATTTTTACTGAAAATTACTAAAGCAAATTACACAGTGGGCATGTTTTATTTGATGTAATTTCATAATGTAGATTAAATAGCGCTTAAAATTTAGGGCATTGGATTTATTTTACAGAAAGACTTACGGAAGAAGAAATTAAACGCCATACTGCAAACGGAATTTCAAAGAAAAAGAGAGTAAATAAAAACAAAGAGTACATTGTTGAAAAAGTTACGGACTTGAATGTGGAAGATGATGAAATTATTTTATTAATCAAATGGAAAGGTTGGGCTCATTTACACAACACTTGGGAGCCAGTCTATAACTTGGAAAATTGTTGGAATCTTGTCAGTAGTTTTTTAAAAAAAGAAGCTACGAATAAGAAGATCGAATTAGAAATGTTACAGCAGGAATTATCCACGGAGATTTTGTTCAATCAAGAGGTTTTAGACAAGTTATGGCAGTCAAGTGAATCTTTGCCAAAATGTCGAGACAACGTAATACTTAATCTGTTGGGTTATATGAAAGGAAGTGAAAAAGGCTTAAATATAGATTTGTTAAAAGAAGAAGCACAAAAAAGTCTGTTAATTTTAAAGTCGGTTGAAACTAGAAGCGTTCAATTAGCACAATTGGAGAAGTGGGAAAAGTACATAAATTCCGTAGATAATAAAATTTTGATCAAGGTGGAGAATATCGTTGATCTTGCTGGACCGCCAGAAGAATTCGAATATGTGAACGAAATCAAACCTTTCGGTAATATAGTAATACCGAACGATCCGCCTATAGGCTGCGAATGCAAGACGTGCAATGTCAAATCCAAATGCGCATGCGGAGTGTCCGGTGGACATTTTCCATATCAGGCAAACGGACGTCTAAGGATCGACTGTGGGTATGCCGATTTATGAATGCAACAAGGCGTGTCGTTGTCCTCCGGACTGTGGCAATCGAGTCGTACAGAAAGGCAGATCGGTGAGGCTGTGCATTTTCAGAACTTCAAACGGACGCGGATGGGGCGTTCGATCATGTCAACGAATTCCCAAGGGGCAGTTTGTGTGTCTTTACATCGGTGAATTGATACCGTCGGAAGAGGCCGAAAAGAGAGGAAAGCTCTACGACGCGCAGAATCGGACGTATTTATTTGATCTGGATTTCAATTGTAAATATGAAAAAAAAGACGACATGGACTGCGTGCTGTACGCCCTTGACGCTGCTCGATATGGAAATATTTCGCATTTTATCAATCATTCGTGTGATCCGAATCTCGCCGTCTGGCCTGTATGGTGGGATTGTTTGGATCCCAATCTGCATATGTTGGCGCTCTTCACGACGAGAGAAGTGGACCCCGGAGAGGAGATATGCTTTGATTATATGAACTTTGAAAAAAATAAAAATAGTGACGATACGTCGCCAGGTTCGCCTGAAACTGAGGACACGGAAGATTTGAATAATGCACCGAAACTTACTGAAAATGGCTCTTTCCTGATAAGTCCTAATTCACCGTCGAAAACTGCCCAAGGACGATTTATGACCGAGTGTAAATGTAATACTGTTAAATGTAGAAAGTTTGTTTTTAATTGATTTTTCATTTGAAACGTCGTTTCGTCTTTGGACGTTCCTTATTTATTGATATAGACAATATTTTTATGTATTATTAAGAAGATATGTATTTTTTAGTTTACTTAAAACTATTACAAGATCAAAATTGTATTAAGAAGATAAATTTTTGGGAAAAAGATCTTCATGCTTAATTTTAAGGAATAGAATGATTTTTTGAATTATGATGTGTTAATAATTATTAGAATTTTTTTAATTTCCATTTTTTTCAATTTGTACATAATATGTGATTATAAAAGACATGTTAAATAGAAACGTTTATAAGCAATGTTGACAATATTGTAAAACTAGCCATATGTTTGTGATAAATTTCTCATTACTGGAAAAAACACATGGTAAATGTCCTTGTTTAATTATACTGTTCAATTATTATCTTCAATGTGATAAAGTGCCTTAAACGTTGGTTGAATTGGGAACAAAAATTGTATATTAAAGCTAGTTTCAGTTTGGATAGTGACGGTCACTATTTTATTTTCTGTAGCAATATATTGCTAAACTTATTAACCTATTGAGATTTTACTCAATGTTAATATATTAAATTCTTGCAAATATGGATTAATTTATAATCCAGATTTAACGACAAATAAGATCTAAAATCGATCTTGAAATTTAATTAATCAATAAATTCTGTTCAAAATAAATATACGTGAACATTGAATGGTTCTATTGAAAGTATATTTAATTGTTATTTTTGCGGAAAGCATCTTATAAGTAAATGTGATTCTTTTGAAGCAATGATAATACTTGCAATATAATCTCCTTCTTATCATGACTTGGAATTCAGGGTTTGCTCCGTCCATGTTAAGTTAATTCTGGATATTTTCTTGTGTGCTTATTAACATATTTTGAAAGTTATGTCTATCTCTAATTATTTAACTATTACAAGTTTGCATAATGGAGCTTAAGAAATTAAATTAAAATTAAAGCGAGAGTTTACTGTAGCTTACATAATATAGGTATTAAATATGTTTTGTTATTATTAAATAAATTAGTAGTTAATTTTATTTTTATTATTTAATAATAGATTGATCAAATTTGGAATAAGATCTGCAATAAATATGCAAAGAAAACTTATCGATTTTGACACATCTTATGCGGGATCAATTTAATCAAAAGATGACACTTGTAGTGGGCATTTCCGCATCTTGGAAACATGTCATAATTTTTTCTCATTTATGTTTGAGAAAGAATTTAAGAGATAGTTGAAGAGGGATTTGCCTTTGCGTACATGTTGATGGCTGTAGACTTGTTGGAATTTGAGCCGCAACTGATTGTGTTGTTTCAGATGCGTCTTTTAATGCACAATGTCTGCCGACTAGTATTCAAATATGTAAACAGAATTGTGATCATCGAGGACTGATATTCAATTTTCCCGCAAAAGATGTGTCAATGCACACGATGTAGTTCTTGATAATTCACTAAATATCACATATAAAATTATATGATGGCATAGTAATTTATGTGATAATTAATTGTAAATTATCCAGCAAGTCAAATGATAAAAAAACAATGATATGGAAAAACATAATTATTATACAATACATTGTTTTCTTCATTGTAGATAATTTTTATTTGATTGTTTGTTTTTTAATTATAATTTTGATTGAATTCTTTGCACTCGCAAATTCATATTATTTGTTTATGTTTTGATGGGACACGTTTGCATTATGCAGTCATTTTTGTATGAAAAATGACTGCATAATGCAGACGTGTCCGCCAAAGCGTTAAATTAGTATATTTGCTCTTGCTCTATTCTTTATTTGAAATTTTTGTGTTTATGAAGAATCTGTTTTATTTTAAACAAAGTGAAAATATATTACTAAAGTCAATTGTAATGATTTATCAATAGTTGAATTATAGAGTGCAAAGGATTAGCGTTGACAAATTAAAATTTAAAATATTTTTGTATGTGAAAAAGATGATTGAAGAATATAATGACATTCTAAAATTCGATTTTTTTTTTTAAATAATTTAAAATATTTTATTATAATACGGGAAATAAATATCATTCAGAAGGAGAAAGATTTGGAGTGCAGCTATACTTTGATTATTTTTACATGGGGCTTTTCATTGTACCACATGGTGTTTATTAGACTGAGAGCTGGCAGCATAAATCGAAGATCATCTAACACATGTGAATAATTTAATAGTTGTGTTTCTGGACTATAATTATGACAGTCTGGCGACTGAGTGCCTTTGGGTTTAACTCATGCTGCAAGTCACATAAGATACATAAAGAAAATTAGACTAATGATGCCATCGTGTGTTTGGGCTTCTTTCTTTGATGAAATTGCAAAGCAATAATTTTTTGTACCTTCAACAATACTTTCAACAAAAAAGGAAAATTATTAAATCTATACCTCAACAATCATCATTCATGCATACTTAGTTAATAAGAATTGATTAAATATCCTATTTAAAATTAAGAATAATGAATTTAGGTAACATTTCATTAAATATAATCAAGCACATCCATTAGATTATTTTTTACTGCCTGTGAGAATTTTTAACAATTTATTAGTGGATGTAAAATAGATCATATGCCAAATACATGTATATTTGATACTGTGCAAATAAATCAGTTGAAACAGCAATATGATATTGTCGTTACAATACCGTAAGCACATTGGGTGTGTATAGTTAATAAAAGAGATATATATATTTGAATGCATTTATATTGCTGAAGTTGATATTAACACTTTTTGCAAATATTATTTAAATATGATTAAGACTTCAAATTTAAGCATTGTGTTTTGTTATTTCTATTGTGGAAAATCATAGTTACATGCATTTTATTTCATAATTTTTTTTATATCGATGACTTTTATAGTATAAATATTTTTTAGGATATGCGAATGCTAAAATTTACAAATGCGATAATCCCAAATGCTCAAGACCTACCAGTTATACATCTGGAGGTTCATCGAAAGATGATAGTTTTGTTTGTTTGAGACAATCGTGCAACGGTCGCTTCCAACTGGTTCGGCACGTAAGTTTTGTGGATTGCCCTGGTCACGACATTCTTATGGCCACTATGCTTAACGGAGCCGCCGTTATGGATGCAGCATTACTGTTGATAGCAGGTTTGATTCTTTCATACGCTGAATAAGTTTCGTTGAAATAAACATTTTTTTGATTAACTCGTCTCTTTTATCAGGTAACGAATCATGTCCCCAGCCACAAACGAGCGAACATTTAGCAGCCATAGAAATTATGAAATTAAAACACATTATTATTTTGCAAAATAAAATTGACCTCGTTAAGGAAGGGCAGGCGAAAGAACAGCACGAACAAATTTTGAAATTTGTTCAAGGAACCGTCGCGGAAGGTGCACCTATCATACCAATCTCAGCTCAGCTTAAATATAATATTGAAGTACGTTAATATTTTTATTTGCTAAATTTGTTGCTATATTGTTGAATCATTGCGAATATATTTCTATTCAATAGGTTTTGTGCGAGTATATAACGAAAAAAATTCCAATACCTCTTCGCAATTTTACATCACCACCTCGCATGATAGTAATTCGATCATTCGACGTTAATAAGCCGGGATGCGAAGTCGCCGATTTGAAAGGCGGCGTTGCTGGGGGCTCTATATTGCAAGGTGTTCTTAAAGTCGGCATGGAAATTGAGGTAATATAACGGCATCTGTACCGCTCGTAGTTTTATTATCATGTGTCTTAAATTTTTTAACGATTTTAGGTTCGTCCCGGTCTTGTAAGTAAAGACGCCGAAGGAAAATTAACATGTAAACCTATATTTTCACGGATTGTCTCTCTTTACACTGAACAAAATGAGCTACAATTTGCAGTTCCGGGGGGTTTGATTGGTGTGGGAACTAAGATAGAGCCTACACTTTGTAGAGCAGATCGTCTCGTAGGACAGGTATGACTTATAAATTTATAAATGAATTATATATTATTAAACATGTAGTTGATAAAAAAAATTATATGCAGGTATTAGGAGCTGTCGGTGCTCTTCCAGGTATATTTGTGGTTCTGGAAGTATCATATTACTTACTCAAGAGATTACTTGGTGTGCGCACAGAAGGCGATAAAAAAGCAGCAAAAGTTCAAAAGTTAACAAGAAACGAGGTGCCTTGAGTTTATTAAAAATCCCACGATATGATTTTTTAGTTTGTATGAATATAAAAACATCGGATTGATTATAGGTATTATTGGTGAATATTGGATCTCTCAGTACCGGAGGAAGAGTTGTAGCAACTAAAGCTGATTTGGCTAAAATCGCATTAACAAATCCTGTCTGTACCGAAACTGGAGAGAAAATAGCTCTGAGCAGAAGAGTCGAAAAACATTGGAGGTTGGTACTTCTACAATTTATTATCCTCCGATTTATTTTTGGAGACTAAGACTGAAATGTAATTTGTTTCAGATTGATTGGATGGGGTCAAATTCGCGGTGGAGAAACTATTGAGCCTACTAAGAATTAATTTACTATATTAACTCCACCAATTTAATATAAGTTTTTTTATTGGATTATATGTGGTGTTATTTATAGTAAATAAAATTTATTGATAAATATTTGGTTTCATTGTTCTTGAATAATTTTGTTTTTATTTTATATTTATCACATCTGTAATGTACTTAGGAATTAAATGCTTTTCATATTTATTTGGTGTATGTATACAGAGCCAATCAAAAATGGGGGGCAAGAAGGGGCCTCAGGCACCAAAATATTAGTTACCTCAACTTGATAACATGTTAGAATTAAATATAAAGGCAGCTAAAGCGGAACGAAATTTAAAACTATTTTGTATTTTTATTAGATTTTATTTTCTTGCTCACAATGTTATTTTAAATAAATACATTTTATGCAAAAGTTTGGTTGATTGTATCTATTTGAATACTCTGTTGTCTGTATTATTTTCTTCCTGTTAAATCAAAGGATAAGGTATTAAACCTAATCTAGCTGGTAATCTCAAGTCAATATTATATATACATAAGCAGTAAGATCAGCATTGCTGTTAGCATAACCTTATGCATGTGTCTGCGATGACTGGTGTAAACTGGTCACAGTGCGGCCACGAAGGTTTGTGGTGGGACCCAAATGAAAAAAAGTCCTACTTTTGGAAGTTCTCCTGTGAAGTGTCAGGGGTTCCGCTTCAGGACCTGTTGGACACGCAGATCTAGTGACTGGTCCCTGCCCATTCGGCGCATGCAAACAGTTCTGTAATAGTTTTGGCACCAAATCTGTGGAAGGACGATTCTACGGGGAATAACTCTGAAGTCTACTCCCTCCGTTTTTGTTAAATGTAAATTCATCTGAACAATTGGCTTGGACTTGGTTGCCAACTTTGATTATTTTTTCTGACAACAGCAAGTATTTTTAATTCAATCAGGAAGGTAGTTTTGTTTGTCTTTCCTGGCTAGTTGCCATTTCCTCATCGCTCTGCGATGGAGCGCCCTTTATAGGGACAATTCTGCGCTCCACCAAGGGGGTACGGACTTCTTTGTAGACTCCCTGATTAAATGACTTTTACTCTTGGTGCGTACTTTTTGTTTATTGTAAGTGCGTGTCTGTGATGACCGGTGTAAATCGGTCACTATGCGGACACAGCTATGTTTTGCCGACGGATGACATTTACATATCAGCATATATATAAAGGAACGGAACAGGAACAAGAAGAACACCAAGAAGACGGCCTCGAGGAGATGCATTTGATGATCTTTACTTTGCAACGAAAATCAACATTGTCTTCCGTTGACTTCTA
Organism: Stenopsyche tienmushanensis; assembly: GCA_008973525.1. Taxonomy (NCBI): domain Eukaryota; kingdom Metazoa; phylum Arthropoda; class Insecta; order Trichoptera; family Stenopsychidae; genus Stenopsyche; species Stenopsyche tienmushanensis. The sequence goes on along the minus strand of WACJ01000167.1, from coordinate 353,252 downwards.
TATCGTTTTGTAATCGCCGAACTGAGAGGGGCAACCTGAAAAAATGGCGAAACCACTCAGTTTCGAATTCGCTCGGGTAAGTTGTACGGTGACGGGGAGACACCCTCAGTTGGTGTAGGAGCGAATCCGAGATGCACTTAAGCGTCACGTATGTCTTCACCCTACCCCGGCAACGCCCTAGCGAGGAAAGGGGGGACTGGACTCCTTGTACTCCAGAAAGCCCTTTCCAGTAGAGTCAAAAAGGTCGTCTAGAGTAGTTTTCCACCATCTCCCTATGAAAACTACTCAGTCTTTACAAACCCCCAAACTCCTTATCGAGACGTTCGCGAAAGTGTTCGTCAATACGTTCACTCAGGATACCCGTTGGGTGAGCGTTCAAAATAAAACTCGGTGGTAATGCTACAAAATTAATCTCACTTTGTATGTAATGTGCTGCCATACCATTCATCAGATTGCAATAAAACTTCGTTCACTTATTAAGGATTGCATGAGTAACATAGGCATAGTCGAATATATAAAAATCAATGTTTGTCTGTATTTAATGCGCTTCCATACCGTTCATCCGATTGCAATAAAACTTGGTCAACTTACTGTTTACACTTGTGAGAATAATATAGGCATAGTAAAAACATTGTATGGATGCATCATGTTGGCGCATATTGGTCTGGTGAAATGAAGTTACATCATGCGTTAACAAACTTTAACATTAGGATTCCATCATCTGTAAATGCAGGCGCGGATTGTAACGTTAGTTATTCACAGTGCATAAACGCAGGCATGGACTGTAGAGTTAACATACTAGGATCTAAAAGGCCATATGCATCATATATTTTTAATTTGAAGTATAAATAAAAAGAATATTAACAGAATCTCAATTCTTCAACTTTATTCAACTAATTTTAGATACATAATTTTTGACTCTGACATTGACAAATGGAAATATTGCATAAGCAGAGATAAAGTTATTAAATATTTATGCAGGAGCTTGGATGACTTCTGTGTAACGCTTGACTTTGTTTGCAATGCTCATGTCAATGAATTTGTCACCGATCGACACAACCATGCCTCCGAGTAAAGCAGGATCTACTTTAGCTGTTAGTTGGATGGTTTCGTTTGCCTTGAGGAATTTCTGAAATTAAATTTTACAAAATGTGTTATGGCAATTTTATGGATATACGTATACCAAGTATCATTGAGTGTCAAAATTGGACATGCCTTAAGTGAGCCCTCCAAGTTTTTACGTTGTGCATCATCAAGAGGCTTGGCAGTTGTCACCTCGCAGACAACTTCTCCTCGGTGTGCAGCCATCATGATTTTGAAGGAGTTGATGACGGCATCCAATTTTTTGAGACGTCCATTTTCAGCCAACAATTGCAGAAGGTTTCCGGTGGCTGGTGATATGGATCCCTATCGATAAAAATAATATTTTTAAAATAAAATATGAACAATATTCAAATAAACAACTCTAATAATAATAACCTTGCTGGCGAAATGCTTGAGGGCTTCAGTTTTCAGTGATCGTTTGATGGTAGGATTTACGATAAATTCTTTCAGTTTGGCATCAGTTTTCATGCTAGCCTGAAATTTAACAAGGTCCTTTTCCACCGCTTCCAACTGCTTCATTTTGCTGGCAGCAGAATAAAGTGCTGTGGCATAGCGTCCTTCAAGGCCGAACAATTGGACTGGTGGTTTTATCATTTGGGCAGCACTTGCAGATGTGCTTAAACCTCGGACCTGTAATGATTATCAGAAAAACATGCGTTTTTTAAGTTTGCTTTAAAATTAAATAGTTTGTTTCTATCCATAGTGAGAAGCGTTCAATAAAAATATAAACAATTGTTACTTAATAGGTTGATTATAAGATGAAAATCGAACAGTAAAAATAAATAATATTTCATGTAATGAATTGATTCTGAATGTATGATGATGCACTGATTGAATGTATGATATACAATTATATACGATAAATATTTATTGGACACTTAGAATTTAAATGGATTCATATTTTTCCTATGTAACCATCATTTTTGCATTAAAAAAATATATTTCTAAGAGTCTAAAAAAACGCTGATCGAAAATATATCTAAATATGCGTTTTTTTGATAACAGTTATTTAAAATAAGGTTCATTACCAATGGGAGTAATTCTATAAATTCCAGGCAATTTTAAAAAATCGATGATTACATAACCTAACCTAAATCATCATTTTTTTCATAGGTGTATGATTTTTTAAATATGTCTTATGAAAATGTCTGGATTTAAAATCTTACCAGCACGGCGCCTTTTAACGAAGCCATTATCGAAGCGGAAGAATGAGACCGACAGCACTTGCAAAACTTGGAGACGTCTAACTCAGTGTTGCCAGTCGTCAACCACTTCTGTCACATTGTCGGACTGTAGAATTTTTTTTACACGATTATAATTTATTGGGTGATTAAACTATTTTGAATGAATGCCAATAGCTATATTATAGCTTTAAAATATAAGATTAAATTAATTAGATGTACTTGAGTTTTTTAAATTATATTTTTGAATACATCAAATATGTTGATATAATCTTAAAAACTAATGATGGTAAATCAAAAGAAAATTATTAATTATTGAGGAATATTAGATAATAAGAAGAAAAAAAATCACCGTTTGTCTCATGAAGATTTGCGTAGTTGAATAGGCACTGGTCGTGTAGCGGTCTGTTTGGGTCGTGAGTGCTGACATTTGTGTGTTATGATGGAAGGGCTGCCTCGCGAAGCGTCGCGGCTATCGCTGGTGTCGTCGGCGTCTTCAGCGTCGGCGGCGTCAGCGTCCGCTGCGTCGAGTTCGGCCTCGACATCGGCGGACGTGGAACTGTCTGTGATGGCTGAAGCTCTCGGAGAGGGTCAGATAGAGGGACCTGCCGAAGAGTCGTTTATGTCCGGGCAGCATGCCGAACGTAGCTTGGAAAGAATGCACGCCTGTCTTAAAGCCCACCAGTTGACAGACGTTGCCCTCATCGCTGCCGGTCGCAGGTATTCTATTTCCTTTGTTCTCTTGATCCTGAGTTTACATTGAATATGGTGAGAAGAATTATTATTTGTGCATATTATGATTTTAATTCATCAACTTGTTTTGATTGCATATATGTATTTTATTTAATAAAAAAATAAACTACAATGAATCTCAATCCTTAATGATTTCATGATCCTGGTAAGATAATTGCTACTGGTTTTGTTCATTTTATAGATACTGCTAAGTTTCTAGTTTGAATGATTTAATTGTTTATAATATACATCCGTTACCATTTTTTTAAAAATGTATAATATATTAGGCACATTTTAAAGTCACAAAGTCTCGAATCAAAAAGTCCCGGGACATCTCGACACAGAATCCCTACTACCTATTATATCTATAATACCTATTATTATATGAGTTATTTATTTAACAGATTTCCTGCTCATCGTCTTGTTTTATCAGCTGCAAGTGAATATTTTGCAGCTATGTTTACTGGAACATTGAGAGAATCGAATCAGAGTGAAATAACTTTAGAAGAAGTTGATGCAGAAGCATTAGAAGTTTTGATACCGTATTGTTATACAGGACTCATACGTAAGATTATTAATATTAATATTTGCCTAAAAAATATCAAGGTATTATATATTTTCATTGTATCTAATGTTTATTTCTGAACTTACATGTAAATAGAGCTACATCAAGATACAGTAGAAAATATATTATCTGCTGCATGTCTACTTCGCTTGGATCCAGTTGTAACTGCTTGCTGCGATTTCCTTGAAAAACAATTGGATCCCTCCAATTGTTTGGGTATTGCTATGTTCGCCGAACGACAGTCTTGCTACTCTCTACAAAAGCAGGCTTCAGAATACACTCGTCGTAATTTTATGGAGGTCAATATAGCTTTTAATATCGTTTCAATAGAATTTATGTAGTCTTAATCCTATAAATACCGTCGCCATAGATCTATGTTGTATTTATGATAAACACATGGCATCGTATAAAATAATATCTAAAGAATTTGACAGTATTCTATTTGTGAAAATAAAAAATATCTATTTTTGTTGCTTCTTCAGACAAAAATATAAATAAATCATCATTTTTTCAACTCGATAGATTTATTTATGAATCAATTATTTTAGATACTTATGCACTATACTATACGCTTTATAACACATTCTTATTTTACTAAATTAGAATGAATACAAAATAAGTTATGAGCATTTTTGTGAAAGCCGTGTGGAATTAAAAATACAGGATTATGTGGTATCACTCGCTTGAATTCAGCGTTTCTACCTTGTTGGGCCTAAAAGTGATTGATTTATAATTGTAGCTTTGAATATTTTTGCATAATTGTAGTCTATACGAAGAAGACATTTATTATACACGTGCCTGCTAAATTTCATAAAGAATTCTCATCCAGGGCGTGTGGGAGCACTTCCATGAGTCTGAAAATTGTAGTTTCAATAAATGCACAAATGTCATATGCCCTGCATAATGTAAAAAATTCAATTTGTTCTATAGGTATTTAAGAATCAAGAATTCTTAAAGCTAGAAACTGAACAGTTAGCCTCACTCATAAAATCAAATGATCTCAATGTATCGTCGGAGGAGAGCGTCTTCGAAAGTGTTATGACATGGGTGATGCACGATCGGCCCAATCGTGAAAAACGCATGAAGCAACTTCTCGAACTCGTTAAACTTCCTCTTCTGTCACCTGCTGTAAGTTATTATTACGTTTAAAAATTAAGTGCTTAATTTTGGTTGGAATCAATTATTGTTTAATAAAAAGTAGAACGTATCAAAGTGCACTTTGCACGAATGCAATGATTCGATCATTTCAAACAAGAGTTTGTTTATCTCATTTTTACGTTTTTTTGTTGTACGGAAATTTAAAGATACTTAAATTTCCAGTTCTTATTTGATCAAGTTGAAGTTTCTTGTGCATCTGTAACAGAATGTCAACCACTTATAATGGAAGCATTGAAATGGCATCTTTTGCCAGAAAGAAGACCGCTATTGACTTCAGAAAGGACAAATCCTCGCAAATCAACAATGTGTAAAATGCTAGCAGTGGGTGGTATGGATGCTAACAAAGTTAGTAAACCATTATTTATATTTTGCATCTAAACATTTGACATTACAAATTAATGTAACGTTTGTATATATATTTGAAGGGAACTACAAGTATAGAAATGTATGATCCGTGTACAAATACTTGGTCTCAATTTATGAAAATGGGCGTGCGTAGATCGCAGTTCGGAGTGGTGATCATCAGAGATAAATTGATATTAGTTGGAGGACGCGACGGTCTGAGGACTCTTAATATTGTGAGTCTTTATAGATATTTATAAACGCTAAATGTAATTTCAAAATAATTTTAATATGTTGTGTATTATTTTAGGTGGATTGTCTTGATTTGAAAACTATGACAACCACAGCTTTATCACCATTACAAACCCAGCGTCATGGGCTTGGAGTTGCAGTGATGGGAGATGGTGTGAACGCTCCTGTTTATGCTGTCGGTGGTCACGATGGATGGAGCTACATTAATACAGTTGAAAGGTTATCCTTATTAGATTTATGAAAATTAATCAATATTTTGGATCATATGCTTTTGTAATATTTTTTTTATTTTTAACAACATTTAAAATATCACCCAGTACATCGCAAATATTTTTAGTGGCGCACGTTTTACATGCATTTGAAATTTGAATTTTAAAAATCACAATTTATTCTTGATCACTTGTTACTCATCACACACCGGAGAAGCAAGAATGGAAACTGGAGAGCAGACATACCATACATGCTCTAATGTAAATCCACTTTTCTGTCAGCTCCATAACAGCATGTAACAAGCTTGATAATGAACCAAGCCCAACAAATGAACCTTAACACCGTTGATAGCACACAATATTCGTTCATTTCTTCAGAATATTTTTTAACCTTTTGAGAAGTGAGCAAATTTTTAATCGATGAAGTCGTTGATGCCATAATCGCTTTACACCGATCACTTTCTGTCAGCTCCTATCAGCGTAAGACAATATTCAATTCGAGGCAGAGTCAATTGTAAATAAGCGCTGTTGAGAGCATACAAGATCACGTCATTTCTTTACATAAACCATACACAAAAATCCATTCATTTGCTCCTGCTTTAGAAGGAAATGATAATTGGACAAAGACTCATTTAACAAGGAGAGATGAACAGTAAGCAATTAAATAAATAAATACTGTCGACAGCACAAAATATTCAGTAATTTCTTTGCGTAAACAAATAACAAACTTGAAATCGAAATCATTATTAGTCAATAAATTTGGGCTCACGATCTATACAATCGTGCAATGTATACGGAGAAGCTCTCTCAGTCTCTGTCTGTCTCCGAGCTTAATGTACAAGAGTGCTCTTTCTGAATAGTGGAGGGGGGTCCCAGGCCCTGGGATAGTACTCCTTTAGGGCTTAATGTTCAACTTTTATGGTATCTTATTTTTGTTGTTCAGCTATTTTTGCCTATCAATGTGTTTTGAAAATAAAAGGACAGATTTTGTCAATTTTGCTCGTTCAGGAATAAATTTTGCAAAGGAGTGATGATACTCGGCTAATAACGTCACTCCAGAACAGTCAAGGGGGAATAACAAAATTAATCAACAATAAGAATGATGCGAGTATCTTAATTATCAAAACAAACACCTGCTCTTCAGACAACACAAACGAAAATCGTCTTATCTTTGTTGAAAGAGCTTAATAGCTTATCTGACGATAGTGATTTCAGTTAATTATACCTAAATTTTATTTAGATTTTGCCATCAATGCACGAGTGTATGATGAGACGCAAGATACCCGTCTTTGTTTTACGATTTCCGGTCCGATAGGGTTAAACTAAATTTATTTCGCAATTTCCTTTTTTTTTTCATTCTGCCCATAGAGGAAATAACAAATATTTTTATTTTAAAAGGTGGGATCCAGTATCACGATCATGGTCGTATGTAGCACCGATGATTGGTCAGCGCAGTACATGCGGGGTCGGTGTTCTGGAAGGAAAACTTTACGCCGTGGGAGGTCGCGATGGGAGCGCTTGTTTAAGAACCGTGGAAGCTTATTGTCCGCATACTAACTAAATGGAAACATTGCGCATCCATGGTCAAAAAGAGGGGAGGAGTCGGTGTGAGTATATCACATAATGTCAATATTCATAACGGAAGTTGATTTTTATTATGATAATAGTGAGTTGATTGTTTTCTATTACGTTTTGGTAAAATTGTAATTCATTTTTGTTTTCACGTAAAATGTTTTTATTGTTTGATAAAAATTATATTATTCATATTTAAGGTCGGAGTAGTCGGTGGTTATCTGTACGCATTGGGTGGTCATGATGCTCCAGCTAAAAACAGCACGGCTACAATGTTTTCTTGCGTGGAACGCTATGATCCAGCGGCTAATACTTGGACTTTGATTGCCAATCTGTCATGCGGAAGAGATGGAATCGGAACTTGTATTTTGGGAGATAAACTGGTTGCTGTTGGTATGTGCCTTCTTTGAATTGAGCGTTATTCATTGTATATTGCATATTATTATCAATTGTAAAATTAACTTTAAGGTGGCTATGATGGAACCGAATACTTAAAGAACGTCGAACAATATGATGTGCAAACAAAGGAATGGCGTCCATTGGCTCGTCTCAATATTGGTCGTGCTGGAGCTTGTGTTGTACCCATGCCCTTGGCAATACGGAAGCGAAAAATTGCAGAGTAATACATAATTTTTTCACAGTGTGCTTTGTAATCACCTCAATGCCTCTTTATTCTTTTGAAACTTAATTTTGTACCAAAAAGTATGTGTACTCTTTTGTGTTTTTGTAAAACAAGAGCGCTATTTATATATTATATATATATATATTTGATACATTCTGTATAATCTCTTGTAATTATTCAGTGAAGCATACGTTTTCATTCTTTGTATGTGTGCAGGGTTGGTTATAAGGGCTATATATATTTTTTGTATGAATACATCTGATATTAAATTTTATATCGAAAAAAAAATAGGTTTCGCTCCTGTTTTCAACAAGGGCTTTAATGATTTAAACGAGAAGCAATTAATTTATGGATAAACATTTCATTACTTTCACTCTATACGTATCAAAAACATTCAATTTGTTCAATTCAATGTCAATTTAAATTTAAAGTAAATAAGTGTGCTGAACGTATGTGTAAATTTAATGTAAAAAGCAGCTTTGCTTTTACAACCTGCTCAAAATAACATGTACAGTATGGATCTGTGCCAAATTTATAAAAAACATTTGAATTAAATTAGTTTAATTATTTTCATGTACAGCTAGTGCAAAATTTGATTTTTTTTAAGTCGTTAAAAGAGGCTCATATCAAATTCTATAATTTAAGTCTGTAAATTTTAGTATCAATTAAAGTGGTTCCGACTGGTAAAAAATTTGCACTTTCTGTACATAATGTATGAATATTTAAACAGTAAGTAGTCTTCCATTTAGATTTTTAATGTAAATTTTTTTTTTTTACAAAATAGTTCATTTTCATCAAAATACCTTCTTAAATCCAGAGGCTGATTATGATTCAGATTGAAAGACATACTGATTATCTTGTTTATTATGTGCTATTTTTATTTAGGGGGATCCTAACGATATGAAATACAATAGTATTTCATCTATGAAAAATTTGTTAACAACATTTTTATTATTAGTATAATAAATATGTGCCATTTTAAGCAGTGAAAATTTCAAAATGTATATGGAAAATATCGTTAAATTCATACACAATGCATTTTGGATTTTATCTATTATTGCTTTACTACTGTAGTAATATTTTAAAAAAGGTATTGATTGCATTTAATAATTATTTGAGATTGAGAGGTAAATCAAAAATTCAAATTATACCTCTGTCCGATATTTCGATTTGAATTTTTAATTTATCAGCGATCCGATATCCGTTTTCTAATGTAATTAAAAATATATAAATATGACCTTTATCTGATGTGCAAAGGTCAGCAGCCTTTGTTGTTGCGTCAGTATCAATCCGCCGGACCAACGGATCGCCGATGATCAACAACGGTTTCGTCAGGATAATTCGACTTGAGACCGGGAGAGTATTCGAAATGAAGAAGGGCCGCAGGAGTTCAATAAAATTTCAGATTAGCCACACAATGCATTTATTCTTGAATCACAGGTTGAGAATCAGCGCCAAAATTCCCGATGGGTTGCATCAACATTTGGCGAAATTTTATATAACTCTGGTCTTTCCTTTTTTCTCTCATATGATGTATGCATTCAAACTTTACGGTAAATTCCCAAACATTTCTTTTCATATTTCAAGAAACAATTAAATAGTCTATTACTTAGTAGTAAAGCAATAGTATTTCTTCTAGAATATTTGCTTCATTCCATAGTTTAAAAAAATGTACTAAAATCATCACAATATTTTTAAAAGTGTAAAAAATTTTCACACGTTATGAACACTGAACCTGCCGATAAAAAAATAATTTCCAATATGTGTGGACACACAAAGGTTTAAGGTTTTATTTGAAATTTTGAACTTTTGAGATGAAGTAATCCTAATGGCACATATTTTTAACATTACTTATAATTATAACAACAAATTTTCATCTTAGAAATCGGGTCTACGCAGGAATCTCTCAGGTGAAGAGTATTTTTTTCCATATTTTTATATATACAATATGATATCTTAAAATATTCCTAGTTATAAGACTGAACATTTCGAATAAAAGGTTCGTTTTTGCTTTATTTAAACAAAGTATCCTACAATGAAACTCAGTCGTTGATACCGGGACTTATTTAAACCTTTAATTGAGGTATTGACTTTTTTGTCACGGTTGAGTTTTTCTTAAATTTGTTTTTTTTAGAAGTACCGCTTTATGGAAGTTTTTAATTAGAGATGAATGTTTATGTATTGAATACAGTTTTTTTTAAATGTTCATCTTTAAGCAATATATATTGATTTGATCATTTTTAATATGTGTAAATTATTATTAGATGTGAATAGAGCTGTGAATAATTCTTTTAATTTTATGAAACATAATATATATTTCTTTTTAGTATAATATGTTATTAAGATAACGTTTCAATATGTAGGCAAAAAAAAAAACGCGTAGTAATGATCTCAACTTTTTTTTGTGAGTAGATGTATTACTGTAAATATTTTTTTGCAAGCAATGCTTTGAAAATAATGTAAATTCTTTCCGATAACATTTCAAACTGAAAATTTGTCAATTATAATGCGTTTTGAAGAAGATTTGTTGTATTCATAAATTATACATGGATTATTTAATGAACGTTGCCTGTAATAAAAATGCATTATTCCGAATCAGTAATACATCAGAAATCTGAAATCTTTCATGTGATAAAATTATTTTTAAAACTTTTTTTAATGATGTATAGATTTTCAGATAGATACTAAAAATTGCATTTATTTTTTGTGTAAACTTTAGACATACTTTGAACGATATGTTATTTGAATTTATGGTGAATGCAAATTTTTCAAAATTTCTTATTGCCTGGGAATCTGAATGATAGTTAAGAAGTTGTAGTAAATCAGGGTGTATCTGTAATCTTATATTTAAGTGTTTTTTGTATTCCTTTTTACTATCTCAAAATATATTTATCCCCATAAATATAAGTTTTATTATTCAACATTCATATTTTACATGTTTTGTGCCACTATAATAACGGTGATCATTGGTGGCCAGTATAGTATGATACATATTAACTCTTTATGGACTGTCAACTCATATGCTGTGTTTTTTTGAAAATTTCACCTGAACTACAACAAGATCTTTTATAAAATTTTAGCGGACTATAATGAGTTGGTCTATAATAATGGTCTAAAATACATTAGCAAAATATTGTGGAAAAATTAATAGTATGGGAGGCGGTGACATTATTTGTGTAATTATTCCAACAAAGCGGACTCTTTCAAAAATGGCAATCTATTGTGATGACGTAAATAAATCTAATATATATAAACTATCTCTGTTTGTTCGTATTTAATGCGCTGCCATACCGTTCATCCGATTGCGATAAAACTTTGTCAACTTATTGTTCACACTTGCGGGAATAACATAAGCATAGTAAAAATATTGTTTATGTACGCAGTTTGTTATGCGAGACGTGGCATTGCAACGCATTCTGGATAATCACTAGTATTATATGAATGTCTTATAACGTACAAGACTGAAGCTATATTGTGGCTCAAGTTCCTGCACTGCAATTTTAGCCATGTCTACCGAAGCCCTCGAATCGAAGCGAACCGAAGCTATCGAAATTAGACAGTTTAGATGTTTATTCAAAAATAATTAACATAAACTACTTGTGAACAAATATTATTCTGTATTAGGGGGTGGGCAAAGCGTTGACCATGTAATTGATGCTCGCTCTAAGCAGTTTGTCAAAAGAAATCCTTATTTTTTCTTATTAAAATAACTCGATATTGAATATATATTAGTATTATCTACATTTATTTTAAATTTAAACTTATTTTTGGCTTTTAAATGCTACGTTTTTTATGATCATTTTACACATATGATTCACCCGTTCGTCTGTAGTGATCAAAAGTTGTGCCTCCCCTGATCTATATATACGTAAAAGCCTATTAATTACAGAATTTTGTGATTGATATTAAAATGCAGAAATTGACGATTTTAAAACCAATTTAAAAATGTTTATAAATTATATTTATTACATGATGTATATGTTATATGATTTACAGATTTGGTCCAAAATGAAAAATGTTACACATCCGATAGCAATCTATGATGTATATCCCATGTTATTAATTGATATCATAGATGTGAAATAATCAAAGCTACCACTGAAACAATTTATATTACATTTACATAGGGGCGAATTGAAATTAATCACAAGGGAATGTTAATTATATTTGTAGTTTACGTAGATAACGTTTATGGTCCTGCTTATATATTTTGCAATTTCAATGATACACTCAATCAATTTAATAGATCCGATTAAAATTGTCATATTAAAATGTGTGCTAAATAAAAAAATAAAGTATTAATAGGGTCTTTAAATGACGTATTTTCAAATTATATTTGTGCCGGAACTTATGTAAACGACCTTTCATAAACCAGAATCAGAGGGGTTTACTAAGGGTTGTATAATAATCAGTTTTTAATTAAAACGATACTGTTATGATTTACATTCAATGCATACATTATTTAATGCGGGATAGAGTAAATGGAATACAGTGGGAAGAAAGAGATAAACTATTATTTTGAGCATATGTGTGCGATATGTTTCCTAATGTGTGTAAAACCGCACAAATGTATTTTTCCAGGGGATTTCAAACCGTGAGTCTTAAAGGACACGAGGTTGATTTTCAATTCAATATTTAGTATATTTAGGATATTATAAAATCAATATATTTAAGTTATAGTGATTACACAATGTTTATGATAGTTCAAAGTAGAGAATATTTTTAAAGCCCAGATTGAACTTTGAGAAACACAACATGTACAATAAATACGCACGTAGGAACGTACAAGTAAGGCAAGTTAGTTAATTCTAGTCTTGTGTGCCTTTGCCTCCATGGCTGTGCCATAAATAGCTTGTGAACAATTGGTGTTGCTTTAAATTAAGTCTTAATCAAGCTTGGATATGAGAAAACTTCATAGTTAGGGGCTTTAATCAAAATTTCGCTCTTAATTCTGGATACAAATTTTTAGATTACATAAAATTTAATACACGACATTTAAAAAAATATTAAATTTTATCTTTTGAGAGATATTTTAAAATTATTTGTTAGAGGAAGAATACGAATGTTCACAAAGCAAACTTGCTTTCAATTGTAACTCGCCAGTCACTTTGTACGAAGTTGTTTATTCACTCAGAGAAGCTTGCGGAAAGTCAACCCTAACAAAACTGCAAAGATTTTAAATAAAATAAATTAAATAAATCTGTAAAGAAGTATAAATGCGACATTTTTTTAATGTTCGGCGAACGAACTTTTCTTAAATGTTTAGCAAAACTTTTTAATCTTTTTCACACGCATTTCATTATAGGATTTTATAGGAATATCCATATCGTATATATATTATACATCAGGGCCGTAACAAACAGCAGGCGCCCGCCACGGGCGCAACTGGGCTTGGGACGCAAAACGTAGAATATTTTACTCGATCATTTTACTTTAAATGAACCAACACTGATAGACTTTGTCCGTTTTTATAATATATACTTAGTTATCTAATCCCTCTTATCTTCTGATAGCCTGCAATAAAAAAAGACAATAATATTTTCGACCGATTGTAAAATTTAAACAACCCATCCGATCAGTCTTCTTCAGACAACTTCATTTCATAATGAGAGTTTGTTGTCGTTTTTTAGACATGTTCAGATATGGCCAGTGATGTAGTGCTAAATAAAAAAGTCTGGGAGCGCTGATTAATTATAATATTTCTGTACCCCCTCCCCTACCAGCAGTGATACAATTTTCGCACCAAGTTTCCAACCAAACGTTTTTCAATTTAACCAATTTAAGTTAAAATATTTTTTTAAAAATTACAATATATATTATGCAAAATTTCCAAATCGTTTAGAAAAAAGTGTGGGAGCGCCGACCCCACGCGCCCCCGCCCCACTACACCACTGGATATGGCATCCGATTGCGAGGCGCTCATTCGTCATATCAGCAGTTCGAAAAGTGGACCCATTGGACATACAAACCTTGTGGCCACTCCGTCCTCTTTTAGGGCTTTTTGCGGCATTTTCTATGATCTGTACGATCCCGGAAGCAACGTAGCATCAAGACACTTTCTATTATAGTGATCGGCTAATTTTTGAACTTTTTGTATTTTATTTTAAAACATACATTATAATAGTATTTAATATATTGCATTTATAATAGTTTTAGTTAATTTAAAAAAATAATTATACATTATACATTCACCCCCTAGTATACTCGATGTTGAAGTTAGCATGATTTCTGAATTTAATTTGTAAACATTCAACCGAATTATTTGTGAAATTCATTTAACGACATGAAGATTATCTTTCAGAATCATCCTTCATTCGCAATAATGTGTTGTTGGTTCGCAATAATGCAATACTCAAAATTCGATAATGGGAAATATTAGGTCATACCAAAAGAAATCCATTATTTTCATACGCTTTTGTTTGAGCACAGTTAGTGTCCAGACACTGTGAATATTTGTATTTTTTTGTATGATTCATCAGGTTTATTTTTGGGTTAGGATACGATTATTCGAATAGGATGTTTTAGATAGGAAAGGATCTATGAATAGCGAAATTATCATTATTTTAAAATTACATTTTAATTATTGCTGCAAATCTAATCACTCATAGGTTCACAATGCACGACTTTATTATTCATCTCAGTATTTAATTTTTCAGATTCAGGAAATTAGACTAAATCTGGTTAATAATTTACAGTTAATGTCTCGAATTATATAATATATGAATGCATGCTATTTGGCGTTGTAAATGAATCAATTGTTATTTAAAATTAATGTTTAGGTATTTATATAAACTATACAAAACTTCATTCCAAATTTGGTTTTAATACGTTGGCTATTTTAGTGTTTTATCCAAATTATGTAATCCTAAGCGATCTTTTTTGAGCAATATTAATCTACCCAATTTGATTTTTTTTTACAATTTGAAATCGAGCCTTTTTAAATAACAGTCTAGTGTCTTATCAACATATCAACATTTGGTGAAAGGTATGAGTTATATCTTCTTTTATATAAAAATGAATCTCTCTTTGTTCGTATGTATTGCGCTGCCATACCGTTCATCAAATTGCGATAAAACTTCGTCCACTTATTGCTAAGGATTGCGCGAGTAACATAGGCCTATGCCTATGTTACTCGCGCAATAATATATAAAAATCAATGTTTGTTTGTCCGTATTTAATGCGCTTCCTTACCGTTCTTCCGATTGTGATAAAACTTTGTCAACTTATTGTTTACACTTGCGGGAATAGTATAGGCATAGTAAAAATATTGTATGGATGCACATGTTGTGACACGGATGCCGTCTAATAGAGTCCCTCAAACCATTTTGAATTCGGGGCCGAATGGCAGTAGACCCGTCGGAAGACCTCGGCTACGCTGGGCTGATCAGGTCAAAAAAGACGCCGCACGTCTGGGTCTAGAAATTGGAGTGAGGAGGCCCAGGGCAGACGAATATAACGCGTTGTCGGTGACCGGGGCTTTCTTATAGGGCTGCAGGAGTCACCCTAAGTAAGTAAGTAAGAAAGTTACAATTTATAATGTCAGATTATCATTTGATGTGTAAAAATAAAATAATCCATATCATGCAAGTCGAAGGATGTATGATGCTTGTATTGATATATTTAATTAGTCATTCACTCCTGTCATTGCGAGTTTCTTAACGATTTCAAGATTGGGTTGCTCATTTCATCAATTTACGATTTTATTAACTACATATTTTGGAAAATAATTAAAGATGCACCATCATTACAGGGTTGAATTTTCAACAAATGGACGACACCGACCGTCTTCTACGATCCACAGGTAAAGTTGTGTCTGCTCTTAGTGGCGCCAGCTCGACTGCTACATAAGTTTTTGCGGTTTTTTCCATCTCTAAATGTGTAACAGAGCTTTAACGAAATGTTGAATATTTGATTGTGGTATAATAAAATCCCCAATTACGATGTTGGCAATAAGAAAATTATTCAACGAGCGCTATAATCATCCCGCAGAACACGACACCAGCATTTTCTTCGAAGGAAACCATAACGGATGAAGCGCTTCAAGAATAATATACAACAGCAAAGTTAGTTAACATGGAAACTTTACTTACTCAAACATATAATTGGCGAAGATTTAGTGTAGAATGTGGGCTTGGAGAGCTATTTTGCTATGATAAATGCGATAGTTAATTTGCAAAACTAGATACCGTGAAATTGATCTATTTTCATGTGTATGCGTATGCTTCGTACGGCTTATAAATTTGTCCTACTGGAATAAATGCAATTTTGAGTCTTTAAAATGCTTGTTTGAGACTGAAGAATTATGATAAAATTAAAAGTCAACTGAGCTATAATTTGATATCTGCCATTTTAATGAACTTAATTAGCTATAAAAATACTTTAAAAAGGCCAATAAAATACCATATTGGACTTAAATATGATTTTCTTACACAAATAATTAGATTTTTATTATATTTTATATCTATTTATAAATATTTCACCTGCGAATTCGTAGTATTCTATTGAAAGGTTTCGATTTATTTATCATAAAGTCCAGCATAACAAACATGGTCGAATAACTCGATATGTCTATTGTTTATGTAATCATATGGATCGACAATATCAATGGCATTCGACCATGTTCGACATATTGGACAAGTTTATCTAATTAAATCTAATATGAATCGAAGAAATATTAATATTTCTACCAAATTAATTGGCACAGTAAACATTATTTGTTTGGCGATTTGGTCTAAATTTAAGCATATTTTTTGAAGCACAACATGCTTATATATTTTTTCAGAAGTCTCAATTCATTCCAAGGTTGAACTTATATTATAAGAATTATACAAGGGTGTCTAAAGAGCTTTTGAGCCCCACAAAAGAACATCTTTGTCACAATTGAAGATTTGGCATCCACGATTTATACAAATCGAAGGTCCTCAAGCAATGCAATAATTTTGTGAATATCGAACGAATTTGATTATATTTGAGACCAATTTCAATATCGAATGTCAAAATTACGATGCTGCATATATTGAGAAATTATTATTTGGAAAATTAGCGAAAAACAATTTACATTCTAGATTTTCTTTTAAAAATGGCAAAGTTCATATTAAAAGCTCGGGAGAAATGAGTGTGCGCTATTTTCCAGACGTATCTGCAATTGACAACTACTCCTATTAAAACTTAGGGAAAACTGCTTTGTGTATTTAAAACTACATGTTTATTAATTATTAACTCAATCTTTATTTAACATTTTGAATAAAGAATAATAGAGGATGATTTTTTAAATTTCTATGATGTGTATTATCAACAGCATTACTGCGAAATATTAAGAAGATTGAAAAATAATCTAAACTTTGAGCGTACCCTTTTATAGTAAATTTATATCGAGATGCGATTATTTATTTAAGAAAAGATAAAAATACAGCTCCAAAATTCACGCTCAGCCTCCACACTCGTTGGAAGTATCGTCATCAGATATTTAAATGCTAGTTAGAGTTGATGACTGCACTGCAGATGAATACTTATATGCTATAATACTTATAGTATGTGACTTAGTAATTATATTACGGAGGAATACAAAAAAATTGAATCCCGTATCTATTATATTTCATAACGATATTACCCATTATTAGAGTCGAGGTGTAGTAAATACATCACCGGTAGGGAAAGGTTAATATAACAATTTGAAAAACATATATGTACTATACATATGTATACATAGATTACACATAAAAACACTTATCACATCCGTCTGCAATTGCAGACGTGTCCACAAATGCGTTAAACAAACAAAGAATTTAGTGTCCTTATGAAATGTCTCTCTTATCAAGTATACGTCCTTGATAATATGAAAGTATTCGTTTATAAATATTATATTTATTATTATGTTATTCCTTGAAAAACTAAATAAAAAGCCCACCACTGCCTACAACCAATTGTCAAGTTAATTCAATTAAGCTGATACAAGAAGAGTATTTAAATAATATCTGTTGTACAAATTTGTGTCGTTTTCTATGAATTGCGCAATGGGCTCTGACATTTCCACAACGGTAAAAGGCCTCCATTCAAAAATACGATTTTACTCACCTTTTTACATAAAACCTTTCTTTTTTATTGCGAGAGTTAAGTCTCTATTAAATTACGATGTCAATTTTCGGAGAACAAAAAGCCTCGTCTTTGTAGTTGTTTCATCTTTTTTACGAGTGCCCCTTTTAGGCACCATCGCGAGGATCTTAACTGAAGAACTTCAGCTCTAACTGAATTTGATTTTTTTCCTCGTGCAGATTTTACGAGCTATTACTTTCAATATAAAATGAACGATGCTTTCTTGGGGGCATTTTTCGCGATGTATATACTAGCCTATTTGCGAAGGATGTAAAAACGCCCTTAATGTAGTTCTTTTTTTATTTTGGTCTTCTCTTAAGCGAATAAACGAAGCCTTTATCACCTGATTTTCGGGCTCAAGCTTAGGGATTTATGATCTCTAAACGTAGCGCTAACGTGTACGTAGTTTTGATTAAATTAATAATTTGATAAATGAGTAGTCCTTTATCAACAATTCATATTTGTTCATAAAATTATGAAACAATATGTACACTATTATTTATCATCTGATTCTTGGAAGGTCTGAATATTAAATGTATTATCAAAGTCATATTTTACCACATAATGAGTGGCAACTCTAATAATATATTAATGGGTAATTATAACATACTCATGATATTTATTTGTCTATTATATTATTACAAATTCAAAGGTTGAAAATCGAAAGCCTTAAAATCTTTATACAACTGAGGTTATATAATAAAAGAGCATGAATTGAAAATGGCAAAAATATTAGGGCATGGACACACATTACATGAAAAGTCTAATTAAAATTGATAAAAGTACTGTAATCTTGTTGTTGCTTTAATTGATTTCTATTGAGTCATTACATCCTTATTATTACTTGTAATGAAAAATGGATTTTATACGACAACAGGAAAAATCTGGGTAGTGGGTTGAATGCCAATTATTCTTCAGATCATTCGCTAAAGCTTTCATTGCATAATACAATATTTTTCTAAAGCTAATAAATAGGCATGAATTCATACCGTTCAATCATTTCCAAATTAAATATCTTAAATTACGTCCACTTTGTTCAGATTTTTACCTTTTTGCCACTTGAAGTACTTTTAAAGGAATAAAAAGGTCCGAAACCATGAGGTAATTCAAGGGCGTGAAGAATTTATTGTATAATATTTTCAGAAAAACTCTACCAAATCAATCAATTATATGCTTCCCAATATTGTTGTCTTCCACCGTTCTATCAAATTTTAATCCCATTAAAATAAAAACTGTCGGGTTTCAATGCAAATAACGTGTCTAGTGATGTTTTCACCTCATCTGATGTGTTGATATGGCCCGAGGCACTACAAATTGAAAGGGCCAGGCTCAACATGGTCAGAGTCCAGAGAAGGAGTGCAATCAGGGTGGTTGACTACTATACCGTCAATCGACCTGCTCGCTTATGAGAGACAGGCATTACAGAAAGATGAAGACAATAATAACGCTAAGCAAAACAACCTCGTTGTCCGAGATGTGGTGGATGCACGAGTTAACATAGAACCTGAGATCTTGGGTAACCAGAAAGCACGGTCAACTGTGCTACCACTTGAATCGGGTACTCACCGGGCACGGGTGTTTTGGTAGCTACCTACACAAAATAGGCAAAAAGACCGGCCCGGAGTGCCACCACTGCGGAGCGGAGTATGGTGATGCTGTACATACGACATTTGTCTGCCCATGGAGCACCGAAAGGGACATCATACGGGAGGAGCTGGGAAACAGCTCGCTCTCCCCTAGCAACATGGGACCTTCAATTGTTAACGGATGCTAGGGCATGGAATTCGTGGTGCAAATTCACGACGTGCGCTATGCGGCAGAAGGAGGATGCTGAACGTACAAGACAGCGAATAATAGCAGCATCCTCCTAACAGACACACAGCAACCCTGATCGCTCCACGGCATGCCGCAGATGTGACGAAGTAGGAAACAAGGCAGCTGCCTGGATAAAGGATCCTTGTTACTACTTGAATGACACCCAGAGAGAGACAAATGGAGAGCCCGTGAGGAACACATCGATGCTACTCTTGTGCAATACTTAATTAGTAGCTGGGTGGCAGTCAAATAGTAGGGGGGTTTAGTGGGCAAAAATCCCACACTACCACCAGAATGGTGGTGTCATTGAAGATTCCCCCTTTGCAAAAAAAAAAAAAAAATGCCCATCATATCCCACCAAACATACAGCATTATTTTTTTGATGAACCACCTTGGGGGTGGTTAATGGGACTGTTCTTGACTTAGACCAGTATCGTTTCATAGTTAATCATCTCTTGTCGATGTAAAAAAGGTTCATGCCTTTGTCTCGCACACAAATAAACACATGCTGAAACTCGGTCTCGCAAGTTTGTCGGTATCGGGAATTGTGCGGAACCCAATCGTCGTACCTGGAAACCATTCCAATGCGATTCAGATGCTTCACCACCATATATTGATTGATATTCATCTTCATTGCGATGTCCCTGGTATTTTGACGGTGATCAGCTTCAAGTATGACTTTCAGTACATCATCAACGGTGGTTGAAGGGCGCCCTGCTGTTTCTTCATCAGCTGTTGATAAAAACCGAGATCTGAATTTAGCAAACCATCGTTGACTATTTCAAACACCGATAGCACCTCTGCCCTACACATCCTTGACCACTGATAATGAAAATTTTTTTGGAAGAAATCCTTCTTTATAAAATACAAAGAGAATAGAAGTAATAAAATATCTTTTTATATAATCCGTCACTCAATAAATTTATAGGGTGATATATAGTCTGCGTCGGTATTGACAAATCAATATGATTTTTAGGAAGTACCAACCTTCAAATAATATAATTCAAAATTTCATAACAATTTAACGTTTAGTTCGCAAGTTAGAGTGATGCTACTTTTATATTTTTCAGTGTTCTAAAATCTAAAATTATAATTGATTAAGTAAATCTTATCGGTTTTGGTATTGTTTAAAAAAGCACTACTTTCAGAAACGTCTCTAAGATATATTGCAATAAATGCATTTACTTTGAAATCAACCCTCTCGATGACATGACAAGCTTGTGATAGTGACATCACCCTCAATACGGATTACATCTGTACGTTCGGTGAAAATTGAAGCAGCCAAGCATCATATGGACTACCTTTGTCTAGTCTGTCCACGGTTAGGGGATGCAACGAAACTTCGAACGTCGAATTCCCAAACCGTCACGTGACCTACGTGAGCTCTTCAACAATGGGACCTCTGTTCCCATAATCGCCATAACAATGTTAGATACGTGACGTTCTCACTCCCACGTTCCTCGGGATCGACTTTAACTTCAACCAACGTACAACAAATAAAAAGTTTATACGAACTAAAAATAGACGTTCACCAAAATAATGGCAATTTCCAACTAAATGCCGCAAGCATGTAGATTACTTTTAGGCCTCTTCGACCGTGCGAAGCTGGGTTTCCAGAATGCTAAGGCTTATTTCAAAATATTTTTCGAATGCGACTTTATATGGCTTTTTAACTCACCAACAAACGAGACACGTAGAGTTTGCAGCTTGAGCTACAAAGCTATAGAAGTTTGAGAACATTTTCGCCTTGAAGCTCGAGCTAAATCAAAGAGAAATGCCCGTTTTATTGGTCTGCTTGCAAAAATTGTCAAAACATTAGGAAAAAAAAAGTTTTCCAATGCTTCTGATAAATACAAACCTTTTTTCGATATAGTCACCTTTGACATATATGATGGCATTGAGTTTGGTGATAAAATTATCGCGTGCGAATATCCAAAATGCGACATTATTATCGTTAAAAAATACACTACGACTGTCCTCTATGTTAGTGTTTCCCAACCTTTTTACACCTGCGTGACACAACTATACACATAACAGTCTGATACATTCAAATTGAACAGAAACAATGAGTATCTTTTTAACAAATTGATGCGATTAACCTTCTATTGCATTTTTGCTAATATATTGGATATCCTTGGCTGCAGTGCGATTATTTCGATATTAATGAAGGCATGGACGAATATACTTTTTCGCATGAATAGGTCGTTGAATAATACAAAAAAGCATCAATAAATTTATAGCTTTACAGCTCAAAACTGAGGCAATGTTAATGTTTTGTGTCTAGATATCAGAGTGGCGTCCATAGGCAACTTTTCCATAGGTCCATAGGAAGAATTTATTTCTGAAGGTCGGGGGTGTAATAATAGAATTGGGAGAACGGAAATACTAATATCTTGATCCAGATTTTTCTTGATTTCCTGGATCTAAAAATGTAAATACGGAGATGATTAAAAAGTTGTGCAATGCCGATTATGAGTAATTGGATTTATAACCCTCCCACAAATTTATCCCTATCTAAAATACCAATTCAAATAGTCCTATCCTAAATTAACCACAAGTTTAAGGCAATAATCTACCACATGAAAAATCCTTTCCTCGGAAGTTTCCCATGGAGATCGTCTTCATCCAATAACAGATATGGCACATTAAAAGGTTAAATACATATTTATTTTTTATTTTTAAGACGAAGCGGAATATGACTTTTAATTATTGAAATATATTAATATTTAATATAAACCGAGTGTGTCGTTATCAGTAGATTTAATTGAATTAAAATGGTAGCACTTGGTCTAGCAGACAATGTGTTAAGAGAATTCCATCCAAATTGGTAGTTAAAACATTTACTTCATCTCCAACACAAAGGATGAACCGTGTTTTTATAACACGTACCACGCAGGCAGAGCTGTCAATTAAATTTCTCGTTGTTCTAGAATAGTCGGCTGAGTGGAAATTGTCTCTAAATTAAATCGCGATATTTCAATTTAAGATTTATATATGCGAAAAGATTTTATACGTATGAAACAACGATAATATAATGTTTTAGACTTGCGGTAATTTAAACAATTTTCAGACGATTTTAATGTGAAAGAATCATTTCCTCCATTTCCATTTAGAATGTTATCATTTCCTCTGAATGTGTATCTTAAATTAAATGACATTTTACAATACCGTAGTTCCTGCGCACATCGTACGATTGTATAAATTGTTAACCCAAATTTATCGACTAATGTGTGAATGACATAATAAATCGATTTCAAGTGTATTGTTTATGTTTACTTGAAGAAATGACCGAATATTTTGTGCTATCGACAGTGTTTCTTTATTTATATACAAGCTTCATGCACGCTGCGACGGTCCTGACAGATAAATGGATTTGTACAGATGATAAGTGGCGGATAAGCAAATATTACATCTAAGATTATGACGTATTTAAATTAGATCACTACTCAAAGAGTTAATAGTTTGATTTGGTTTTAAGTTCATAATAAATCACATCAAATAGTCAAATTCTCAAAAATGCGCATGAACTTTTGGACTGTCTTGATAGTTGTTTAAATCACGTTTATCACAAATTTCAATTCCATTATCCAGGTTAAAATTATCTAAAAATTGTCAAAATTCATCACAAACATTTCATCACTGTCATTGAAGATACAAGTTAAAGAAGAAATAAAATCTAACATAGTATATCATGCATTTGACGATCCATTGTACTTTAATGGTTTGATTGATAGTCTTAAATGGTATGCTTTGAATGTTACTATTATGTCGTGACACATAACATTGTAGTTTTTATCACATTGAAGATGTTGCATTAACCGAGAGCTTTTATTAAGTGAGACTTTATTGAAGACCGTTCTTGTGTTCTACATGTTGTATAAACATTATTGGACGTATTAAACCTGTAAGATGTATTATGGTGAATTTAAAGAAATGTTTATAATGCAATAATAATGACGACGAACATTACGAAATCAAATTGAATCGGATAAATAAGAGCACTATATCTTAGTGGATGGAATCAAGCATCCGGACAATGAAAGGTTATTGCTTATTTAGGTTGTATGTATGGGATTTATTTGAATTTGATATTGACTAAATTCACACAAATTGGAGAATTGTTGTATTTTTATAGCAATCTTTGCTCAATGAAGCGAAAATCTATAAAGGGATTGTAGTCATGGGAAGTCAAGGAGTTTTTCATCGATATGGGGCATATAATAAATATTCAAATGCAATTCAACTCCAGATAAAAACCATTACATGACGGAATCCTCCACGTACTACTCGTGTAATATTATATTGTTGGGTCGCAAGTTGTTTTACAAGCGATATTTTTGTTTAACTAATAGAAGCTGTCCGCGAGCTGATTCCATTATGGAGGAGATTATGCAAATACTAATGGTTTAGGTACGCGGATACGTGTGTGTATTTATTGTCCGCAAAAGCAATAAAATGGTTTGCTTCACTATTTTATGCTCCATAATAAAATGAAATAGCCTGCTAGATATTTCCGGAGTTGCCGTTTTCCGGGAAAGGCGGCCATTTTAAAGGTTTAATATAAATACCCAATATGGCGTACGTCAAATCGTAAAATGGAGCCAATTTCAAACAAATCCAATTAATTTATACATCTTCGCCATACAAAGATAAAGTTATACGCGCTTTGCATGAGCTGGTGCCTTTATTTAAATTTATCGTATTATTCAACGTGGAAAATGAGTCAATAACATCGTTAATAATTGAAAATGGCTTTATACTCGGTATTAGGTCGATGCATAAAAAACGTCGTATTTTTACATAAACATGTGTTAACATCTGTGCTTCATATTGTTTTTATCAACAGTTGACGAAGAAAGAGCAGGGTGCCCTTCAACCACCAATGATGATGTACTGATAGTCATACTTGAAGCTGATTCTCGTCAAAATACCAGGGAAATCTCAATGAAGATGGATATCAGATGTCCAACTCCCGTTATTGCAATTACCACATCCGAATTAATGGTAGAAATGTATAATAAGTGTCTTCTAGATGGAAAATTCAACTCAGCTAAATGAAAAAGGATAATATTGCATCAGTTGAGATACCAAAAATTATAAATGTCCACAAAATAAATAAAAAAATGCTATGTAAAGCCATCTTAAAAACAATTTAGATGTATAGGATACAACTTATAGTATTGATTAGACCTCCAATATTGACATTGTCCAGTGCTTTCAGTCTGAAGTTTTACCTACGATAATCGACATTCCTTGGCTTGTGACAAACAACATGACACACACAAAGTTAAAGATGGTCACAAGAAAACAAGAAATTGAAAGTGATAATATGTATTTTTATATAATTAATTTTGTCTCGCTGATTGTAACAGTTAGTTTTGGACAATATGTAATTTTTGGACGTTCCATCGGAAGCACAAACAATCGTTGGCTGGTAAGTGAATAAATTAATTAAGATTTTTAAATCCATTAGCAGTTGAATATTTTACATTAGTTTGATAAAATTGCATAAATTTAAATTGGCTAATGTAAATATTTTGGTGGTTGTCTCTGAAAATCAATTTAACCTTCGAATAGAAAACATTTTCACTAGTCTTCTATTAGCGCCACCCTTTTCTCATCGTAAAGTTCTAGCCGATACCGGGAAATTCGATTTTCTTCTCTCCCAAAGCTTAAAAGCTCTTTGAAACTCTATCAATATTGACTGTATTTTCATTCTGCAATAGGAAAAAGTTTGTTCAGTAAAGGATGTGTAAAAAGTTGATGCGTTTTTAATATTAAAAGATGCACTTAAAAGCTTGAGTAATATATTTAAGATGATCCTAAATAATATTTGGCGGTCCATGTGTAGGTTTTGGTACGTGATGAAGCGTCAAAGGCGTATCGGTATGAGATCGTACATAAACACAGATCGTGAGACAGGAACACGTCTTATGCATTTACCAAAGATGTTAGATGTTATAAATCTCACTTATCATGCTCGGTAGATTACAGAAAACCTTGGGTTTTCATGCTCACCTGTAACTAATTGTGTGGTTTTCAACTTTGTCCTGAGCTGTGGAAATATTTCAATTATTTAAGATGAAATTACGGCTTGCTCCCGTCTGAATAATTAAGCACCTACTAGGCGCTGATAATTTCACTAACTGAACATGAGCGTCTCAAAATTAAATCATATCCTTGAGTAACATACATTTTTGAAAAGGTTGGTATTGAAAAAAAATGAGAGTGTATTAAAATGTTTCATGATTATGTATTAATACCCTTAGTGTTTGAATCGCCTGAAGAACATCGTCAAGTTTTTCTTCATTTACAAGCAATTAATGTGAAGTATACTCAGCTTTGGTATTATAATACAAGTTCGATTTGATTAATATGACTTTCAATGAAGCAATAAATATGATGATTCAAATATATTCGTAATTAATACAGTATTCGCTCATTAGCGCGGTCGAGCGGTCGTGCATTAATGAACAATTGACAATGTATTATTGTCACAATTAACATAATGGATGGACTGATTGCGTGATGGGCGAAATGCTCCGAAGTGTGGCTGGCGACTGCACCCGTACGGAGAGCCGTGAAGACCGACGCGCTTGTAGACTATTACCTAGGGAGCGCCCAGGTAAGTGTCGCCAGTTTTTGATTATCGGTTCTTGGAATGTTCGAACCTGGAACGGTCCGGAAGGTTTCGACGCGACGATACGCGAGCTGTCCCGCTTCCGGGTCAACGTGGCGGCGATCCAGGAACATCGACTGCTCGGTAGTGGTTCGATGGTCCTTGGGGAAGCTGCGGTGTTGTACAGTGGTGACGGGACCGTGCGCAGGTCGGGAGTGGGATTTGTCTTGGACAAGAGGACCCTGTCGTCAGTGCTAAATTTTAACCCTATTAGCGATAGAATTTGTACGCTGCGCATAAGAGGAAGGGGGCATAACTTATCCTTGGTATGTGTGTATGCTCCCACGGAGGAGACAGTTGACAGCATCAAGGACGCCTTCTATGAACAACTTCAGAAGGCGTATAGCTCACTGCCCTCTTATGACGCCAAAATAGTATTAGGGGATTTCAATGCGAAAGTAGGCAGGGAAATCTTCTTCAGGCCCACAATCGGAGTCCATAGTCTTCACGAGACGTGCAACGACAATGGGGAGAGACTAGTTGATCTTGCCACTTCCGTCGGGCTGATTGTCAGTAGCACCACTTTTGAGCATAAAAATATCCACAAGTACACGTGGTTGTCTGCCGACGGGGTCACCCGGAATCAGATTGACCATGTGTTGGTGGATAGGAGGCATAGAAGTGGTGTAGCGGATGTCAGAACGATGCGTGGGGCGGATTGTGACTCTGACTTGTCTCGTAAGAACTAAATATGCCTTTAGAGCAAATTACAGTAATTTGAAACGCCCACTAAAAAGGTGGGACGTCGATGCTCTAAGGGATCGTGGGGTGCGCATGGACTTCGAAAAACACGTGTCGGAGGCTTTAGAAACGGGGGTTTCGGGGGAGAGCAGACTAAGTGGCGGCGAGGTCGATGTTGAATATATGTGGAAGGAGATTAACACCGTAATACGCGGGGCCGCAGAGGCCTGCGTCGGATTCGGAGGAGGTAAAAAGGCCGAGGGGTGGTTCGACGAGAGCTGCGGGCGTGCGGTTGAGGAGAGAAAGCGCCTGAGGATCTCATGGCTTCGCTCTCGCGCGGGTGTGGGCAGGGATGCGTACATCCGTGCGAGGAGGGAGGCCAGACGAGCTGTCAGATCGGCGAAGCGACGATTCTTGCTTCGCCAAATGGACGAACTAGAAGAGTCACGAATGAGCGATAATAGAAAATTCTATAAAAAAATTAAAAATATATGCCGTGGTGACTCGACTGGTTCGAACATGGTGAGGGACGAGAGCGGAGCTTTGCTGGTCGGAGTACAGGATGTTCTCGGGTGCTGGAGGAGATATTTCAAAAGCCTCCTCAGCGGCGCGCCGGTGGACCCGGAGGAGCAACCTGAGGCTTTAATAAATAATATTGAAACCACTCCTCCGACTCTGACTGAGTTTGAGACCTACGTGAATGGTCTCCGGGGAGGGAAGGCCGCGGGGGTGGATGGCGTCCCGGCAGAGTTCTTGAAATGGGGAGGACGCCCTCTACTCGAGAGGCTGTATGGGCTCGTGATGTCAATATGGCAGAGCGAGGTCATGCCTTCTGAGTGGAGGACGGCAGTAATATGCCCCATCCATAAGAAGGGGAATAGGCTCTTGTGCTCCAACTACAGGGGCATATCCCTTTTGAATATTGGATATAAATTATTTGCAAGAGCTCTGATCGGTCGGCTGTCTCCCATCATGGACGGACTTCTCGGGGAGTATCAATGCGGTTTCAGACCGGGCAGGTCCACTGTGGACCAATTATTTAGTGTGCGAATATTCTCTGAAAAAATGTGGGAATACGGTGTTGATTTCCACCACATATTTATTGATTTTTGCAAGGCCTACGACAGCGTCAACCGGGAAAAACTTTGGAGGACCATGTTGGAGATGGGAATCCCTAATAAGCTGGTGAGGCTGTCGAAGATGTGTGTGTCCGGTTCTGTCAGTGTAGTTCGCTCCAACGGTGCCCTGTCCGAACCTTTCGAGGTAACGACGGGAGTTAGACAGGGGGATGCCTTCTCCCCATTACTCTTTAATATTGCGTTGGAGGCAATTATGAGGGAGACTGGCAGATCGGGGCACGCAGATCCATGGAGTGATAATGTGATGCATTTGGCCTTTGTTGACGACATCGACGTCGTGGCTAAATCGAGATCGGAAGCTCTGGCGGCGCTTACGTCTATCGACGGGGCTGCTGCTAATTTCGGCATGAAAATTAACTATGATAAAACGAAACATATGATGGTATCGAGGGTGAATCCTGGGGGTTACACCTCCGTGAGTAGTAGTAGTGTAAATATTGAAAGGGTCCAAGAGTTCAAATACCTTGGATCCGTCCTCACGGAGAAGAATTCAATGAACAATGAAATAACCTCCAGGATTCAAAACGGTAATCGGTGCTACCATGGCCTGAAAAACATACTGGGGAATAAATCACTATCGGCGAGAACAAAGATAAAAATTTATAAAACACTAATAAGGCCGGTAGTGGTTTACGGCGGGGAAGCATAGACCATGACCATCCGCGACGCGAATCGCCTGGAGAGGTTCGAGAGAAAAATACTAAGAAAAATTTTCGGACCCCTCCGGGACGAGACCTCTGGCGCCGAAGTCATGAGGTCAAATCGTGAGGTCATGGACATTTATGGCGAAGCGTCAATAACAAGCTTCGTCAGAACCCGCCGGCTCCGATGGGCAGGCCATGTGGCACGGATGCCGTCGAATAGAGTCCCTCGAGCCATTTTGAATTCGGGGCCGAATGGCAGTAGACCCGTCGGAAGACCTCGTCTACGCTGGGCTGATCAGATCAGAAAAGACGCCGCACGTCTGGGCCTGGGAAATTGGAGGGAGGAGGCCCAGGACAGACGAAAATGGCGGCAAGCGTTGTCGGTGGCCGAGGCTCTCTTATAGGGCTGCAGGAGCCACCAAAAGTAAGTAAAATATATGAAAATAAAATAAGATTTGTGACAGTTTTGGCAGGACGCCTTTTTAATGTAAAATAGATTGCATGTCTACATCCAGTAATAATAGAAAATATGAAGAGAGTTCTCATGTTCTGGAAATAAATAACTCTAAAATAATACAAAGTTATGAATTCGGGGAGCTAAATATTACGTCAACACAAAAATTAACAAAACTCTCTTTTGGATGATTTTTGAACCGAAAAAACTGATATTTTTGAATCGATTCAATTCCGATTCGAAAATATCAGTGTAATGAGGTAATGAGATAATGAATTAAGATTTACAGTATATGCACGACAATAGTGACAGGATGTCTAAATAGTGTATTTATTGATGGTTTAACTCAATTTCTATGTTCATGAATTGCGTCGCTAATTCGTGTCCGCGAATGCGTTAAGAAAACCCAAGTATTGTCCATATTTTTCTGCTAAAACCTTCAACGATTCTAATGCCTACACTCTTTAACAACAATTGATCCTTTATTAAAATATTATATGTGGATAATGTTATTGGAAGACTTTTTAGTGTTCATTAAACCCTTCCCTCGGCTGCCTTTTTTATTTTGATAAAATAAATATTATTCATGGTATATATAAATATATATTTTAGTGGTGAATATTATGTGAGCAATCAGGTATATTATTCAGGGGAAAATTCAGATTAAAACATGGCCAAATTTGAATTTTGTATAAAAATAAAACTCATACGCATTCTCTGAATAAAGCTCACGTCTTCTGTTCAAATTATGTCAATATTTTTTTGAATTCTTACAACCATAAATCCCTGTGGTTCTTCGAAATAAGACAACATATTTAAAAAAAAAATTCAAAAGATTATATTAAAAATATACCTGTTTTTATACGGGAAAAACGATACGTTTTCAAAATAATTCACAATAACGGTGTATAAGTGATCTATGAATATTATTCGACTTTGATTTTCTTCCTTTTTTTCTTTTAGTTGTATTAAGGACGAGAAAACACGATCTTGCAATATTTTACAGACGCGATTACATGATCATATATACTCATTCATGCGCGGATAAAGGATAAATCTTATTTATTTGCGCGATATTTATACCTTTCGTACGAACGTATAAAACCATGTGGATTAAAGAGTTTAGCTCGTGATTTATTAAAATATTAACAAACGATAATTCAATCAAAACATAACAAAATATTCCTTGTTAATAAGTGTGTATTTTTAATTTTTTCAACGAAAAAAATAAATACATAAATAAAGAGTTATTTTCGACACGAATATCATGACATTAGATAGCAAAAGCCTTAATAATGAGAAGATCATATGACAAGGTCGTTGAATGAAAAAAGGAGAAGGGTTATCATGAAATAATAGACGTGGAGACAAAGATTTTCGTCGATAGAGATAATAGATAAATGGTTGAAAATAGAAAAAAGTTAATGAATTGAAGAGGATTTTATTCTTGAATGGAACTCATCTATAAGATTGTCGATTGAGAACAAGTTAATTGGTGCTTAGTGATCGGAATTTTTAAAATTAAAAATTTAGCGTAGATTATTTTAGGACACTTATGCTATTTTCAGTACAATAAAATTTCCATATGTATAAATAATACATTTCAATTTTATTGTCGAACCGTAAGAAGGTCTTTAGAGCTGCACGTGTGGCTTTTACGAGCTGAGATATTTTCTTAGAAAACATCGACGGAGATTTCATATGTAGGTAACAGAAAATCGAAACAATATTTAGGTCCTGTTTACCAGAAGAATCCACTTTTTTCCCATTTCCGCCAAAACGACCGCGCCAAACACCCACACCAAACACACGCCATGACGTAAGATGAAGAAATTTACGCCCAGTGTCACAATGGGAATATATTATTACGCCACAGGTTCGAATGGGATAAGGGTGGTTCTCCACAAAACCATCTTTCAAGGTCGTGAACTTTTTGATCGAATAGCCATTCCCAGTTTTCAGAAGGCTTTGACGTATTCAGAATTTTTTTTATGACGTGATAAAATTTTATTAGAAACAGGGACATGGTGGCATCAGCGCGGGATACAGATATTGAAATTGTCTCCAATGGAAAATAAATACATTTTCATATTTTTTATGCGAATTTTATTTTAAAACCAACCCCTACGCGAGCGAGAGTGCGAAGAATGTCTCATTTAACTCTTTCAGGTCTGGTGGTCATAATCGAAAGAGCTATAAGAGCCATAACTATTTCTTACAAATACTATTTCTATTCAATTGCTCAATTTATTTAAAAAATATGTAATATTCCTACATTTGTTCGTTAAACTGTTAAAGCATTTGAAGTAGGCTTCATAAATTTTCTTGGGGGTGACAATATTTTCTTAGGACCTGAAAACCTAGGACTTAAATAGAAATTTCAGAAAAACTACAAACTATTTAATATGAAATGTACACTTAGGTCTGTTTTTATGCGATAGATACGCTCCAAGGGGAGTCGCATATAAAAAATTCGCATAAAAAAGACTTGAACTCCATGAATTTTAAAAACCGCATAACTTCAAATCAATGTGATAGAATGTACCAATAATCGCATAAAAAAAACTTTTTGACGATTTAACCATTATTCTTTACGCAGTTCGTATTATGCAGACATGCAATTCTTAAGCTCGCGTTGGAATTTGAAAACTCGGTCAGAGTTTGATTCATGTACAATAAATATATTTTATAATTTGTGTATTTAAAAATGAAAAGTACAGAATCATGTTTTTCCTATTTATGTGGTATACCAATTATGTTAGAATATAATTTTATTGGGAATAGGAGCAGAGTGAGAGAGCAGAGGATTATTTTAAATTTGTTCTCTTAAATCTATCTATCAAAAAATAATTTGATGGGGATGAAAGTGATCTGGCAAGACCCTCATTTTTTTCATAAAATTTATATGAGAAATCACATTTTTCTTCATATTCCGTAAGAAATTTTTAATTCTTTCGACTGTGGGTCTATGATTTAGCAAATGGATATCCTTGTAAAGATAATCTGTATACTGAATAAGAATAATTAAGTCAGAGAGCAATCAACTTAGGAGAAAAGGTGCTACTCGAATTAACTGGCAAGTACAAAGGAAGTGGAAGGACGTTTATTGCTGACAACTATTTCACAATTTTTTATGACGCAGAAAAACTTCAGCAGGTTGGGCTTGCTGTTGCTGAGATTATCTGCCGGAATAACAAAATATTTCGCAAGAAATGTTGCCAAAACGTCGTCGTCCAATATATTCAACCATGTTCAGATTTACAGACAATGTTGCAGCTGTTTCATATGTTCC
The DNA here is from genome assembly GCA_008973525.1 of Stenopsyche tienmushanensis. Classification (NCBI taxonomy): domain Eukaryota; kingdom Metazoa; phylum Arthropoda; class Insecta; order Trichoptera; family Stenopsychidae; genus Stenopsyche; species Stenopsyche tienmushanensis. The sequence goes on along the minus strand of WACJ01000167.1, from coordinate 320,719 downwards.
GAAAAAATCAAAAGCTGTTATCCATTGTCAAATATTCATTATAATGCCGAAATATTTGAAGAAGTCAAAAAAACACACGAAGATGGTTTTCAAGCTAGTGAAGCAAGCAAGTGCTGGTAAACTGGGAGGATGGTATCTCTAGTTTCGTTTTTGTGCTAAAAAATAGCTTAAAAACGAAGTAAGCTAAATACAAAGCTAGAGTTGCTGGTTTATTGGCACACGGCTTGCTCTATTAGCCTGAAAACTGTTATTTTATGTATCGGGCATAAAATATGGCTTTTTTCTACAATATGCTGGATACTGCAGCATTTTATTTATAAGAATTTGTACCAGAGAACTCCCATGATGTAAAATTCAATTTTTTTTCATCCATTGTCATACAAAATGTATGAGAGCCAAGACAGATAATTTTCATTGACGGAAGGTAATAGAAACATTCATTGATAGAAGGAGTAAATAAAGATATATTGATATTTGCATGTGTGTGCAAGATAGAAGAAGTCTTCAAATGTATTCCCTATATAATGTATTTCCGTAGGAACGTTGAGTATATCACATTGATATTTAATGATAATTTTTGATAAATGATGTTCTATTCACAAAATTTGATGAGAAATTTGGCTTCAGTAGACGCTTACCTGAGAGTCTAATACATGTCATTATTTGCATGTTTACTACTCAATTCAGATATTTTTTAGATGAGCAAATGTCGTCATATTTTTTACCTTTACCGCAATGCTGAAGCTAGTTTCGTTTTTTTTAAATTGACATTTTTATTATTTTTCAAACGCCCACCGTCTTTGTCGAGTTTTTACTGCCAAAATAATTAATGGCGCTCTTAATTGAAATTCTAAATCGATGGCCGAAAGTAAAAGGGGGCGCAGAATAAACAAAGCGATTACAGGATATTGGTCGAATTCAGTGGAGAAGCCCGACAACTTCGGCCACAACTTGGGATATCGAAAGGATGGCTGGTCTTAATTTACGACTAATAACATAATTAAATATTCTCAAAGGTTAAAGGTGAAAACTTTTACAAATTGGTTTATCTCGAGGGAATGTTGTTTGACCGCAGCTCCCTTAGCCGACATTGCAAAAGTCCTATTCTGAGAAAGCTCGAACTTCGTCCATCTTGATGTATTCAGTCAACAATAGTAATTGGCAATCCGTATTTGAAATTCTCGACTTTTACTTGAAAGATTTAGTGTTTATTTAATAAAAGTGTGAATATATTATATTTCCATAGGACGGTGCTTAATTTGACTGGTTATCTTTTATATCCAGAAATTATGAATACCATACAGTTATCGTGGGATACTTCGAATTAAGGTATCACACGAAGGACGCGGAAAATGTCACTTGTTAGAGCATACGACAAAAGGACGAAATTTCTCCCGGTGACGTCACGACTCACCCTCTGAAGGGCCTCCCGTTCGCCTCCAGGTGTTGTGTCGTGATAAATCTCTAGGAGGCCATAAATCTTGATGTCCCACAGCCGGCTCTGTGCATCGGTGACGTAATGGTAATGTGGAATTATATCTTTTCTGTCATGAGGAGTGATTAAGATTTACCTTGTGTTGGATTCTTATCGAGCGCTTTCATAGACAAACTGTTTTTGAAGAAAGCGCTCCAGAAATATACTCCCACCGAATGATGAACGAGTGGGATGCCAATCTAGTCGTCTTCCAAAAAGCATCTTATCTATATTTGCCTCAATGTAATATAATTATTTTTGTGATAAAAGGTAAGCGGCAAATACATTAATTTGGATCTTTCGTATTTTGACACGGTTAATTAAAATATTTTTAGACACGCTAATGCTAAATATCTCGAAAGCTTTGCAAAGTATTTGAAATAAAAATGCTAATGCTGCTTGCTGCTATGATTAAGGAACGAAATGCTCGTATTCTGTTATATTAACACACTTTAGGCGGGACGGTTAGTAATAGCTTCTTCGCGATTAGAACTGTAATGCTAGACAAGAAGTACTATATGTCCACCATATTTTCCTGACATTGCACCTTCAGACTATCATCTTTTCAAGTCATTAAAATATTCGCTTCGCGATAAAAATTCACTTCCGTGGAACAAGTGGAAAATCATTTGGATTCCTATTTTAGTGGAAAACCGGCCGAATTTTACGAAAGAAGCATTAAAAAGTTACCTAATCTGTGGAAAACGATTATAAATAACAGTGGAAATTATTCAATTGAGTAATATTGTACAGCTTTTATTAAAAAAAATTTTTCTCCAAATAACAAAAAAAAATACATTTCTTTCTGCTTTAACTAATATATTCCGGCTGCAATTGCTCGAATTTTCACCAATATGATTAGATGGATTTAAACTAGTCTTATCCAAGTTTTTTCAACTGAAAGTATTGGTCATTTTATTGATCTTCGCCATTTTTTAAAATCAATTTCAAATTCCATTCCAAAGGCTAATAATCAAAAATATAAGATTTTAAATGGTATAATATTGTTTATGTATTTGAGAGCCTTTTTTTATCATTGAATTATCAGCTTACTTACTTATCAACAACACTTAATTTAGCCTTATAATGCAGGATTATTTGAAAACTAAAACCAAAATATGGATAGTTGTTTTAATTTTTCACAAAATTTCTTTGATTGATACTATGCCGTTCCTGGTTTTAATAGCTCATAGTAAACGGCTACTATCAAATCCCATCAATCATATTGAAGTTTTAACATGAATTACATTTGGAATAGATGTTTTAAGTTGATCATAGTCTAGCCATACTATTTTTTTTGTTTATAAAAAATGTTTTTATCCAAATGTATAACGATTTTTTCAATATAAATCAACATATTCAATGACTTGCGTACATTTTAAATTTGATATCTTTGTTAAGAGAGAGAACTAATCAATCACTTAAACTGTAGTTTGATCATCGCTTAGTTTGAATGAGCTTAGATTTAATCACAATTTATTTTGAGCGCCTTCTTGTAAAATATCAACAAGCAAAAAGATCCAATAGTGAAGAAAATTGATTTTTAAAATATTTCAGATAATATTTTTAGCATTTGATAATGAGGATATAGTGGATGCTTAAAATTCTCGTATCATCTCTAACAACCTGATTAATGGCTGTCTTTTAATTTAGGACTATATTGTTGCAATTTAACACAACATTAAATATATTCTGAATCTTGAATTAAAGCAATTTGATTTTGAAGTTAAAATTACCATTAAGTCCACTTGGAATTTAAAAAAATATATAGTCATAAATTAAATAAAACTAAAAAAAGTAGATTTGATCTCGATTAAAGATTTAGATTCAAAATATCAGATTGTAAAGAAAGAATGGTACAAAATCAATAGTCAGTAATTATTTCTTGCTATTTGTTTGGGCAAAGGTTCCATCCTACACTTGTCATGTTTGATCTTCCTTTGCCTTCTTCCGAAGTTCATATTGAAATTGACAATACCAAGATAAATAGTGTCAATACACAGAGACGCAGACCTTAACAAATAATAATTATACTTTTATCTTATATATCCATCCGCATTACAGTTTCAAAAGTTCAATGTTTATGTACATGCCTTGGCCATGTTCTTGTTTCAGACACAAAAAGCTTATTCAGGCCAGAATAATGATAAAATATGTACATTGCAAAATCAGAAATATAATATTATACTAATGGAGGCAAAAAACTACACTTTTGGAATCGTCCGCAGACCTCCGCCCACATGTTGAGAGCTATTATTCATACATAAAAACGAAGTGAATGACGTAATTACAGCTATTTTCAAATGAAAGATGAAATTATTACTGCAAAAATATATCGTAAGGCGAGGAAAATCCGCCGGAAAAATATCCGCAAAACACACTTTCTGCTTTATTTAAGAAACCGGATGTCTTGACAATTAAACTCGGGCAATTGAAATAGACCGGAAATCTTATGAAAGTAGAAAAAATCCTTTAAGCGCAGAAAGGATGTGACTAAGTAGATAGAGCGAAAGCCCAAGACTAGGACACATAAATAAGTTCGACATACATTTGTCGAGCTATAATGAATCTGTGTTCGACAAAAGACTCGGATTTCGTACACAACGACGAGAAGATAAATGATCTAATTATCGACGATCTAGATAATTGTCCATGAAAATACTTAATAGGTAAAATAAAATATTTAGAAGTTATTGGGCTATTATTTAGCGTTTTAAACGTTTATCAAAAAAATAATTTAACCTCTCTTTCCAGATTAGGAATAATTCAATATGCATATTCAATGTGGTTTAAAATTATACTATTTATTATCTGGAAAGTATAATTAGGGTCATTTAAGAGAAAAACATAAGATCGAAGTCGATCTCATCGAAATTTCGATCACAAGAAAATTTACCAGATAAACTCTATTATCATCTGCTAAAATTTTGTTTTAGCAGAGGAAAATTCAGCATTTTGCACACCAGGAGATTGGGCCTTTGAAGGACAGGTAATGATCATGCCACCCAAAACCTATTGCGAATACCAGGGATATCCTCTACATCCTCCGGTTTAAAAACCCAAAATAAATTGTAGATTGGAAAATGTCTCATCGCCGACAAATCCAAATTTATAATGTTTGCTTCAAATACAAGAGTTTTTGTTTGCCGAAAATAAATCGGAATGAGCTTCAGAAGTGTGTACAGTACTTTTAAAAATAAATACAATAGTCTTTGTATGTCATGTAATGTAGACTTTATATGTCTATGAATATTGAGGCTTTCATTAAGCTATCAAAGATTGTCTTTTTTGGAAGCTTTTAGTAATTTTCCGTCGCAAAAACCTTGCTATCATGTTTTGAGACAACGGATCGCATATGTGGGCGTAAATCACAACATCTAATAGCAATCAATTGTTATCTCAAAACCCACGCCTCATATATAGGTCTATGAGAAATAGTCATGAAATGTTCTGCACGTGTGAAAATGTCCTCACTCTGAAGCATCGAAGTGTGTTGAAATTCATGGATTCTGAGCACATTAATTTTCGATTGTCTTGACAGATTTTCTCTTAATTTCGAACTTTCACTCTCAATGCCTAATAAGAAGCACGTTCACAACTAATAATGTATTTAGCGCGATGAACGTTATGGCATTTGACTGAAAAAAATCGTATAAAATTTACAATAATACAGTAAACCCTTCTATAGCGTCCACTACGTTTGCGGCGTCTTTTATATAAGCAACGGTTAAAATACGTAAGGTTATTGCTTCATCGTGCATGTTAGTCACTTGCATTTGTTAATAAACTAAACATGTACAAATTTTGTACGGGTGCCTATATTTGACGCTATAGAAAGGTTGACTGTACATTAGGGTACTTAGTTTTAAACTTTTAAAAAATTGAGTGAATACTCTCATTGTTTCTCGTGTAAGAATATTTGATCGGACCGAGACCGGAGCGAGATCGAACCGTCAACGGCACCATAGTGTGGATCAAGAAGATGTCAACGAAGGTCCAGGGCAGGGCTTCATATTTCAAGACGAACTGCATTGCTCCCATGAAACTTCGACGCAGTTATGCCCCGACAAGAAATTCCGAAAATATTACAAAATTTAAATACAAAGTAATTAGCATTTTAAATATTATTCAAAAATATTTACATGTTTTCCCGAGCACTTATTTAGCACGAAGGTTCATCACGAGGAAGATCAACAGGATTTAGAGTTTTTGTAGGACGTTCAACTATTGATCCATCGAAGATGTCAACTAAAGTCCAGGGTAGGACTTTTTTCGCATACTTTTGATATAATGCACTTTCACCTAAATTTTGCTTTAATTTTGTCACACATGATCGTAATGATCTGATGTTTTCTTTGCAGCGATAAATTTAGATCGTGTCTACCTGAAGTATAAATCTTGCAACCATTAGTTATCAAAAACTGACAAATTTCTTCTTCCAAAAAGAATTGTTTGACAATCTTATAGCAAGATAACCAATGCAATTCAATATAGTAAATTGACTGGAATATTCGCATTCTGATTCATTTAAGAAAACGGAGATTTGTCATTGATTTAAACCTTGAAATCTTATGAAATCAGTAACTTTTTTGACATATGACAATATATTTTTCGTATTAATTACCTTCGTGCATAATACTTCTTGTTGTATAATATTATACAATGCGTATGGCGAATCTTGGATCTGCTATAAATTTTATAGTAATGCCACGAAGTCCTTGTTCTTCCAGTCATTGAAGTAGCCATCTATAGCTACGAAAGTTAATTTTGATAGGGATATATAGAATTTTTGCAGAAGTTTATACATACTTCTTTTTAGTATTATGTTCATTTTGTTGGCTGATCGACAATTGAATATCTCGCAGAAGCTCTTAATCCTGTTGATCCTCCTAGTGACGATTATCCATATACTTGAGTTCTTTTTCATACTTGTTTGATTTGATTTTAGCATGTATATATTTTGATTAAATATATTTTAAATGTCTGTATAAAATATGATTACATTTCATCGTCTTTATAATTGTAGGAATGAGTATCGAGTGAAGAATTTCATTCAAAGACCAAAGAATTTAACTCCTTTTGGGGAACTCATCTTTTCGCTTTGAAGTCGTCCATCGCATTTAACGAAACAAAAATATACAAGTTGCTGTATTTTTAAATTGTCTTTAGCTCACGGCGAATGCCTCAGAAGCTTGTAGATGACACCGCCTCGAAAGACAGAATTACAGAGCGACACTGCGAGCGAATGTTTGTATTTTTGTTAATTAAAAAAGTTGATTTTTTTCTCGTTATTTTGCTATTATAATTAATTTGGTGCCCATCAAAGGGTAGAAAATTAGAGCGATCTTTAAACACAGTCGACAATTTGACAGAATTATCGACAGCACGGGGTGAACATCGGCCGTCACTCGAACCGTGACCTGGACGAAAGAGCTACCCCTGAGTCCATTAAAATGTCCATCAAGCTCCCTTGGCACGCCAATACCGATTTCATCCTCCGTTCTTCTTCATTAATTAGTCTGGAATAAATCGAGTTTTCGTCAATCGTTTTTTACAGGTGAAATGTGAAAAAAACTTGATTCAATCATCAACAGAATTACTATAATAATTATGCTCTAATTAATTATTTTTGAAAAATGTATTAAAATACGAGGAAATTCAAAAGAAAAATACTCCTTAGGCAACATTATTTCGTTTATACGGTTAACTGTATAAAATTAAAACGTTGAAATAAAGTGTTCCATTATGGAATGACGTTTAGGGGCTGAAATGCGGAGATAAAAGCTGGGATCCAAATATTTTTTTAATGTTAGTTACATGTACCAACGTATAATTAATGCTAATATTAGGCTTATCATTGATATTTTGAATATTCAAATGTTGCATTGAGACATAAAGAACATGGATTAGAGGCAGGATTAACAGTAAATTGGAAGTCATTGATGTCTATTTAAGGGGTCATCTCACTTTGACGGTCCAAAAAATAGGAAATTTTTAACAATTTTTTTAAGCAATCGAAGTCATGGCATACTTTTAAATTTTATTGTCACAATAAGCTCTACACACTTTATTATTATTTATGTTATATGCTTTACATGTTATTTTTATATTATCATATTATATATTATCAAAACATGAAGGGTTACATTGAGCAAAAATCGGAGAGCAAATTATCCGCCATTCTCTGTAAACAAAATCAAATATTAGATTACCAACATAAACATAAACCCAAGCAAATATCCGCATAAGGTTGTTTGTTTTAAAATTATTATGTGGGTTTTTAAGGAATCTACTGATCAACATCATTAACATACAACGCCTATTATGAAGCACTGCAAGATTTGAATTTAATTTAGCTATTATGTGTCCCAATTATAATAATCGTTATAACGATTATGAATACACTATTCAGTACGACTGAAAGGTTATCATATTGATTCTTTTTTTCAAATTATGTTCTCAACTAATTAAAAACTGGTTAATTGGCCAATGTGACCGAAACTGCCACCTGGAAAATTAATTATAAAGTGATAAACTTATATAAATACGAAAGAAACCGTTATAGTATGTATATAGAAAAGAAGTTGATCATGAATCCATGGGCGTTAATGTGGGAAATATATTATGAATTTATATATTTTTATGGTATAAATGAATAATGGTTGAAATTCCAAAGCTCCTTAATCGCATTCAGTGATCAATTATGGATCATTATAAAGGGTTAGTATTTGGAATCTGAATCGATTGATCGACAAGAACTGATATATATTTGGTGTACTTTGCACATGGATCGACATTTTTTCTTGGGGTTAGGGGGGGTCTTTTGCTATGTTTTACACATAGACCCTATGCCCTAAGTATCAGGGTTGTAGAAATATAATTTTTTTCAATATTTTGAAAAATATCCAAAAGTTTACCTTCGAATCGTCATAACTTTTTAATCTTATTTAAGATTAAAAATAGCCTCCGCTATCCCGAAAGAAATCCATAGCTAATTTTTTTACATGTCAATGTAAAATATAATCACCTTCATCATTAACAAATAAATTTCCACTCTCTTAGAGAAACTATGATAGATGACTTCGACTGAAAATACGAATCCTTGCGTCTTAAATGTACACATACGGTTGATGTTGGAGATAAGAGTTTTTTGATAATTCAATTAAGGATCGTTGCACATCTTGATCAAAATTAGAGATCGTTCTAATTTAGGAAAATATTTAATGTCACCCAATTTAAAGCATTTAAATCATAATTGATATTTGACTCGAACATCGTATTCAAATACCTGTTGAGAACTATTAATTTGAATATAAATTAAAAGTAATAATCATATCGCTACTCAATTATTAATCCTCTCACAATTTCCATCGAAACAGCCATATCTTAGTCTTTAAACTTCGGTATAATCTACCATAGAGATCACATGCATTTGTTGGTGGATATAACATTATGAAAAAATATTTTTTTAAAATATAATATCAATATCCAACAAGCAACCAAGAGGAAGCCATATCGAGCTGATGTATTATATAAGATGGTATCAAATCCATTAGGAAACTGGGTAAATGATCCGAAGATGAATGGAAACAGATATAAAATCTTCAGTAGTGGTCGTAAACTACAGATTGAAAATTTGAAATGTTCATGGGATTATACCGAGATTTAAGAGACTCAATAGATTGAGTTTATTGAAGCAGAGCGTGAAGGTTAATGCAATATTCGACTATTGAGCTGGAAGAGAGCCATTTCAATCAAGATCCACCAGCGTGCATGGCATTTAAGTGCTTCAGAGATTTAATGTGTATTGCTCTGATGAAGCATGTCTTATGGCCGAACAAAGTGCTTTTCTTGCAATCCAATCAAGCAGAGTGACCTTTAGATTTGCATTATTATCAGTATGTGGCTATGATCCATGGTCTGTAAATATAAAATAAAAAAATATGCTTGAAATTAAACGTGTCGACGTTGACACAGAAGTACATGATGTATTTTACATTTAGAAAGTTTGTGCTATGCTATTAAATTTTTATGTGGTAGTAAATATATTTCGGAAAAGGGTTGAGTCATTTTTAAGGTTTCTGCAATGTTTGAGGGTTACTTCAAAATCGCTCTGATATTTTAACAATCAATTATTACTAGAAAAAGTTGGTTATATAATTTATAGGCTGTTTGATTAACCCTTTGAGTAACGAGTAAATTTAAAAATTAATTAAACGTAGATGTTATATTTATATTTCTACCACTTATCGTCATACAATTCCACTTATCTCTTAGGACCACGCAGCGTGTTTAAAGCTTGTATATAAATAAATAAAGACTATTGATAGCACACAGAATTCGTTCATTTCTTCGCATAAACATAAACAATACACTTAAAATCGTCTCATATAGGTTATCATTTTTAGTTGATAAATTTTAGTTATCGATCTGTACAATCGTACAATGTAGGCAAGACACTCATTCGTAATCTCCGAAGTGCAAGAATGTACTTTCTGAATCATGATTGATTGAAAGCAAATATGCAAATATACTCCTTAAAAGGTTAAAATATATTTTTCCAAGTATGAAATCGTATAAATTGGAAATTGGATTTTTTTCTTGGAATTGGAAATTATATAAAATAAATACACAAAATTACGTGGCTAACGTGTTGTTATGGGTATTGCTGCATTTTGTTCTGAAACTTCGAAAGCAGAAAATTTTGATTACTGATTCCAATACAGAAATAAATTATAGAAATCAAACTTCATACAAAAGACGATTAATTAAAGAAAATTAGCGATGAAAGAAAAAAATGCGAATTGTTTAAAGCAAACAATTCCGAAAAATCTGGAACATTTCTGTTATTTTTTGTTTGAAGAAAAAGTTGTTTTGTTAAACGTAGGAAGTTGCGAATTTTATAAATGTCATGTGATCAAAAACTTATTTAAATACCATACAATATTTTTATTCACATCTTTATGGAGAAATATTTCTTTTTATTTCTAATCAAATAAGAACATCATCATACTTTATCAGTATAGTCAGTATACAGATAGTCACAAGAATGTTTATATATTAGATAAAGCGGAAAGAAATGTCATTTTTTTGGTTGCGTCTTTGCCGTCAGTTTGTCTCAGGTTGTTGTCGAGTGAATATATCAAAATTGGTATCATTTTGAAGCTCTGTTGTTTGTCTTACTTTTTCAAATAGCTTTATATTTTTTTAGCAATAGTGAAAATGTCCAAGCCAGAAATTGATGAGACCCATTTGCGATCTTGTTTACTGTTTTTATTCGATAAAGGATTAAGAGCAAAATAAGCTACTCAGAGCATCTGTGATATATATGGCAACATATTAAATATTCAAAAATGCCATTCATGGTTCAAAAAATTCAAAAGTGATGACAGAGATTGGAAAAATAAACCAAAATCAGGACGACCTCCAATAATCGATGAAGACGCATTAAATTCTCTGGTAGAATCTGATCCTCGAACAACTATAAAGGAATTATCGCTAGACATCGGCTGTCCCTGGTCGACAGTAAAAGACCATTTGAAAAGATTCGTGAAAAAAGCATAAACAGGGAATTTGGATACCGCACGAGTTGTCATCAACGGTCTTGGAACAACGGATAACTATTTGTTCATCGCTATTGTCCAGGTATGAAATCGATACATTTTTAAAAAGAATCGTTGCTGGGAATGAGAAGTGGGTCCTCTAAGAAGGAAAAAAACATTGGCTTTCTTCAAATCAAGTACCTGTTTCAACTCCTCGACCGTCAATATCCTTGAAAAAGGTCCTCCTTTGTGTTTGGTGGGATTTTTTGATGTTATTCACTATGAATTATTAAAACCTGGCCAAACTGTCACAGCAGAGCTATACTGTGTACAATTAGATAGATTAAAAGCGGAAATGCTCAAAAAACGATCAGTGCTAGTTAACAACCAAAGAAGAATATTACAGCATGATAATGCAAGACCACAAACAGCAAGGATTATACAGAACAAGATAACAGAGCTAGATTTGGAAGTGTTGCAATATCCACCATATTCTCCTGACATTGCATCTTCAGACTATCATCTTTTCAAGTCATTAGAACATTTGTTTCGCAATAAAAAACTCACTTCTGTGGGACAAGCGAAAAATCATTTGGATTCTTACTTTAGTGGAAAACCGGCCGAATTTTACGAAAGAGGCATTAAAAAGCTATCTAATCTGTAGTGGGTGATTATAAATAACAATGGAAATTATTTAATTGAGTAATATTGTATAGCTTTTATTAAAACATTTTTTTCTCCAAATATCAAAAAAATGACACTTCTTTCCGCTTTAACTAATATCTAACTTACACTACAACGCAAGTTTAAGTACCGTCGTATTCCTGCTATGCTCATTTCATCTTCCTTTACCACTAAGTATTGCCAACACTTAAAAAACTAAACAAAAAAATAACCATAGCCCGTTATGGTCACAGTACACTTACTTTATGAACTTGATTCATACATAAAAACTGTACTATATTTACTTTTATGGAATCTTAATAATTATTATAAAATATTGACTAATTAATGTGATACCTGCGCTCGTTTCAATGAACACAATTATATTCGACTCGATATTTGACAGCGAAACCCGAAATTCTTGGTCAAGACATTTTAAGCTTGATTGCTCTTCATTTTTAATTAATACAAGTTGAAAAACTTTTTTTACTTTCGAAAATGGAAATAGTGTTAGGATAGCTTTGTCGGAAATGCGAGAATATTCTTTCTTAACGGAAATAAAGAAAACATCTAATGGAAATTGTTTTATTTGATCACATGTATCGGGTCAAGGCACATCGGTTGCGGAGCACTGATATAAGTAACTATTTTAAATAAAAGTTGTATACTTTAGTGGAATCATCTAAATATTTTATCCAAGAAAAATGTCTTCTTCCAAAGCTGCATTTTCTTTGCAAAATGAGACGTAGGATATTTTGAGACTTGAATAAGTTTTTATGATTGGAACAATTTTATAGTTTTCAGCGGTAACTTATTTTTTTGTGATATAAGATGGAATAAATAAAAGATGAAGAGAATAAGAAACTGAATGGATAAAATGTGGGAATGCAATAGTAAATTGGAATATTATTGCTTTTTTTATTTTTGAATAACGAAACTATTCCCTCAATATAATGAAACTATTATTCGGTTGTAAATATGAAAAAAAAGCATTTTATTTATAGAGTGAATTTAATCACGAGGGCTTGTTCAATGGAAGTGAATGGAAAGAAGCAAAAAAACGTAAGGGGTAATAAAATATTGACTTTCTCATTGCTTCGTGTAAATGGAAAAAAAGCCTTTTTACACGCGTGTGTCTAAAACGTTAATGGAAAGATATTTTCTCGATGTTGAGAAAAAGTAGTAGCGATACTCTGACCTTAGGTGTTTTCTCGGTATGGTTAGGGGTATTTACTAATGAGAACATATCTTCATTGGAACATGCAAGGGAATTACAGTTCCGAGAAATTTCTGCGCCACCTGCCCACGGTTATTCTCCGCCAGAATGTTAAGCGTGTACTTAAGAGCTTTTAGTAATTCTACTTTCATAACATGATAAAGCTCATCTACTTCTTAGTGCAATGTCCGGATGCTAGCACTATTATTTTTTAAATCGATAGCAAGCTCTCGTATTTATTCGCCTCCCACAGGTGGCACTACTTTGGCATTTCGATTAAGTGATTATACATGCAATTTATAATAATATGTCTTCACCATTCAGCAAATGCTAAGTAAAATGTATAATATAGACAACACAATATAATAGTGACATCTATGCTACAGATTTTATGCTACAGTTGGTACGGGCGATCCTGATATCAGATGGTGTATAGATGATGTTCATGTAATGAGAGTCTTTATGTTCGTGATAATAATAATATGACAAAATTTCGATATTCAATAGTGAGGGATCGTTTTAAGAAAATAATAAAGATCTCCCAATGAGAACGACCTGCAAGGACGTGCTGAGGAAGGCCAAGAAGTGGCTGACAGGAGCTGGTCTGGAGCTCGCTGTCCAAAAAATGGAGGCCCTTTTTTTCAGAAGACGCAGGAAGCTTGCGCCCCAACCCTGAGGATCGAGGGTTGCAAGATTAAATACTCAAGATCCATTCGGTATTTGGGACTGGAGATTGATAATAAGCTCCGATTCGTCACCCACACGGAGAAGGCGGCAGCGAAGGCGGCCAGAATCGCGGAGAATCTGGATGCCCAGCATTGGTGGACCAAAATCAAACAGGAGGCGACTCTACATCGATGTAGTGCGCGCCGATATGCGCCGAGGCACTACAAATTAAAAGGGCCAGGCTCAACATGGCCAGAGTCTAGAGAAGGAGCGCAATCAGAATGGCAGCTGCATATCGCACAGTGTCGGAAAACGCCGTCCTGGCACTGACTGTTATACCGCTAATCGATCTGCTTGCTTACGAGAGACAGGCAATACAGAAAGTTGAAGGCAAGAATAACGCTAGGCAAAACACCATGGTGGCGTGGCAGTTCCGATGAGACAACTCCGCTAAAAGTCGGTCGGACGCATGAGCTAATACCGAACCTGAGAACCTGGGTAGCCAGAAAGCACGGTCAATTTTGCTACCATTTGACCCAGGTACTTACCGGGCACGATTGTTTTGGTAGCTACCTACACAAAATAGGCAAAGAGACCGGTTCGGAGTGCCACCACTGCGGAGCGGAATACGACGATGCTGCACACACGACATTTGTCTGCCCAGCATGGAGCACCGAAAGGGACATCCTACGGGTGGAGCTGGGAATCAGCTCGCTCTCCCCTAGCAACATGGTGCTTTCAAACAGTGCAAATATACGACGTGCAATATGCGGCAGAAGGATGATGTTGAATGTACAAGACGACGAACTTTAGTAGTAGAATGATATCCAGAAATAAACAAACGGAGATCCCGTGAGGGATACATTGCTGCCACTTTTGTGCAATACTTAATTAGTAGCCGGGTGGCAGCCGAAGAGGAAGGGGGTTTAGTGGATAAAAATCCCACACTACTATACTACATATTAGATTATTTTTGAATGATCGTCTTGAATCAGGTTCATCCTGATTTATTTGATTTGAAAAAATATCTTATTCAAATTTTAATAGACGTGGAAAGCAAATGAGAAATCAACACATGAAAAATACATTTCCCGGAATGTGAAGATTGTCTACATCCGATAACCGATAAAGCTCAATTTCTTTGATAGAAGTAATATATTTTGAGTCGAATGCATTACTTAATTATTCCAATAAAAAAATAATATTCAAAAAGCACAATAAATGTATTTTGAAATTGATGTTGTAGAAAGAAATTGACAAATTTGTGATGCACATCGTGATCATAATCTTTATGACAGTCCTTATATATGACGAGCCATTTCCAATGCTAAGCGTAAGCCAGATGGACTCTTAAGCACTGACCAACAGCCACAGGGAATGGTGTCTGTGCATTTGCCAAGAGTTGCGAAATATTTCTAAAGCGCATTGACATCAGAGACGAAGTGTGAGTGTACCATTATATCCATGAGAGCTAGAGGCTAAATATGCAGTGAAAATTCAAGAATTCCCTCGGGGAATAAACACTCGAAATAACACAGTCTGACAGTCTGAGAGGATCACAGAACATATATTTTCCGTCCTGTTGCATAATAAAAAGTATATTTTTAAGTGTCGCTTAAATGTGGAACAACCACGATGATGGCTTTGAAAGACAATCAAATAAATCCGTTTAGAGCTGTTCACTTAACCTTTAAGGTTTATGGTTGTGTGTGAAACGTACGTCTTAGAATTGTACGTGTTCTAGCACAATAAATGGCGATTACAATCCGCTTCCGGGAAATGCTCACCCGTTTTTCCGTTTATGTGATTCTATAAAATTGCTACTGCATTTCCGCTAAGTGGGCAAGCGATTTAGCGAATGCTGCAATTAATTAATTGTATCACATTTACACGTGTAGGTGTTATTTTACACTAGGAGGTGTGGCTTTCGCACTTCCCCCTCGTTAAATGGCTTTCGCCGGTTAAAACAATATCGTTACTTTGCTCAAAGATACGTAAGAAAAGGGATGTTAAAAAGTTTTTGGAACTATAGTGGCTTTCTTGAAATTTGTGACATGTCTTTCCTGACATTTACCTATCATCATACAATCCAATCTTAACACATTTCTGTCGGGGACTAACGTGTGCCATTTTTTCTTTATAATGGACAAAAAACGAAAACTTTGCACAAACCACAAGTAATCTTATAAATCACATATACACACATATAAATCAAAGAAGATATTTAAATGAATATACACGTTGTGTATACACGTTGAGCTCGGGGAGAGACAGATACGGAGATTGCCATGCAGATCGGAGAATGTGAATGGGAAACAGAGACGGAGAGAGTATCTTGCGTACATCGTACGATTGTATAAATTGATAACCCAAATTTATAGACTAATAATGATAACCCAAATGAATCGATTACAAGTGTATTGTTTATGTTTACGCGAATAAATTAACGAACATTTATTTATTTATATACAAGCTTCATACATGCTGCAGTGGTCTTGATAGATACATGGATTTGTACGAACGATAAGTGGCGGACATAGGAATATAGCATCTAAATTAGCTCACAACTCAATGGGGTAAAACTCACCAGAACAATAAGGATGATGCCTATGTCTACACTATCAAAACGAACGCCTGGTTTCATGTCTTAATTACCTTGGTTCTCAATATGACCGGATAATAGAGTTTAAGAAAGCTTATTACACGAGGCTGATAATGCAAAAAGTATGTAAAAAAGCATCTATGTACTAAAATATTAAACTGGGTAGACAAGAAGTGAAGATAGTGTATGGACAATCAGTTTAAAATTTGTCTTGATTTGGAGATTCGCAGTCCGTACACAGTTAGTTTTTGTATATTTTAAGGTCAATTTAACAAAACTGTTTGTAAGTTAATGTTCAAGAAAAATCGTTTTTAAATAATTCAACAAGTAATAACGAGCGATGCATTGTCTCTGTCATTTTTAATATAGCTTGTTAAGAAAAATAGCTTGTTAAGAAAAATATGTTTTTTTAAAGCTGTTGTCAAAAATATTTGCACCGGTTAGCGATAATACCGGTTTTATGTAGGGGTGCTTATTTTTTGTCTCAATGGATTGTTAATAAAATTAAATAACATAGGCAATTGCGTGATGGCGATTTGTGGTGAGTACAATCTAACGTAAAGCATTTATTAATATTTCATGCATAGTTAATTCTTAATTTAAATTTATAATTTTTCACATGTTCAACTGCAGTAAAGTGGGAAGAAAAAGTCAAAACTGGACGATTAAAACTGTATAAGGCAAAAGCTAAAAATTCGAAATCCAAATCTTCAGCTTAAGGGATGTTTCTACCTTGTTGGTTAAAAAATTTTTTTTTTCTTCATGTATTGGAGAAAACCAATGTTTAAGAATACGTTCAGTAAATTTTAAATCGATATAAATGAAAATCGCAAAGTTATAGGTCGACGACGAGGACAAGGGAGTTATAGGTTTTTTTCAAAACTACTTTTTCCAAAGCTCTCACACGCCCTAGATAAGCATTCTTTATGAAATTTGGCAAACACGTATATAATAAACGTCTTCATCGTATAAACTACAATTATTCAAAAATATTCAAAAATGTTTATTTAATGAACAAAAAACTACAAAAAAAGTTTGTAAAAACACACATTTTTCTTCAATCGCTTAATATTTTTTTAAATATTTCTTTCTAATTCTAGTCTATACTATATACGATATTATACAAAGTAAAAATATGTTTTTTTGCCACAAATCACCTGTCCAGGACTTGAAGAATGTCATCGCTTGCCCACAGACATACGTGGCTCTCCCAACTCCCACTTTGTCAAACTTTAAAAAATATTTTTATGTTCAATAAAGATCATGTAGTTAATACAGTAAATATCAACATTCTATATTTAATACTTTTTGCATAAAAAAATATTAAAAAACCGATCACTTTTAGGCTCAACAAGGTAGTAACGTCCTTTAAACCGTGGTTAAATTTCAAAGGACTCCCACGCCTTAAACATATTTTTCAAACATGTCTATTTGATTCTATTTTTTTTGAAGATTAAATATCAAGAAAAAACATCCATTTAAAATACCATTGAATATTCAAGTCCAATAATAAAACTATATCTTTATATATAAATTAAATAATTATAAGGAAAGTAGTGCATTGTATGTAGAGCATAGACTATTGATGTTGATTGAATAGTGACAATTTATTCCTGGTCAGTTTGATCAATTTTCGAATCGAATCTTTTCGATCGTCGAGTCCCTACAGGACATTCTCATTTGCGGAATAGTATCAAAATGATAAAGAACTTTGTACCCCATTAGGTGGTTCTAATATTCATTAGCGAAAAGTACTTTCCAACTAAATTAATTACATTAAAATAATTAAGTTAATTGAAATTTATAGATAAACGACGAGTACGTATTCGCTGAAAATCGCCATAAATTAATTACTCGCGACGAACACTCCGATTTTGACGCACTTGTATCGTTGATCCTATTATTTATAATTCTCTCACAAATATTTTGCTATTGATTTTATTTTCAAGGCGTGGGAGGATAAAATCCTTTCGAATCTAATCATGGAGAGGTGCATCTATTTTTATGGTAACGGTATAGAAAACGTTGCAATAAAGAGTTCCATCAAGATCAAAATAAATATAGAATGTCTTGAGTTTTTAAAAATGTGCTTACTAACTACACTTCTTTTGAATTGGAGCCCAAATTGTTTGATTTGTGTTCAATCTCTAAATGACGAAACTATATAGTAGATACTAATATGATCACTAACTGATCGATTAAAGAAAATCGAAATAATTAAAAACAATAATGGTATGTCATATTGAGACCAATGAGGATTTTCATTGCAGGAATTTGCAATCTTTGAACTACAATGGACCAAAAGATAACATTTTCAACACTTGATTTATGTAAATTATACACGAACATAATGTGTATCCTGTGAAATATTGATGCAATGAGGTGATAGATTCTAAAATATGCTTTGGAAATAGCCGACCTCTTTGACAACTGTCACATGTTGATGTCCTAAATTTACGAGTACTTAATCGAGCTTCACAACCACAAATTGACCTCTTTGTGTACGATAATTTGAACTGACGACGACGTCCAGTTAAATAATTGGATTGAAGGGTTGATCTGGATGCAGTCAATGCACTTTAACTCAAATAGCATGATAATTATCAAGTGTTTTGCTTATAAATGTTTATCTTTTTTGTACTAGGGACATTATTTTCATTTTAAGTTGCAATTAAATCAATGAAAGTTTATATTGTATTGTTTGGGTTGTTTCTTGGATATTAGATTCTGGTTATGTGAACTGAATGTTCCGTAAATGTAACTGAGAAATAATCTGTGATTCATTTATCATTACTATGTTTGGGGGCTCTTAAAATATATTAAGGCCAAATGATCCATTTCATGACATCCAAATACAATGTTAATAGAAGCTGACTAAAGCATTTGTTTTGAATGTGTTACTCTTCTCGATTCAGTGTCCAAAATTAGAATTCGCCAAGTGCTTAGACTATTTTTGACGCAAATACGCAAAAAATACTTACGTAACAAAGTTGCAAAAATTTCCTCTCCGAGATTTGCTTATTCAATCCCGTCGGTCTGCTGTACAATGACTCATAAGATGGCAAGTCTCCGTAGTGTTATTGATTGTCTACGATGACTCTACGAAGCATATCGGTTATAACCGCCCACTCGAATTGGGTTAACTATCAAGCGTAGGAGTATGGATGCAGTGGTGAGGACTTAAAACACCATCCAGCCACCATAAACCAAATTATTTACGTAAGAGTCTCGGAAGAATCTGCTGTGGGGTATGGCGGGCTTACCCACGCAGAACCCATGGCGTCGCCTTTCATGCGACTTCAAGAAAAACCTACACTCAAGCTCACATAACAAAATTATTGGATGAAGCTAAGCAAAATTGAGGTCGAAATATGCATTCTGTCAGAGTGATATTAGAATAAAACTTAATTTTTAAAAATATTTCCTTCATAATATTGACCATTGAAAAACGTTACTTTTTAAAAGAAAAAAATAAAAAATATTAATACTGATAATTAATACTAACAAAATACAAGAAGAAATTAGTTCTATTAATTTTTAAACACATTTCATACTTAATTATAATAAAAATTTTACACAAATTATGGTTATGCTGTAATATCCTACTTGTGACTAGAGAATCCAATCCCGAGTCAAAATTTCAATCCCGGTATTTCGGGATTGCATTAAACCATCCCGGGATCAGTCCCGGGATCCCGGGATCCGAGATCACAAAATTGGATTCCCTACTTGTGACTGATGTATGATGATAATGATGATAGCTATATTCAATTTCCTTTTCAATAAATTCCAATAAACTAATTTGTTTGCACTTGACTTCAATGTTTTTTTCAAACAAATATGCACCTTATCTATTTGAACATTATTTAATTTTTATATTTAGTTTAGTAAGTAAATATTTGATATTATTTATTTAATGATCCTGATATAAGATGGCATGTTTATATTAGGGGTGCCAATAAGTTGTATCGTTTTTCGATGCAGTACAGCAAGGACATGTTTTGAAGTTTCTCGTGTGAGCATCTACTTGTTCGTCGACCTAAGAATAAATAAATCATCCTCCCTAAATCCTTCTAACGATAATGACAGAGACGTGTTATTCAGTACAATATCTGTGGAGTTGTATGCTTTTATGAAAAAGAAAGCGACAGAGTTTACGAAGAATATATGTGAGATTTATAGTAACATATTGGATATCAGAAAATGCCAATGATGGCTTAAAAAATAATGAAATTTTAAAACAAACTATGCTAATTTACATTCAAAATTTGATTTCAATACTTAAGCTTATTAAACAGTTATGATATCTTAGAAAATTCATAATATCATCATTAAATATTTGATTTATATGACATAAATCATTGCAATTATCATATATTGAATTAAAAATAACATGTTTTTTACGAAGTAGAAATTGAAGTTAATATGACGTTATAAGTCCAAATAAATAACGTAGATGGTTCAATTATATAAATTCAAGCTTGGAGACGACTCTTGAAATAGGAAATGCTTTATACCAAAGATTACATCCCTTAGGAATCAGTAAAATTGGATCCTTGTCAAACAAAAAGCATCTTGATTGTAAAAAGTGCAAAGTTCAGGATTATATAAATCAGCTTTGAAAGATTTAATGCAAATCATTTTATATCTTACGCTAAATAAAAGAAAGTGTCATAAATCTTAATAGCGTCAGGAATTTAAGGAGGTATGTCAAATAACAATTTGTTTAGAATAAAGAAAATACCGTAAGTTTTTTGTTAAAATTCCATAAATTCAAATTATTTAAAAGGTCAATGAAACAAAAATTAAGACGATATAACATAATTTTAGCAGGATCATCTATTGCAAAAAGAGTGCAAAATGTATGGAATAGATGAGGAATGTTGTTATGGTCTGGACTACAATAACTAAAACATATCATTGGATGGACAAATTACTAAGCAAATATTACGAAAAAATATGAACATTTTAAAAATATAATTCAACCATCATCTGAAGTACAATTCTATTCGTTGATTTATTGTACGATTTTAATAATATTCAGTTATGATATTTAACTTAGCTTCGCTTTTCTGAAGAAAAAATCTTAGTTGCATATCTAATGGGAAATCGCTCAATCGGAAAAGTGTAGTGAAATGCGAAATAAGATATGTATCACATATTAAAAATGATTGACTTGTAGACTATGATATTATCCTTTCTCGGAAAAAATAGATATTCTCATATAAATGCATTTGTCATATTAACGAGAAGTCGTGTGCTTCTTCTACTTTCTTTGCTGCTGTTGATGCAAATTCTATTTCATGTGTGGCAATTTTCGTGAAATGTTCGTTTTTTTAATTTCAATTATGATGTGTAGAGTTGGATCGACTTACTTTGATGCTATTAATTTCAAAAATCACTCACGACATGTGCAACAAAATATTCATCCACATTTTCTATACTATTAGGTTGTCCCATAAGTTTCTTTCGCAAATGAATACAGATCTAATCATAGCCATGGTTGAAGAAAACCCGCAATATACTGTTCGCGAAATAGCTAACAAGTTAGAAATTTCGCGAACATCCGTCCATAATCATCTGATAAAATTGAGCTACATCAATCGTTCAGATATGTGGCTTCCTCATGAACTGACTGACTCAAATAAACTTCAGCGTATTTCAACATGCGATCTTCTTCTCCAACGACATAATATTCAAACTTTTTTGAAGAGACTTTTTAACTGAAAATGAATGTTGGATATTCTACGAGAATATTCAACGTAAAAGGTCTTGGACCAAGGGTAGAAAAGCTTTAACTGTAGCTAAACCTGGCCTACATCCAAAAACAGTTTTGTTATACATTTGGTGGGACTGGAAGAGGATAGTTTATTAATGAGCTACTTTAGCAAGGTAAAACGATCAATCCAACAAAATATTGTTTCCAACTAGATAATATAAAAAATGCAATTGCCAGAAAACGACCAGAATTAGCGAACAGACGAGGCGATGTTTTTCAACACGATAACGCCAGGTCTCACGTGTCTTTGCTCGTCAGAAATAAATTATTATCATTTGATTGGGTTGTTTTACCTCATCCTCCATACTCTCCGGACATTGCCCCTTCCGATTATTATTTATTTCTTTCATTGAAAAATTCTTTACGTGGTAAAAAATTTAATTCAAAAAATGATATAAAAATGTATCTTGATCAATAGCTTGCCAACAAACCTGGGAAATTTTGGCAAGAAGGTATTATGAGACTTTCGGAGAGACAGAGAAAGGTAATAGAACAGAATGGATGATATATTATTCAATAAATTTTGATGTAACACAAATGATTGTTTATTTTTTTCTTGAATATGAAAACGAAAGAAACTTATGGGACACCCTAATATTTACCTAATATTAGGATACAATTTATGCAAAAAAAAACGATTTTTTGTAAACAGTCAGAGTTTGTATAGAGTTACAAACGGTAAGGAATTATTATTATTATAAAATGATATTTTAATAATTGTTGTGAGTTAAAGCATCCATAAGCGTCTTTTTAAAATAGTTTCCATATTTAAATATTTAGATCCAGGAAATTAAGAAAACGCGGATGAGGACGATAGATCGGAATTAATAGTACTTCCGATCTCCCAACTCTGTTAGTATGGTCATTTTTTTATACGTGGATTTAAGCCCGAATTAAAATGAGAGTTTAAGGTCTCAAACTTGGTCCCGAATTAATTTAAAATTCCATTTTAGAGAAAAAAAAACTAGTAACAATGGGGTTTAGTCGGATAAAGAAATCAATTAATCGATAGGAGAATTTTTGTTAACATCCTTTAAATAACCTCCCATTGGAGGCTTTTATTTATTTATTTTGGATAATGCATATACAAATGAACTCCATCTTACCCTTCTCGAAAATATCGTTTTAGGACGCGCGTTTCAATTATAAAAATTTCATTGTCCCCTAAAAATTCAGTGTGGTTTTTGTTGCTGAATAGGGTGACGGTCGGCGAACATTGCATGTCGCAGCGGCGAAGGCAATTAAATGAGGGCTCAAAAAGTTAGTCGAGGTCCCTGAAACCTTACATAAGAAATATTAATTTTATAAAATTTCATGATTTGATTCTTCTATTATTATATGATTCTTAGATATCATAAATGCCTTCCAGACAGTGAACTTTTTTTTGTTTGCGAAGGGGGAATCTTCAAATGACACCACCATTCTGGTGGTAGTATGGGATTTTTGCCCACTAAACCCCCCTACTAGTCGACTGCCACCCAGCTACTAATTAAGTATTGCACAAGAGTAGCATCGATGTGTTCCTCACGGGCTCTCCGTTTGTCTCTCTCTGGATGTCATTCAAGTAGGACAGATAGATCTGCAAATTAATTTGTAGAACGGTTGCCATTTTTTAGCCGTAGTAACAGGAATCCTTTATCCAGGCAGCTGCCTTGTTTCCTACTTCGTCACACCTGTGGCATGCCGTGGAGCGATCAAGGTTGCTGTGTGTCTGTTAGGAGGATGCTGCTATTATTCGCTGTCTTGTACGTTCAGTATACTCCTTCTGCCGCATAGCGTACGTCGTGTATTTGCACCACGCATTCCATGCCCTAGCATCTGTTAACATTGATGGTACCATGTTGCTAAGAGAGAGCAAGCTGATTCCCAGCTCCTCCCGTAGGATATCCCTTTCGGTGCTCCATGCTGCGCAGACAAATGTCGTGTGTGCAGCATCTTCGTACTCCGCTCCGTAGTGGTGGCATTCCGGGCCGGTCTTTTTGTCTATTTTGTGTAGGTAGCTACTAAAACAGCCGTGCCCGGTGAGGACTTGCGTAAGTGATAGCACGGTTTTCGGTGCTTTCTGGCTACCCAGGTTCTCAGGTTCGGTATTAGCTCATGCGTTTAACGCCAACCTTTAACGAAATTGTCCCATCGGGACTGCCACGTCACCATGGTGCTTTACTTAGCGTAATTCTTGTCTTCGTCTTACTGTATTACCTGTCTCTCGTAAGCAAGCAGGTCGATTGGCAGTATGGCAGTCAGTGCTAGGACGGCGTCTTCCTATACTGTGTGTATGCAGCAGCAGATAGCGGACTTATGATGAGAGAAGTTGCATTATATTTTGTTCAGTTTGAGACAATTAGATGTTTATTCACTCGTAGATTTCTCATTTATTGCAACTCTATGAAGGATGCGTAGGACAAAATACAAGTTTAATCAACTATATTTGAAAATATTCTGCTGTAATACCATTAAAGTGCTGATAATATATAACATAACTTTTATAATTTCTTTGTTTTATGACAGAAATCTCTACAAATTAACAATGCAACAATTGGAGAAGTAGAAAATAGTGCTAAATTTAATAACAATCCAGCTGTTTATTGGCTACTGCCATCATGGACATGTCATGTTTATTGGCTACTGCTATCATGGATTTAAAAAGCGATATTAGTCTATTTACTGTTGAATTTCCTTTTTGCTTGATTGTATTGATTATTATATAGTTTCTTGCATGGAATATAAAATGTAACATTTTTGACATTTGGGTCGTCGACAGGATTTTGGAATTCGTAATTTTTCTACCATCAAATCCATCGTCGTTCATTCCAAGCTCAATGAATAAAAAGTATTTTAATTTGGAAAGGGCATTTCAGAGTAAATCACAAATTTTGTCTGCAAAAGCAAAGTAATAAAAAAACTGAAATGTTTGTCGAGGGTCTATTTCTAGAGATTTTATGCTATGCTCTCAAACGATTTTGTATAATTTATGTACTGGAGCAAATAATCAATGAATGTAAATAGTTATTTACGAGAGAAGAAAATATTAAATCCAGATGAAGTGTCATAGGCGTAGGCGAGATATTTATGTTGCGTCAGAAATCTTCTCGGGCGATGGCCATGGGGAAAAGAGGCGTAATAGTACCTATTTATGTTCGCAAAATGTACGAACAAAGCAATTGGAGTAAGGACTGTTATATTGTCGCAATCTCTGTGTATCGCAGGATGAAAAAGAATAACTTTGCAGAAGTTTTTCGGTGGATTTTTGCACGGAATCCGCCCCTTCGAGACGGGCTCGTTTGTTTGTAACAAACAGCCTCCGTGGGCTTCAAAGTAATAAGTGAGAGATGTAGGTAACTTCGCTAATGACTTTTTAGCTCCCTCTTTAAAGGTGGATGGCAAAAAATATAGCGTTTCTGTTCTATTTTCGAACGAGAAGTACCAATGTCCTCGGGAAAACAATGCGAAATATAATCATTTTAAATTAATGTGATTTGTTCGTACACTCAACCTGTCAGCGATAGCATTTTTACTCTTATGCTAACTACTTGTAATACAAGAGTTCGGCACGAGCGCATCATGTGACCAGTGACTTATTAGCATAGGCACAGCCAGCGAATGAGTTTGGGGGTTAAGCCACCCCCAAATTTATCCTTACGTCTTTTAAAACTAGATAAGAACATTTGTAGCCTATAGAAATTGTAGCCTATAGTCTGTAACTATTTTTTTAGATGTTGTCAGATGAACACATTTGCAGCATCTTTCCGACCGTAAATTTGGATGCAAGAGAGCAAAGAATAAAAAGGAGAAATCAGTCGATAGTCTTGGCTGTAGGAAGATCTGTTCTTACTGCCAGTTTCATCGACAATCTCGCAAATGAGAGCTCTCTTTGTTTTAAGAACATAAACAACTTTACATTAACACATGACTATATTTTAATTATTTATCGGGTCTTCCATGATCTGATATCAAACGTACGTGTGGGGTTGTGCACAACCTTTGAGATTCAGCTCGGTAAGGGTTGGGACGATTATTGTTGGCTATGATAGCATCAATATGTCTACTTCAATCCAGAATTTCACATTCCCGGAAAGTTGGGACTATATTTCTGTAGTACAATAGTATCGTGCGAACTCCATAGAAACAAGTATACTTTGATATCTGCTATCGCCCGCATCAACTATCTGCTCCGCGAGCATAGCCTCGAACATAAATTATGCTTTTAAATTAATACTTATTCTTTAATATACCGTTGCTATCTGACTATTTAACGGAAAAGCTATTTATACAATACAAGGAAAGTATTCAATTAAACATACATGCCCAATTACCAGACGTCCATAACACCCGAGCCAGTTATTTGTATTAAATTAATTCTTGGTCGATATTTCTGTACCACCAAATACCACATTCATGTTTCCTTAGGCGATTCCATTGAATTAATTCTCCGAGGTCTTGTACTACATTGCGTACATGGATATACACTAATTTTAAAACAAACGGCATTATTATACGTACACATGTGAAGTACATTTGTTCGTCGACGTTTCAATTAATTAATCGATATTATGCCGCAATTTATACAAACTACCCCTAATATGATTAAAAGTGTTTTGAGTTGCATTCATATGAACTACGACCAATAGAAAGCACTATTTTTAATGACAAAATTATCGATGCGTAGGCGTTATAATTTCAATTCTATGAATGTGAATCAATTAGCATCTAATTTAATTATCCGATACAAATAATTCCAGTAATGAAGATTATCAAAGAAGTTATGTTTCCGTTAGCCATCAATTTCATTCATATAATTCGAGCAATGAAGCTTTTAAATATACAATTGACATAAAATTGGATCAAATTTTCTTTACATTGTTTCTGTTATATTAACCTTTCCCTGCCGGTGATGTATTTACCACACCTCGACTCTAATAATGGGAATATCGATATGAGCTATAATAGATACGGGGTTCAGAATTTTTGTATTCCTCCGTAATATAATTACGAATCACATCGAAGTATTATAGTATATAAGTATTCATCTACAGTGACGAAAATAAATAATTTGTCGGGAAATCGGGAATTTTGCGAGTTTTAGTCCGTGTCTCAGCAGAAATGAATTTCATCAGTCACATTGATGATGTTATACAAAAATGGGGGCTCAACTTAAACTAGCATTTAAATATCTGATGACGATACCCCTGACGAGTGTGGAGGCTGAACATACAATCCCGAATTCCCGGGATCGAAATTTTGGCTCGGGATTGGATTCCCCAGACATGTTATTGGATAGATATTGAAAAAAGTTTCATCTATAGAATTTAAATTCAGCGAGTAGCTTGGATAAGAAAAAAATCATATTTATAGCATTTTTTCCACGTAAAAGTATGATCTTTCCTTTTCCATGTTTATGACATAGGCTAATTTTTTGAAACATTTCTTACACTAATCACTTTGCCACTCTGCAGTGTTTCTTTTGATTTCAATAGCTTGGATTGCCATGAATTTGTGGTCTTTTAAGCGGATATGTTGATTAATCAGTATCTACTAAAAATGCTATTCTATCTGGGTTGTGTGAACATACAGGCTACGAAATAGCTTTTCTTCGGTAAAAACTTAAAAGTTAAATACAGTAATTGTATGTTTTTTTTTCTTGTATTATTATGAGACGCACACAGCAAAACGACCACAATATTAAAAAAATGTGTCAGATAATGAGGTAATTCCTGAATAATACATGAGATGTTATACATACAGGTCAAGACTTAAGAAACGATTTTTTTAAGCGATAAGAATGATGCTTGTGGCTTAACTACCGAAACAAACGCTTATATTCATGTCTCAATTACCTAGGTTCTCAAAGTAAATGGAGAGTGAAGTTAAAGAAAAACCGTCACACGAGGCAGATATCACTACGGGTGTAAGATTGTGAAAAAAAATCCGGAGTAATAAGATACTGAAAACACATCAGGAACTAATAAAATGAAACTTTTGGTGATTGGGAAAGCAAATAAACCTCGATCTTTTAAGGGAACTCCAATGAAAAATCTTCTTTTCGAACATTATAGACAGAAAGGGGCATAAATGTACAGGGAAGTGTTTGAAGATTGATTAAAAAAGAAATGGGTTCAACCGAAAGCAGTATTATTATTAAACAATGCTCATTCTCATTCGAACGAAAGCATATTGAGAACAATCGATGGACTTATGGTTACAATTTTTTCCCTAATGTGGCACCTTTGATCTACATTTTTTTGGAATATTGATCGATCAATTTGTAGCGTTTTGCTTCAAATCTTGCGTCAGTTGAGTGACATTTAGATCTAATAGCTCTGATAGATAATCATAGTCGGTTTCTTATAGTTATTTTTCAGTTTTGAGCTTAAAATTATTTAGCTTGGACTTTCCAAAATATTTGCAGCAGGTTTTTCTTCTCTATTTTTCGTTGACAATTAACACTTTGATGAATATTTAGTCAATATTATGTCAATTATTAACTCGTGTAGATCTTCATTATTTAACAAAAACCATCTATTCATTCAACTTTGAATTTTCTTTCGAGATATCTTCGATCACCAAGCGATTTAGTTTGAACTTTTTGACATTTCATTGAACTAATTTTTCATTTAGACATTTGAGGTGCATGTTCAATATTTCATTAGTTTAATAATATTGTTTGTCACAAACCATGGAGCATAGGCTATTTATGCAGCACTTTAGATTGAAATCACTGGATAATGTCAATATTGGACGTCAATGCCCCAGAGTTGAATTTAATACGGCCAAATTGACCATAAGATTGCTTTGTATAGCAATATTTTATTCTCTAGAGACGATTTTAATTTTCAATCAATTTAATAATAAAGAATTTTCAATTTTGAGTTCAATTTGCTTTTTTGTGATATGCGTTTTCCAAATTAAATATAATAACTGTCCATATGCATACCAAGATATTTTACTTAATTTGCTTAAGGCAGTATGCAGTTATTGAAGGAAACAAGAGGATAAGTGTCGCTTCTGTTGGTGAAAGTGACATGTTCAGATTTACTTGCTCTTTGTCCGTCATTTCTTAACCCACTTTTATACATTATAAAGTTCATGTTGGAGTAGTTAACTTCAAAAGTTCAACTCGTCCGAGTAATTCCTAAGTTCTAATCAGCCGCAAGCTTCCAGCGAGCGCAGAATTCTAACATTTTTTTAGCTGACTAGCTTTATTTTACATTTATAAATGTATGACAAAACTTTGTTCAATGCCTCACTGATGACAAGTGGCATCGTCAAATTTTCATCATGCCCTTCGTAGAAGGTCTGAAAAGTCGCACAACAAAGGCTCTTGTCATTTAAAATGTCACCCATATGCTTGAACAGCCAAAGTCCAATCGGATCGTCTTTGTGGTAGTAATCTTATTCCTAGTTCTGATATTTTAACATAGTGTTGATTTTAACATAGAGTTATGGCTTTAATGTTGATCTTAAATATTTTTTACATATACATTGAAAATGACAATATTGACATACAACAAGTAATGCGGTTTGGTTTGGTTTTAAATTTGGAGAATAATGTTTGCTGTTATACAATGTCGCCAAACAAGCCCTAGATTATTTCTTGCAGAGCTCCATCCCTCCTCGTGCTTCCAATGGCGCTCGCCAGAAATAACGAGGGATAAAGTGTTGACGCGCCGCAAAACCTTCAAATGTCACCCCGTTAAATTTTAATTTGTCCGTCACATGTGTAAGTGATGGCTTTTTTCAGATGTTTGTTTAGGGCTCGACGTCAACGTCACGTCTCTGGACAAAGGTCGTTTGATTCGCAAAGTATTACATTGTTGAAAAAAGGACCGCCTGTTTACCTTTACGGCCATTCTGCGCCCTTTACTTCCAGCAATCCAACTCGGATATTTTCCCTTTGATGTCCGTCTCCAACGCAATTACCACAAATTCATAAAGTGAGCCCACTTTTTTTTGCGCCACCGACCTCATGCCATTAGATCCCAAGAATGAGGTCTTCTATACGAATAATTGCGATACTAATGAAGAAAATTTTCGTCTCCACTAAAAAAATATTCGAACGGTCAACAGCTTTGAGCTTTCTCAACCGCTTTTTTCTATTTCTTGGAACATCTTTTAAAAAGTATTTTTAACCAACTTTATGTGTTTTATATTCATTATTGTCATGTATAATAGAAAGGGAAGCTAAAAGAAAAGTAAATTTAAGTATTATTGATATTGGATAATGTATTAGGACATCCGCTTGATATTCGTCGAAAATTTGAAAAAATACTAGGACATATCGATCAAGATGTAATTTAACACTTCCACAAGACTGACAAAAAAAATCTATTCAAAATTGTGTCGATATTTTTTCTGCATTTGTTAAAGGAATTAAACATCTACTTTAAATCCTTGCTGGAAAAAGCTGTGGGCAGAAATAGTCTCTGGAGATTTTTTTTACCATCAGTAGAAGATGAATATCAATGGACAAAAAACATTTGTGGTGATATTAATGGAGAAGGTTTTAATGACATGGATATTCATGACATCCAAGAAATATTGGACGATCGTATGTTGAATGAAGACGAATTAGTTGAAATATTAAATTAATCTACCACAATTAATGACTCAGAAAGTTGTTGCAGCGAAGTAGTTACATGTTTCACATTAAAAAAAACAACGAAAGAAGTGTAGAATTGGCTATTAAATTAGTTTTTTAATAGAAAATTATCTTATAAAGAGAAGAAGTTTATAATACGAGAGAGAATTACAACAGATTTTGAAACATTATAATATAAATACATATAGATTTATACGCTTCCCTTATTACTAAATGTTTAAAGGCTAAAACCAGAATTAAAGACTAAAACAGAAAGTCTTTTAAAAAAACATATCCAACTTTAATTGAGTTGTTTTTTCCCCTTTATATTTCTTTATTGCAAGCAAGATCTTCCTGAATAAGACGGTTCATAGTCAAAAGTCTTTCATTATCCGAATCCATTTTTGCATTCCTTGGTCAATTTGAAGGAACGCTGCATCCATCTCTTTCAATATAAATTTTTTTGGAGATTTCAATACCATTTATTTTTTTAGTCTCTTCTTCAACCCTTTGATTTTCGATGCACAATAATTCTTAATTTGTAAGATCTTCCAAATCATTTTCTATAAGTTGGTTTATGTCTTCATGATCAATAGTAATATCAAGTTTCTGGCAAAGTTCTACAATGAGATTTGTAGTGTGTTCAATTTAATTTTCTTTTTCAAATTGCGAATGAGTTATACGAACCGTCGTAAGTCGAGGACTACCTGTATTTCAAGATTGGCCATGCATCTTCATACAAGCAAATACAACGAACTCTGGCTAAGTGACAAAGGCATCATTAATAGTAAGAAAAACCATATGTATTATCAGGAGTCATTTTAATAAAAGCCAAAAAAATGATTTCCACTGTAGAATTCGTAAGTGTATAATGTTGAGGAAATAGCATTACAAATGTAAGAGTGATTCTGAATAAAAAGAAAAAAAAGGCCCAAAAGTACCATACAGTACATAAACTCACCCAAGTGACTCACTGGATGAGCTTTCACAAATAACACTTGAAGGTAATGCCACCTTAGCTATAAATGGATACTGAAAAAGCTATAATTACAGTTTGATACAAATACTACAATTTTAATGATTTTCAGATGACAAATATGTTTGAGTAGAAATAAAGTTTAACGTTAAAATTCATGAAAGAGTCAGAAAAGTGTCATGAGTGATTTAATGTGACTCAGTGTTAAATAAATACATGAAAAATTTAGATTAAAAATATTTTATATTTTACACGTGTTAAAACATTACGTATATTATGGAATTCAATCGGAAAAAAGCTTTTACCTACGAAAATTTCCGCCATTTTACTCAGTAATTGGTTTTTATGAAACAATCCTGTGTTTTTGGGTAAAGAATCATAAGAAATTATTAATTCAGAAAGTTATATATTCGAAATCAAGCAATCAAAAATTAATTAAAAACCCCTGCCGAAAAGAAACCTAACGAGTTCTTTGTATTAGTATTATAACGAAAGGGCCCAATATTTTTATATAAGAAATAAGAGCATTTTTCATGAGCCATTTTAAAATTTTGCAAATAAAACATCTAGATATGCTTGGCAAAGTAAGAAATTTTTTGAAAGAAGCCTTTTCCAAGATTTTCTTCCAATAGTTTCCAGTAAGCCATCGTGTATGAAAGATTTTTCCGAAGGATCCGACTTTATCAAAGTGTAAGACTGAAAGCTGCAGAGCTACGTCATTAAGTTTTCTTCCCACGAGGGATGGAGAGCTTGAGAAGAAAATTTTTAAGATTCAAATCGAGAAAATTTGTATCTTCAACAAGCCACGTCCTGGGAAATACTCGCAAAGTAAAGGGTTTCAGTATCTACATGCAGTATTATATTTATGAATCTAAAAATAGGAGCACATTTCACATGGGCACACATGTGGCAGCATACGATACATTCGCCCTCAGGAAGTACTCAGTGCCTGTTGCCTGAAAATAATCGAAAACGTCTCTAGGAGACGAATATTTCATATAGATTTATTGCCAGGGAACGTCCCAATTTCGCAAGCGTTCCCAGCGGGGTTGCGAACTCTTATCTCAAAAATTTCTATTACCCAAGTTTGGCGACCTTAGAGAGTTGCCTATAAAGGTAAGATGCTAAGCCACCACTTAAAAACAAAATAAGCAGAATGTATACAGAAATAAAGATGATCTGCTCTAAAAGTATTCAGATCAGAGAAATCAATTAAATACTGTAACATACTAATTTATCACATCGGTATATGTTCGATATTGAAGATTTTGAAATCAACACACCATTTTATGCAAATCATTATTTTATCAGTTACATCATTAAGTATAAAGTAAGTGTTTTGATTAAATACGCTGAATACAAAATTAAATAAAGATTCCACCTACAAAGCAAGTTCAGGTTGGCTTAAAAAATTTAAAGGACGACATGATATCAAGGGACCTTAAATTCATGAGGAAAAGCTTTCTACTTTGTCACATGGAAGCTATTTGTGGAGGAGGAAGGATTCGATGAAGAGTTTATATGCAATGCTGATGAGATCGGTTCAAATTGGAAAAATATACTCAACAAATCTTTAGCATCAAGATGTGAAAATACTTCATATGGGTACAAAACAAGTAAAGAACGTGTCACTATAATAGTGTGTGCAAATGTAGCAGAGAGACACAAACTTTCACTACTTATCAATTGGAAAATCCAATTAGCCCAGTTGCTTTAAAAATATCAAAAATCTCTGCTTGAATATGATCATAAGAAAAACGCTTGGATGAATGGTGAAGTTGAGATGAACGAGATCGAGAAGACGAACAAGAGATTTGCAAGGAAAGAGATATTTGTCCCACACATTCTGAAGCTTTTCAGTGTTAAGATGTCGCCATGAAATGCCTTGAGAATCAATAAGAGTGTAATTCAGGATAATTTATATATCTTAAGAATATTCGCGATTTGGCAGCTTCTAAAAGAAGAACTAGTTTTAAGCAAATTTGATAATTATTTTGATTAAATCAATTAGGTCCGGATAATCGAAATTGTACTGCAATTACTGGGCGTACACAAGCGATATATTTTACACTTATGAACCATCCTGGCAAACTTGTGGATCTTATTTCCGTTTTTTTTAAGGTTTTAGCGTTAGCAGCGAGACCGTGTTATAGGAGGCAGATGTTATCCTTTAATATATTTTTTGGCTTTTCATCAATGACGAATGACAAGCTCCACAAAAGCAGCATAAATCTGTGCATATTTAATATTCATTGCTTCGAGGAACATAGATCAAAACTTTCATTTTTGGATGAAATATGCTATCGCCCAATTCTGAATTAGAGTGCTTATGTGGGAGTTCAATCCTCCACAAAGAGATTTTTCATTTCAACTTTTCATGAAGATTAATTATTTTGAAATAATGCAGAGGAGTAAAGAAACTCCAAAGTTTTAATCGATCTGCATAGAACAAGGCTGTAAAAAAATCGGATCGTAACAAGTAATTGAAAACAAAGCTGCTCAAATTGTTCATCCAAGACATTGTTACTTCGATAATGAAATTAATCTTTATGAGTATGAATTTATTTTCAGCCACACTGGCGTCTGAAATATTTTTTTAAGCACAATTTTGCCGCCGGCCATTTTAAATAATTTATCTATACGAATATTTCCCATCACTTTGTTATTAATACAAAGCGGCTATATTCGGAAAATTCAATATAGCGCTGTAAAAGGGGCGATATCGCTTAATAAAAAGCGAGCGTATGTGCTATTTGGAAATAATCCCCGGGAAATAACCTTCAATCGGCGTATTTACGTACGCCAAGCCCATAAGTCATCCTAAAAACGTATGAATATCTTTCTGTTCGCTATTTATATGATAGGAGATATGAAAAAGATACGCTTCTGATGTGAGACGACTCAAAAATATTAGCGAGCTTTATGAAAATGATTTTATGAAGCCGTAAAATTATTTCACCGGCAGTAAAACGTATACTCGGAATGATATTTTGAGGTGAAGAGCTGAAAAAAATTCCTTTTCGGCAAAGCGGTTTTTTTTATCCTTAAAGATCATTGTTGCCGGCAATAAAACGGTAGTAAAGTTTTGATATAGTATAAGAAAATAAATTAGTTGCGCGCATGGTATTCGCAAGGACTATAGATCAAACCGATTAAAAACCGACATTTTATGCTCATTCATAACGTAAATCATGTGATCATGATAATTTTTTTCTTTTGGTGATATATTGGATATCGCCTTATTCGAACTCTATTTGCATTCATGATATCATGTCTATATAAAGACAGTGGTAGATGTATTGTTATCGTTAAATAGAGAAGGTGATTCTTCAAAAGTTTATTCACCTAGCTTATTTTCAAATTCCCAAGGATAATAAGCAATGAGGACGAGGATACATCACTGTTAGTGTAGATATATATGAATTTCTTAAGCTGTGCGAGAAAAGAACTGGCTGGACTCCATGCTCCTTAAAAAGCCATTCCCAGTAAAATCAACAAGTTTGTCATGAAAAGTTTCCACTTGCCTCCCGGGGAAGATTGCTCATTCTTTGAAAAAACACCTACACTCTTATCAAACTTATCGTAAAAGCGCCCCTCGATATAATACTCGTAAGTCATGTAGCCTTTAATAACGAGCGCATGAAGAGGTGAATTTATAATATAGATGGTATGGATGTATCACTTTTCTATGAATTAATATTGAAGAGATTCTAATCCTGCAGTGAACTGCCTGTGGCTGCAGAATCATAATAATATGTCTTAGTTGACGTAAATAATAGACTAGTTATTGCTTAATGATGTAAATGAAAATTTCCAATAATGATTAACGAAACAAGGATAATTTTCACCTAATTTTTTTACCCACTAAACCCCCCTTCTCTTCGGCTACCACCCGGCTACTAATTAAGTATTGTATAATAGTGGCAGCGATGTGTCTCTTATGGGCTCTCCATTTGTTTCCTTCTGGATGTCATTCTATTGCTAGTTCGTCGTCTTGTATGTTCAGCATCCTCCTGCCGCATAGCGCATGTCGTGTATTTGCACCACGCATTCCATGCCTTAGCATCCGTTAACATTGAAGGTACCATATTGCTAGGGGAGAGCGAGCTGATTCCCAGCTCCTCCCGTAGGATGTCCCTTTCGGTACTCCAAGCTGGGCAGACAAATGTCGTGTGTGCAACATCGTCGTACTCCGCTCCACAGTGATGGCACTCCGGGCCGTTCTCTTTGCCTATTTTGTGTAGGTAGCTACCGAAACAGTCGTACCCGGTGAGGACCTGGGTCAAGTGGTAGCAAAGTTGACCGTGCTTTCTGGCTACCCAGTTTCTCAAGTTCGGTATTAGCTCGTGCGTCCACTGACCTTTAGCGGAGTTGTCCCATTGGGACTGCCACGCCGCCATGGTGCGTCCATTAGTGGCGTCCTCAACAGTACGTCGTACATTACGTTCTACAGGGCGGGTTCGAGCACCGACCTCTGTGGAACGCCTGCTGTCACTGCTATTTTTCTTCTCCCCCAGTCGGTGTCTGCGTAGATAAGATATCTTTCATGCAGGTAGCTCTTTACCATTCTGATGAGGTATGGTGGGGTGACAATTTCTTTCAAGGCTCTGAGGATTAGGTGCCATCTCGCCGGATTGAAGGCATTCTTACGTCTAGCGCAATAATTATTGTGTGTCTATTTGATTTTACGCTGCTACACCACGCCTGTTCCACTTGCTACATTATTAATAAAAAGTGCAAGATCAGATCTTAGAATATTGACTCCTTTTCAAAATTTCACTCGGCGAAGGTTATGTTCAGAGAACCTGAAGCAGACCAGTGAGAATTCAGAATCATTTTCTATTTGAATTTTGATGTGAAGCTTGTATTGACGCAAATTGGCCTAAACATTACGAAAAGTTAGAAAAATATGAAGAGAAATAACATAGAAATAAGTATGTTAGAAATTACTCTCTTATTATATTATTAGCTTAGAAAAACAGAAAAAATAGGTAATATAATTTTTATCAATTTCCATACAAAATGTATGAGCGTCCAGCAAGACCACTTTCAAATAAATGTGGATGAAAGATTAATTTGCAAAGAGTGAAAATTCAAGCATCAATAGGGTAGGATTTTTATTTATATTTTCTAATATTACCATTGAAAAATTGTTATTGAAATATTAAAAAAACTAAAAAGCTATGACATGTTAAGTTTGTATAATTCAATTTTCTTGATTAATGTCGTCAAACCACAAAAGCTTTTAAAAGTGATGATTTAATGTATAAATCAACATTTTCTTCTTATTTTTAAATTCGATTATTGAATACATTATATTAGTGGCTTTTAGCAATCGCTTTTATGGGACCATTGCCAACCATTTTGACATGGTTTTTCATAACTTTTTTTTTATTTTAAAAAAGTGGTCGCCAGCCACATCTCCTGTAGATGTGAGTATAAGAAGATTTTGGCCACTTAACTGTTAATCCGGCTTATTGATTCTGATATGTTTATTAGTCTATTTTGAAATGAAATAGCAAGCAGAAAGACTCACTACTTTATTACAGTCTAACTCTATAACTCTTCTCCCCTTCCCTTCTTTCTTAATTCTTTCCTGCGAGTTTCAAATCCAGTCATTAGCCAGAGCATGCGCTTTTTGTTTCCCCAATCATACGTACTTATTTCAACTTATCATGGTGTCCATAAGCAGTGACGGGAGTTTGTTAATTAAAAATAAAACTAATATTTGGCTTATCGACCAATCAACACCAAATCTGCATCAGTCAAGTTATTGGTGAAGTATTACGTTTATGTTTTAACACTACAGCTGTAAACACCGGCTTGAGAAGTGGAGCTTGTGTTCTTCTGGAGCAGAAAATGGTAAAAGATATGCTTTGATTAGCTTGTCGCCATCATATAGTGGTAATTATATTAGAAGTTGTAGTGAGTCAATCGCTTGTTGCGTCTAGTGCTCCTGATATCCAATTGTTTAAAAGATTTAAGAAGAACTGAGACAAAATCGATCAAAGTGATTATAAAACAGTGATTTATGATACCACGTCTTTTAAAATAATAGAAAATGTTACTCTCAACATTCATGTATCAACCTCGAGATGACTATAAAGAGTTGGAATCTTTCCATCATTTACTGGGTGGATGGATGACTCTGATTTTAAGGCTGCAAAGAAAATGGTCCATTCGGTGTTGCCTTAATGGAGGAATATAATAAATTGATGACAATCGACTGAAGAGCAAAGACAATAGTTGCTTTTGTTAGTAAAAGCTTACAGAAAGAAATATTCTGATACAAAAAAATCAACGCTTGTATCCTGAATATTTATGATTTTAGTATGAAAAGGATATCCATATTTGTAATCTATACTACAATATTTTTTTAATGAAGATTTAAAACCTTGGTAGCGACCCCTAAATATTATTTAAAAAAATTAAAAATAACACTGAAATAGTTTTTAAGCCTATACGTATGATAGTGATATATACAAACGTTATTTATTTTGATATAAAGTAATGGTCGTAATTATCAAAAGCAATGAAAAAATGGATCGTCGGCTGAGAAATTAATAGAGCAATGTTGGCGTTGACATAAAACATAATGGAAGAAATTTAGTATTTTGAAAAGATTGTGTTTGCTGATTTATACGCTCGGTTATGAGTTTTGCACCATGGTGAGAAAATATTATTATCCTCTCGTAAAAGAGCACGCTGTACACAAGGCAAGGACCGAGCGAAAATCCTCATTTAGGACGGTGTAAAAATTTTCATCCGCTTCTAAGATAGTCAAAGGACAAATAAAAATGATTATGCTTCATAAACGTGTCATTTGGACCAGAAATATTTGAATTCATCCCCCGCTGCGTTTTGGAGCAGACGGCCGTCAGGACATGGCCGGCATTAACGCCCGCGCAAAAGAATCGTAAAATAAAAACATAATGGCCGCGATCGGAAAGCGAATTACTCGCACAGACATTAAATCCAAATTTATAAGAGTTTGATGGTGTTTACACGGCCATCGACATTAAAAATATTATCGGATGAGAAAGGAATGTTTTTCGTCCTAAATTTACTACCCCAGCAATAAATATGACGGGTAGGCAATAAAAATCTGATCTGGTTATTTTTCGGCCGTATTAAAATGTGCCTCGTTTTTGAATGGGCAACCTTTTTTTGGTTATCGCGCGGGGAATCGCCATTATATCATTCATGGTTGTATCGCATGAGAAGAAAATGTCTTCTATTTATAAGCTTCGTGTTCGCAAATAAATCTTTCACATTGAAATACATCCCGCTAAGTGGTGTGTTCGTGATGACGTTCGCGATTTTGCTTTAGAACGATGAAAATTGCCGAAGATTCGCGAACAAGGCCGACGAAAAGATAATGGCGACATGACGTTACAATCATGCGACAAATTGATTATTAATTCAAATGGCTAGAATATATTTAAGGAAGTATTATACATTTATAGTGGTGCACTTCCATCCTCTTCCCCTTAAGATGCCAAATCCATTATTGGAAGTGGGTCATCTTCACAGGAATATTTTGTGGTATATTTTTATTACCTTCAACATATGGTTTATGTAGGAGAATATATTTATGTGAATTTAGAAATGATCATAATTTTTAAATTATATGTATTAAATGATGTCACCAATGAAATATCAACTAAAAAATACTAAAACATGATCCCTACCATCCACTAGTGAGAAGTAGGGAGTATATCAAGTCAAGTCTCATTTATTAAAATAAATTTTTAGATAAAAAATAAAAAGCAGTGTTTGTGTAATATATAATAAAAAAGTCAAACATATGCATAGCGTGTATATGATGCAAGCCAGAACTTTTATTATAGGAGATGTTCCTTAAAATATTTTAAGCAAAATTATCGTTATATTGCACTCATTTATCTCTAACTGTAGGTATGCGAAATTAAAATTGCTCGAAGTCAGCTCGAATTTGCTCGAAGTCAAGTTTAGCTCGATAGTTTGTCGTGTGTGGTTGAATTTTCAAAGCAAAAATGTCAAAATATCTTAATAAAAGACAGAGAGGTTCGAGGAATTAAAAAAAAAAACATAATGGGAACCCGACTGGAGTCAGTAGCTGGTACAAATGGCAGAAAACCATTGCTTTAAAAAATATCTAAAGCTTGAAGACATGACTCCATTTCTTGGCCATGAGATAAAACAGCATCTTTTATCAATTTATAAAGATTCAGGGATGAATTACTTCAAAGATGCTTGGGTAGCCATATCCAAAATATGAATGAATGTTTTAACTCGACGGATTGGCGACTGGCTCCAAAGCATCTGCTTTCCGTTGTTCAGCTATTTTTGCCTATTGATGTGTTGCAAAAATAAAAAAGACAGGGTTAACATGCAAGCCTGCCAGGTTACTTCTGAAAAAGTAGATTTTGCAAAGGAGTGATGATAATCGACTAATGACACCACTCCAGAACAGTCAAGGGGGAATAACCAAAATGGCCAACGATAAGAATGATGTGAGTATCTAAATTATCAAAACAAACGCCTGCTCTCAAGACAACACGAACGAAAGTCGTCTTATTTTTGTTAAAAGAGCTTAATAGCTTATCCGCGATTTCAGTTAATTATACCTAAGTTTTATGAAGGCTAAAATATTCTTTAGAATACGGTCTTTTGTTGAATAGTAAGTATGAAATATGTCTCCAGACAGATCCAGCATGAACGATGCTCACGTTGGGTCAGCTTTGAAAGTAATTACTGCTAGCAGAATTGCCCTTGAACTATAAAATATAAAAGCAGAGAAGAGATGCCAAGTGTCAGGAAAACATATTAAATTGTCCATTTTTATTTCTTTACCAGTGGCGGATTTACTTCTAGGCGTAGAAAGAAAATGCCCAAAGAATATGTTCATCATAACTAGGTCTTTTCTGTGCCCATGATGTCATGTAATGAGGAAGTCGTAATAGGAAACCGCACTTATCGAGGGCTGAATGGCTCAAATTTACAATAATATTATGACGAAACAAAGTAACCGTCTGAATATCACCGAAAGAGATCATTATTTGTTCCTTACGAAAATTGAACCAGATATAAATTATTTAGTTTCGCAGCATCAGTTTCAAGGATAACATTAATAATTAATTAAATGTAATTTCAATTGACGTCATGCTTTTATATATGCAAAGTATAAATAAAAAGTTAAATTTAACTATACATATTTTTACGAAGCCTCCGCTCAAAAATTACGAGTACTTTGCTTTAAATTAAGTTACTGAGGAATCGGTGGGCGGTTCAATTTTTTACTATGTACAAAGATACAAAAGTCGGCGGTAGGAATAAAAAGGTTGACTACTCCTATTTTAAAAAAAAAAAATTTTTTTATGAGTTAAGATGGCAATTTAAAATTTAAAAATGTCAGCCTATTTGAATTAGCCCTTTTTTAGAAGGTCCCTTTTTATTAAACATTATTCAAATATGTCTTGCTATCAATCAACTTTCGAATCCATATTCATCATTTCATGTAAGATTTGCGTAAGTCATGCTTATACGTTTTTAATTACGTTAAAACGTTAGAAACGGGTATCCGATCGATTTTTTTTTTGGCATTTGAGAGGCAAAATTATTGTGGAATTTTTACTTCTATCCGATATTTCGAATCTCCTGCTGGGTTCATGTTCGCGGATTGACTGTCAATGTAAAGAGTATAAAGAGCTTTGAATCAGAATCTAACTTTATTTACGAACATTTGGTCAGTTGAATTTAAGAACCATGAAATAAGACTGTTTTGTATCGTTAAATGGAATGAACCTAAATCTGAATCTTGTATATTCATAAGATATTAATAATTTATTTTCATAATATCATCATTTAATGTTTCATTTGTGACTTAAATCATTGCAATCAACTTCTATTGAATTGAATACAAATGATCTAGAAATTGAGGTTAATATATGGTGACGTTATAAGTCTTAATAAAAATCGCAAATGTTTAAATGATATAAATTCAGGCTCGAGGACGAATCTTGAAATAGGCAATGCTTTATATCAAAGATGATATCTCGTATGTATTAGTAAAATTGAATCCTTGTCAAACAATAACGCAACTTGATTGTAAAAAGTACAACGTTCAGGGTTACTTAAATCGGCGTTGAAAGTCTTTTTATATTTGTTTTAGGCTAATTAAAAGAAAAAGGTGAATGCTAATGTGTTTATTTCCATGACGATGAAGAGAAAATATTATCTAAAACGGAGCATAGTTTGAATTGAAGCACATTTATATCTTTTAATCAAATTATTTTCTAACGGGCGTTAAATTTTAGCTAATTTTAGGTAAAGTCTATGAATTATTAATTTTTGAGTTATTAAAAAAACATTGATATTATAAAAGCATTGTAAATAATATGGATGCTTGAAACTAGGGTGTGATTTATGTGCTATTCTCTGCGTCTTAATAAATTTAATATTTCATTCGATTTATAATTTTTTATATCTATATTTGAGAATAAAATTTGAGCGTAACTTATGGGCTGTTGTATATAATAAAAATAAAATTTTCAATACTCAAATATTTAACACACCACTCAAAAATTTGCGAAAAAATGATATCAAATGAAGAAGAAAAAAGTGAAAAAAAATTCCTCCACTTATTGAGTTATGTAAGTTTATGTGATTGAATATTATTATTAGGATCTATTTTAATTTATAGAAATATCTATTTAAAATTTCTCAGATCCTTAAACATAATGTGAAAGATAT
Source organism: Stenopsyche tienmushanensis (assembly GCA_008973525.1). Lineage (NCBI taxonomy): Eukaryota > Metazoa > Arthropoda > Insecta > Trichoptera > Stenopsychidae > Stenopsyche > Stenopsyche tienmushanensis. The sequence goes on along the minus strand of WACJ01000167.1, from coordinate 278,492 downwards.
GTATTTAATATTCTTAAAGAAGGTGGTGCTTATAACTTTTGAATTAAGCTATGAATTAATTTTTCAAATAATAAACACATGGTTTAAAATTATTTTTTCAGAGTTTAAGCTTACGAGCTTCAAAATTTTCTGTACCATGAAGTGAAGAAGACCTACAAGCAGTTTTTTGTACACTTACTTATTTCTTACATAGAAACAGTTAAGATGCGTTCCATGGATTTTAAAAACCGCATAACTTTGAAACGGCTATATAAACTATATCAAAAATCGCACAAAAAAAGTTAATAAAAAACAGGAAAACAATAAGGCAATTCAAAAATAACATTTTTGGTAACATTTAAAAGACGTCTGGTATCATTGATAAAAAATTAAGGATGTCTGACATCTGGCATCTCAAATGCCAGACATTCACTAGAGCAGTGATTCTCAACCTTTTTGAAGTCACGGTGCACTTTTGACCATGGGAAAAAGTGGCGGTGCACCAGAATTAAAAAGTCGAAAAAACTTGTATACATAGACATAATTTTTATTACATATTTATAAAAATAATATTTACATACCATTTTTTACATATTTTCTTTTTATGTCAAATTATATAAAAATGTTTAACATTGAAAATATATTTAGTTAGTTAATTTTTCCCTAGAAACAATTTTATATTTATACGCATTTTATTAAAAATATTTGCTCTCTTTAAGTGGTAAATATAGGTTGGGGGGAGGGGTGTCCGCACTCTATGAAAGAGTCTATTGTGACAATAAAATCAAAAGTTTATCGTGGCTTTAAAAAAACATAATTTATCGGCTTTAAATCCTACATCTTAAAATAGACAGCAAGGACCTCCAATTTACTATAAGTCGCAGTACAAAACACTTAAAAAACTAAGAACACTTGCCTGAGTATCGACGCTGCATGACGTTCAGGATAGATCCTGGAGTACGGGACGCATTCTGGAACAATACTGCACTTTATTTATTAAGATATATCCCTCTGACGATTAAACCAAACCGTATAACCTAAGAACCGAACACGCACTGATTGTCGCCTAGCTTAATTCGACGGCTCAACTGAGCGTACGAATATAAATGTATTAATACTAAATGAAAATTATTATGAAAAACTATTGAAAGAATGCATGAGATTCTCTCTGAGATGAGCTCTTTTGATATATTCCCAAAAATATTTTTATCGAATTTGAAATTCATTAAAAAATAATATATTTATGCAACGAAAAGGATGGTGATTTTTTTTTGAAAAATAATATTTTTGAGAATATATCGCAGCAGCTTATTTAATTCCATGATTTTTAAAAAATAGTTTTTCTTATAAATATTAATAATTTATTATAAATGCGTTTCAATTTGTCCGTCCAGTTTAGGCGTCGAGTTTATGCTATGCAACAATATTCGGTGCAGAGCTATATTTTATTTTCACAGGTTAGGATGTGCATGTGCGTATGTTAAGTGATATTTTTTAATACAGTGCCGTTCCGGAATGTGATCCATGTTCCTGATCCTGATCGTCATGCAGCTAAAATATTGAGGCAAGTAGTCATAGTTTTTAAGTATATTGTAATACGATTATAAGGCTTATTATCGAAATGTTTAATGTTGAACAATTGCATTGAGATTTCAAGAACACAGATCAGAAATAATACTCATAGTGGATTGGAAAGTCAAGATGTCTATTTTAAGATGTAGGATTTAGGTCCGATTTTTGTATCATTTTTTTAAAGTCACGACTAACATTCAAATGTATATGTAAAATACGATATTCGGAAGTGATTCATTTAGCATTTCATAGCTAAAAGCTTCATTAAGCATCAATTTTTCCTTAGATTAAAGAAAATACATCATATATCATTTTAAAAATATATCATCAGCTAAATAATTGGACTAAAATGTGTCAAATATTTAATTTCAGGTATGAAATCGTGTTTAATATAAAAGCAATCCGCAATTGTTTGATTACGAAATTGACCAGCCTTTATCAATCAATAGTCTTAAGTTTAGATGGACGTTGTGAAAAATTGTACAGTGTGGTTCAAAAGAACTGCTGGTGAACCAAAAACCAAAGGTGTCCAGGACTTCAAAATTCATGCAGTAAGAGCTCTCAGGTAAGGATAATAAGATTTACAAGATACATTTGAGCTAACATTTAATTTGTCATCTAAAATATACACACAAAATATTTGGTCTAATGGATGTTTAAATTCTTTGTTTTAGGTAAGTCTTTTGAATAGCACATTATCAATCCGAAATACCGAAGTTTTCAAATATACTCATACTTTGAGTTAAATACATAATGCGTAAAAATACGTAAAACCGAAACATAAATATTCTTCAGAATATTGTCGATTATTTTTTTCTGATTTTACTGGATACATTTTTTTTTGTATGAGACGTATGATGTCTAGTAATATCGTCACTACTTCTTTCACTTGTACTCCCTGTGTCATTAATATTTTGGTCTGATTCACGATTTCGTTTGGTAATAAATTTATCCATTGTAACCTCAGCTGAATACCGGGGCCCAGTTATGTTCGTGTTGCCTCTGTCGACCAGTCCCAGTTACCTCCGTTCATAGAGCTTCTGACGGCCTGCGACTGCCGCGTCTCCCGTAACGTTGACGAGAAGGATTCCACAGGGTGATGGAGCTGGATTTCAAAGACGATTGTTTCTCCACGGCATGTTTATTTACTCCACTTTGAACAGACTGCGGCTGCGAGGCGTAGAATACCCAAAGTCTACGTTAAACGGTTAACATACGCGCAATTGATTTGGCTAATTCCAAATTACATTAACTCTTTCGTTGACTTTCATAATTTCGCCAACGACTTTTTCGGTTTTCACTGTTTTGCAGAATTTTTCGTTTTTACCATTTTTTTCACGGTGCACTTGTAATAAGCTCGCGATGCACCAGTGCACCGCGGTGCACCGGTTGAGAAACACTGCACTAGAGGAATACTAATTATTTTAATTACAAACTATCATCGCTGTATGATAATTTTCGTCGCGATTTTCGATATGACTCAAAATCGCTCTCTTCTTCGGAAGAAATAGTATTCCCAATTGTTAATGTCGTCATTGTTCCATGTAGATTTCCTCTTTCCAACAATATAATTCATAATTAGTAAAGATGTCACTAAGACCCTAACTCAAAAAAAAAAAATATACAAAATGGCGACCGTTTAAAAAAATCACTAAAGTCATTTTGGTCTTATTTTGTCATTTTTTTTAGATAGTTAAAAAAATTTTTTTTTCAAAAATCACAAAAAAAAGTTTGTTAATTGAAAGAAATAACAAATATAAAATTATATTTCTACAATATTAGAACATACTCGATATTTTTTTATGAATTTAGAATTTTACCCAATACGGATTTATATTACACGATGTTTTCGTGTAAAAATATAACCGTGTACTACGAAGACCAAGTGTATATATTTGCGTGCATAAATTCCATGTAAATACGCGATTATGATATTGACAGTCATTAAAATCAGATTTATTGCTAGCCTTTTTTCTAAATTTTAAGTACAACTTTTAAAATGCGCTTCAAATATTAAAAAATAATAAAATGAGCGATAATACTTAACATCAGTTTAAATTATGTTCATCATAAAAAAAATGTTCCGGTGTTGAGCAAGTTAACGACCTTAAATCGCCAATCCACTTGCATTGGCTGAGTCGAGGGTTAATTTTTTCGTATGCACTACGAATGCTGCAATAGTATGCAGTTGTTTATCTGAGAAATTTTTCCAACTTAACCAAAGTTGCCGGTGGACATTTGTTTTCATTAATGCAGTCGGGCGTTGTTTACGGCCGCGGCGAGGAAAATTGAAAATTCTAAAGGAAAATTTTCCCATGTCGGTAAACAGCGCCCCAAAATAAAAGCGCCCCGGACAAAAGAATAGTAAATAACAAGCCTTCTGCTCTCGCCTTCTTCCCGGAGGCTGGACGCGTTTTTTAAATCTATTTATTTATTCAAATTCACATCCGTGTTCTTACGTGCGGGCACATCCTTACCTTGTTAGACTTATTGATTATAAACCTTCAACGTATTGTGTAATTTTTGAAATTCATTGAAATTGATGCAGAAATTAATACGAACCATGTTTGTACATCAACACGTATTTGCAATTACTTCGCGATACTTATGAAGCGTTTTCAACGAACCCAAAAGCACCTTGGATCACACAACCGTGAATAGTTTATTTTCATAGGGATTAGGCGTGGTTTCATTGCTGATTTAAAAGGAAATGAATCTATTCCCTCGGGAGCGAAGAGAAAGGATCATTTAATACTTTCCAAGTAATACTCCATTATGTAAACGTACATGTTTCGGTGATTAATGTAGACGTTATACTGCTTAATTACTTAAGTTAATACGTACAAATAATATACAACATCAAATTTGTCCGACACTGTGTATGGATAAGTTTGGTTTTAAAATACAACGCGTTCATATTTTACGAGGATTGTTCAAATATAAACGATGCTTGAACGACAGTTAATGAAAAAAAAAAACGAGCGTTAATTGATTTTGGTCACTTCACAGTATTTTCGGATTCAATGGAAGTACATTGTATTGATTTTGGTTGTTAATGATAACGGTAGACTTTAACCATTGAATAATTGAGACGAAGGCAATTCAAAAAATTGAGCAATAATATCTATTAATTGATTGCTTTAACACCTTTTGATCGGGGCATCATGAATTTTGATGGTGAATTTTTTTATCGCGAAGCGAATGTTCTAATGACTTGAAAAGATGATAATCTGAAGGTGCAATGTCAGGAGAATATGGTGGATTTTGCAGCACTTCCAAATTCAGTTCTCTTATTTTATTCTGCGTAATCCTTGCTGCATGTGGTCTTGCATTATCATGCTGTAATATTCTTCTTTGGTTGTTAACCAGCACTGATCACTTTTTGAGCAGTTCCCCGTTAACCTATCTAATTGTGCACAGTATAACTCTGCTGTGACAGTTTCACTATGGCTAAAAAAATATAAACAACCATAGCCATACATGTTTAAAATAAGCTTTTGAAATTCTATAAACACCGCATACAAAAATGTCGTTTAGAGAAAAACGCGTTTAAAGCTTTAAGTATTAAATTTTTGAAAAAGGAAATTACATACTACTAACCAACGATTCTAGCTTGATAAAGCAATTTTTCAGCTATCGGAATTCAGGCTGAACGGACGTTTCTGCGAGCTGTTCCAGCTTCTTTAGAAGATTCGAAGCCTCGGTGGTTGGCAAAACGTATACGTTCTTTGTTGCGCGTCTCAACGAATCATGATTTCCATGACGTCCTATATTTTTAAAATAAATTCAAATTCTTCATTAAAAATGTAGGCCGTAGCATACTACGGCCTACATTTTTACGGCCGCGATTTTCAGTATTTTTTTGCCATAAAAAATATGTTTCGGTACCAGAAACCATATGCAAGCATTGAAACTCTAATTATTATTTTGTGTACTTCAAACCAAGGCATCTTTCCAGTAGACCATTCTTTCATAAATTGGTCTTAAGTATTGCTGAACTTCTTCTTTGAGAGCGGGAGGATGCTTGTATAAATATAATGATCTTGTAGTTGCATGTATTTGCCGTTCGTACCAAGAATCTGCGCCTTCCGAATAGTGTAAATGCTGAGGGGCTTCATCAGTCGAAATTTTATGATAGTATGTGGACCCAAATAGGATTTCTCATAATCTCTAATGAGTAAAAATTTCGGCGGATAGCTAAGCTTTTTATCAATTTATTAGTTAGCTTTTCAGTTAATTCAGTTAATATTTTTTTGACTCTATTTGCTCCCTTACTAGAACAAAGATAATAATAGTCCTTAACGGGAATCTCTGGCCTGCAAACAAAAACAGGTATAGGGGCATGTCTGGGATTTCAGCGGTCTCAGAGCCGTTAGGGCGCAATCTGGACGAAGTGATTGCTTCGAGCGCATTTCGCAAAATAGCTGTAAATCATTGAAATAATCTGAATTTCATCACCAAAATTATGGACGATGTTGTTAGAGATATGTAATTTAGAAAAATAGTTTTTTTTACGTGATAAATTATTAACAAAGTATTTATTCTATTTAACGATATAAGACTTTATATAATCTTTCGCTATCTAAAAATGCTCATAATTGAATAATCATATTATAATTTAAATGTATGCGAATCGTAATAAAAAACCGCCACATAAAACCATCCATCCCTAGAAAAATCTCTTATGGAGATCAAATACGTCTAATGATATGGATATGGCACAATAAGAAGAATTCACGAGCCATGGTCACGAAAATACCAACCATGAGCAAATAACGTTCTATCCGATTGAAATAATTTCAAGAATAACGACTCCTTGAAATGCAAACCGTATTTTTATCACACACATAACTTATTTTTTAATATATATAGCCAGTATTCAATCTAAAAAGTTTGCAAAAACGTTTGTTAAAAACTAAAAGTTCATATTCGCATACAAAGGGGAGTACATCACACATAAAGGCGAGCGTGCTCATATGGCTACATTTTAATTGAGTTTCTTTTATCAATGTCCGCTATGAAAAGCGATCTATTATTTTATGATTTCAAAGATTACGTTGTGAAAAATTGTCATGCTCCCAGAGGACATCACATGTTGAGTAATAAATATTATTTTATTATGTACGTAATGGGTCGCAATTTAAGGGTCGTTAAAGTTATATATTCATCATCAAATCATTTTATTACTTGATAATTAACGATTTTAGTATGAAATGATATAAAGGGGGAAAGAATTATCTGATCTTTTTCCGAACGCTGTGAAAGTGGATTGCGGCTCTCGTGTCTTTAATTTGGATTAAAAGCTTGAAACTTTAAAACGGTGATGCTTAACTTGTTTTCTTCAATTCGCTTAGAATTTTTTATAAAATATATGTACTCGGAATTTAATCAGATATAAGCCGAAAAAATGGAATAGATTTCAGCAAGAGGAAAGCAAAGTTTGAGTAATGTAATTTTTAACGAGCGTTAAAAATTTTCATGCTGAAACTTTTTAACGTCGGGGAGTTGTTTGTGAAACGTCAGCAAAGCAATGAGGTGGCATATTTTTATACATCATAAAATGGTAGATATTTTTGTATTTGATTAAAAATAACATTGTACACAGAGCGCGAAATTTGATTGCATTTCATATATAGACTAGAATAAATTTGCATGAAAGGTCACGTTCCTAGAATGGTCAAAATGTTTTGTTTAACTTCTTATAAATGCACTGTGTGTGGGTGTCCAAGAATTGGCCCTTGATACATCGAATTTGATATGTTTGAAAAATCTAGCATGTGTGGTGGAATATGGTCAATTGGTTATTCTAGAATATATTTCATATTTATCGCGATGCTATGAGCTTATAAAATTATTTATTTGATATTTTATTAGGCGTATTAAATTAACACCCACAGTTTTGGCGCCTCTGCCCAAAAGCATGAATGGAGGAGAAAACCGAAGTAAATGACGTCATCAACAGCGATGAGCCCCTCTACTGCCTATGTAGCCTTCGGAGTATGGGGCGCACACCCTTGTCGGCACCGAAAAGAAGGGAATAAGGGGTGTTTGGATTTTATGAATAGACTCCCAAAGGTTTTTTCGAGAGGGACTATCACTTCTTACTAGTTTAACTTCGATTTTCTTTCGTAACAAGAGGAGCCTTTTTATTGAAATGATTTATTTATTTATTTGTTATCGCGTGATCTTAGTTTTTTTCAGCTTAATACTGAGGCGATCAATTGAAATCCGATGAGATTGGACAAGCAAGTTATTTAATCCGATGCATACATCGTAAGGATGTCCCACATTAGGGCAACCCTAAAGTTTTGGTGTAATTACGGTGCTTAAACTGGATAAGACCAAGTTATAGTGAGCTAGGTCCTGAACTCTTAATATGAAGGTTTGGGTCTAAAACCACATAATGAAAAAATTTCAACGCACCAACAAATTTAAGATCCTGGATCTGAAAAAGTAAAAAAACCAAAAAAAAATCACAAAATGGCGACTGTTTAAAAAAAAATCAGTGAAGTCAATTTTTGACCTTATTTTGTCAGTTTTTTTTTAATAGTTAAAAAATAAATTTTGACATAAATCTGGTAGGAATAATAGAGGGTTATATAAAAATGATTCGTACCCAGTTTAAAGTAAATTAATTAAAACTTGAGATATGACGTCAACCGAGTTGAAAAGAGAAATTTCGAGAAAAACGCGTTAAAAGATTTCATTATGGTAGGACCGGCCAAGTTGCCGCGTCACTAAAATAGCTATAGCTTTGTAAGTAGTGGAAATTTTGGAAATTCTTTTGGAGAATATATTTATAAAAGTCAAAACATTGGAAAAATGAAAAGAAAACGAAATCATTTTTTTCAAAATTCTAAACTTGAATAAAAGGCGTGGTTGTATATTCAACAATAGCAGATGCAATATGATTTTCACAGTCCCAAATTATAATTTTTTACAAATTTCGGTTAGTGTTGATGATTTATATTATTTTTTTCCAAAATATCTCTTTATGAAACTAAAATAAAAATTGCTTTAAAAAACCGCATAACTAAGAAATCGCACAAAAAAAGTCGCACAAAAAAGGTGCTTTACAAACTCTATCAATTGTTTAACGCTTGAAACAAGGATACGCTGTTTAAAAACATGTATTTGGTAAAGGAGAACAAATTGTGGAATTGTGACATTTATATGACAGTGAATAGATAATGTGGCAAGGCGAACGGATGAAATATTGACTAGGGATGACATTGGATGTAATAACCAAAAGTAGATTGGATGGCAAATATAAACAGCAAAACTGGACTTGAACTGTTAGGACATTTGTTCTGAAATTCATAATAAAAAATACGATAGCTTACATACGTTTTGGTAGGATGTGATATCTGAGGACAATTTCAAATAGCCCCAATCCATAATGTATTTATAGATATTCTATTTGGTGTAACAAATTGTCGTTTCTATGTATATTCAGTGAACTTTAGCATATCCGTTTATTAGATCAAGGCTCTCGCTCTAGTGTCCTTTCCCAGCGCTCTACAAAGCAAAATTTTGCAATTTAAAACTCAATTTTCTCAGAAGTATTATTTTCGCATCTGCGTGGGTGATAAAATTGCATAAGTTTCTTTGGAGGGTAGAAAATATGCACTGCAACTCAGATAATCATGTTTCTTCTGCTCTGTACATATAATAATGTCTCTTGTCTGAAACTTTATAACGGTCATTACTTCACCGACATATAAAATGTTAAAGGATACCCAAATGCTATATATAACACCAAAGTATGCAAAACGCACCTCAAATAATATACAATCACAAAGGACACTCAGCTGATGTTGTCGGTGTTTTTATTTTTTCCCCCGTGTTGAAATTAATTGCAGATATTTAACACGTTTATAAGGGATGTTCATTTAAATCTAAATTTAGTTGCAGGTTTGATTTGATCTTTAGCTTTGGTTTTGGATTTTCCTCTTCTCTGATTTAAGCGACCCACACATTTGGCGTACATAACGGTTACATTACAGATTTTGTAATTAAAATTCTAACAGTCATCTCCTGAACGTGCTTAATAATTACTCTTAAAATATGAATTAATTATTTAAAAGCTCTTTGGATCCTATTGAATATTTTATTCATGTAAACATACTTGAATTGCTTGAAACAAGATCTGTATATTCCCTCGTTAATCTTATTTCGGTTGGATAGTTATTTCAATATGTGCCTTTCTTTATAATAATTAACATACAAAAGCCAATTCAAATTATCAGTCAAATTCACTCTTTTATAATGAGTTCTAAAATCATTGTATGAGTAATTTTGAAGAGTTGTTTTCGTTAGTCAATATAAATCAAGGAATCTTTAAGTAATATTCTCTGGTAGAGCCTTATTAACGTCACTTCAACAAGCACTTAATTGAAATCTCGATTTTGAACATAATGTAGTTAATACTCTATCTCAAAAAAACTTCATACACGTTTTCTTATAATAGTAAAAAAAAATAAGTATCTTTTTCATAACATTACTTTTTAATGATATAACCCACAACATTTAGAAAATAATTTCTTCGGTGGTTGTAAAATTTTAGAGAATAAAAAATGTCTCAGAAGGAATAACATATAATTTGTATGATGAAATTATTAACGGCAGTATCTAGATTTGAGCAATGGTCCATAATTTTGGAATAGAGTCTATTTTCATTGATAAAAAAAATGGAAAGAGTAATCTTAAGACTTGGTCAACTTTTTTAAACTCGTAAGACAAACGGTAGAAATGAAAAATCTAAGCCAAACGCAGATTTTATAAGGAGTTATAATAGTCAGCATCCAATTTCATATCGGACAACATTAGACAACAACATTAAAAAAATACATACACATTGATTTCCTGCTTTCTTAATATTAATACATATTTAGTATTGTGATAAAAACGCAGTATATTTAAATACAAAATTCGAGAAAAAGTATTTTGATAGTGATGATGCGGTGTATACGTTCAACAAAAAGACTTCACCAATCGTGTCTCAACGACGACCGTCGAATGTTTATATTCCACATATTTTTCCGACCACAAAACCAAAGAAAATAATCGAAGCGTGCTTATCAGCTAACCATCGATGGCAAACCCAACCCACTTTACAGAATGATAATACCACCACTGTCATTACTGCGACCAAGAATGTGCACCCCATATCAGACTGTACCAAATACCTTCCAATGGCGACGCTGTGTAGACACTAACAGAAAAGAATTCTGCACAAATAAACCATTATATATATAAAGAGTTGCATAATTATATTGTAATATATTCACCTTTTATAGTAGTCCTAACAAATTATAAAGCAGTAGCTCTTATTTAGTATATTCTATTGAATATTTTTAAATGAAGACATGAAATTGAGAATACGAATGAGCATATGCTGGTTAATCAATTTGAACTTCGGAGATACTTCAATTTCACTCAATAAGGATTTATTCTGCCATGTACAAAATACATAGCATATCAAACACCCTATATATATTATAAATCATTATATATGATTTATAATAATATTAGTTTATAAATATAATAAAGCAGGAATGCTGACATAATACTAATAGTAGGTAACACTCTATGGAATTATCATTTATGGAATTTTGTGTCAAATTAATTCATTATAACATTTATTTTGTTATAAATTCTTTAAAATTTTTACACTAAGGGTGATACACTAAGGGTACGTAAACTATGACTAAACGATTGTTATTGATTATAAGTATATAAACGATTTTAAGTGCAAATACGGTCTAAAAAATGGTTTTTCCATGTTTCATAGTGATTATCAGTATAGCTTAAAACATATTTAAATGTAGCATATTAGATACAGTTGATTTTTAATTATAGAAAAAATAAGTCAGACTGGATAAATTGGCCAAAAATGCCAATTTTCAGATTGATTATTTGGCATTTCAAACGGATGCAAATCTCATGCGTTTTTATTGCTAATGAGAATTATATAAATAACTTATTTCGTGGTCGGCTCGGCGATCGGTCAGCTTGGCCCTTAAACATTATGTTGTTTCAAAAGAAGCTCAACTGAGTTATTTGAAAGTTTCTCCAACTTTTACCTTCATGAGAGTTCAACTTCCATCTAAGACCTTAGACGAAGCTATCAAATAAAGTAACTTTTTGACTTAAATTATTAAGTCTAACTTATATTATACCGTCACAAGTTCTAATTGGGTTTTTCCACGGACTCCGGCATGTGAAAAAAAATGTTGACACTTGCCGACTGTGTCTTAATCCTTGACGCATAAATAACTAATCGATTTTTTTCTCATGCAAAACCCAAACGCGTAATTGTTTCGTTTGATCCTTGCCAAATCTTGGCAATCTTTAAACATTTTATTAATTTTAGTAATTGCTGTGTGCTGTCCTAAAAACACCTAAAATCGATCAAGCAATAAAACGAAAATCATTTTGGGTTCTGCTTATATTTATTTTTTTAAAAAGTTTTTGTTAATATTGTATAAAAGCTATTATAATTGTAATATTGTCCCAATTTACTAATAATACTAAAAAGAATATTTTTTTACTAGGAATTCTGGCCGATACATTACGTAGATCATTCAATTTATTTAAAAATAAAATAGAAACACCAAGATCCATTAAAATATGAATACATTTTAGATTCATCAATATGTGTCGGTAGTATATTTTTTAGGTATTAAAAAGTATTTGTTTTTCTACGAATAACATAAGCGACTCACCGGTGAGTCACGAAGTATCGATTAGTCGAGAACTATTATTGTTCGTTTAATTTAAAGCAATACATTCGAATTTGGCAAAAAAATTATTTAAATTTAATAAGTACATCTAAACGATTGTGGCTGTACCATAAAATAGCGTCATTTGATTGCTAAAAGCTACGTTATTATCAAAGAAGCCATTTTAAATTTTATTCATAATCTATAAAATTATATAATTTTGATTCTGAGGGGATGTATGAATTTAAGGTTTTGCCATAAAATGGGTTAACCTAATGAAGTAAGGATGAATGAAATGAAAGCCACGTGATTTGTTATGACGTTCATTTAATTTAATAACATCATAATTTTTCGCATATACATTTTGAATTTGCATAAGAAAAAATTAAATTAAGACTTCAGTTGCATTATTTAGATTTTTCTACGGGTTTATTATATGAACGCATTATTGAGAACGTGCAAAAAGGCACTTTAAATTTTATCATAACGAATTAATGGATTTAATGATATCGAAAATAAGTCCTATTTTATTCCGGAGAGTGTACATATGTTAAAGCTCTCAAGTAATTCCCGTGAATTTCTTATGATATTTTGCTAAAAGAAGCTTTAAATAGAGCACTTAAATATTCTTGTCAAATAAAAGCGTAGTATTTTTTATAAACAGTTTTGTCTTATTTCATGATTTTGGATCACATCGTTCTTCGTAAAAATATCGCTTAAAATGCTAATAATTTGAAATGTCTTCCTTAAAGGCGTACACCGGTGAGGCTTCGCTTTATTTTTAGCCCGAGAAAAATATGTCCCGAGGTAAACTTTTGTATTTTCACAAATTAGAGTGAAAATCCCACCTGATATCTTTCATAGGTAGAAAGGTTCCCCCGCCACGTGAGGAAACTGGCGCTATTAAAAGAGTAATGCCGGGTCTTAAAAAGAGCTCGACCGGTTAAAACAGCTCCGAGAAAAAAGAAACCCTAGTGTTTTTCACCCCCGGGAGAATACTTGAGTTTACATAGGGTGTGCAACGCTTTAAAAGAGCAATCTTTTGTGAAAAAAATTGTGATGTGCAATTAAGAAAGCATCAAGCCGCCGACAATCACAGCAACACAGGGGAAACTGTTTCTATAAACCTCGACTTGTTGCCTCTCTTTGAATTGTTTATGTTTCAAATTTTCTGTGAGGAATATCAAAGCTTTGAATGCTGATTAAAAAAAATACATTACACTCTAAATACTAAGAATATTTCGCAAAGTGATTTAATAAAACAGAAACAAAACAGAATACACATATGAAATTTTTATGATTATAAGTGTATGCACTCGGCCCTTGTTTACCACGATCAATAAGTTATGTGCAAATCATCAAATTTAATTTTTAAAATCAGGGTTTCATTAGAGAAGCGTTTTGTGCATTACGTGATTTTTATCTTCACCATAACTATCCTATTGAGTCGATTGTTCGACGTTTGGTAGCCAAATTTGAGTCAACAGACAGATCCCTTTCAACTCAGTGACCCTAATAAGGTAGTATCTTGCCGAATTGATGTGTTGTCGCCGAAGCTGGTGACAAAATCATTGCCAAAAAACTGAGCATGGGCTGCCTTTAGGGTTTCGTACTGGGAATGGTCTTGTGAAATATTCTGCTGGATGATATTTTTGAACTAAGTTTTCCGGCGAAGTGTGTGTTATTCGGATATGTGGATAGCCTCACACTGTTGGTGAAGGCTAGCTTGAAAGGTCCAACATCGAGACCCTGGCTAGTGACGCCCTGGAGAGGATCAGCGAATGGATCCTGCTGAGTGGGCAGCGCTCGCCTCTCATCCTAATGACTAAGGCGTATAGAACGGGGTTCATCGATTGCCTGCCAATACTTGCAGACATGTCGTCGCTGGATCTTGAAGTTCAATGTCGGTGTGTGAAATTCCTCGCCGAAAAGGGTGAAATACCGGTAATTGGTGATAGAAGAGGATGCCTCAGACGCGCTCGGTGATCTCTATTGTCGCGTCAAGGAAGTCGCATTAGTTAGACGGCAGGAGAGGTAGTCAACATCGATCGTCGGCCGCCACCTCTCACATTTCTTCCCTTCGCTTAGGAATCTTCTGAGATGTCAATAGGTCGGCCTGAATCACTGGACGTCTCAATTCCTTACATGACACGGGCGATTTTAAGGAAATTGTTGGTTAGGTTTGGGCTTTCAACAACTTCCATGCGAAGATCCATTCATGGATGCAGAGCATGTTCTGCTGACAAGTCGGACATGGCGTCCGACTGTGAAGCGCTCTTTCGATGTGTCAATGATCCGAAATTCGGACCAGTTGGACGTGAAAACCTTGTGGCTCTAATTTTAGGGAGTTTTGTAAAAGTTTTGGGGAGAAATTCATCCTTGGAGCTTTCTACGATCTCCACCGGGTCGTAGCTCTTCGTAGTGATTGATAGCAATTAGTGGGTAGCAATTATTAAACGACCATAGATAATGACATGTGTTCACTCAGTGGATGAATTGATGAGTGAAAAGGCAATTTTTTGCATTTAGAACGATATTAATCCTACAGGAGATACACCAACACTAAATGCAACCCGAAAAAAGTTACTGATTATTGTCAGAATCATCGGTCTGTATTTTTACCAAGACGAAACTGGCATTGCCATAACCATCAACAGCGAACGCTACAGATCCATGATAAGCAATTTCTTGTGGCCTAAACTGGGTGATATGAATACCGACGGGATGTAGTTCTAAAATGATGGCATTGTGTGCCACATAGCGCATGCCACGATGAACATTCTGCACGAGCGATTTGAGGGCATGACCACTGAAATCGTGCTATTTAACACTTTTCAATTTCTCCCTAGGGCGATCTTAAATTTAATGTTCTCAAAATAACGTACGCCATTCAGCAAATTCAGCCAGATTTATGCGACAAAGTCATCCGAATTCCGAATACGTCCCACCAAGCAAAGTTGCGGCAGGCATTGGTACAACGTTATATTTAATATTTAATGCCAGATATTTAACAACAGTAAATATAAAACAATCTCGTCGTAAGGTAAATGGTGTTCCAAATTAATATATACACATTGAACACGAAAGGTCACTGCTTCAAACGAAAGCACATATTAATTAATTTCATGAATTTGTATTCATTTAATTAACCTTATGTCCTTAATTTCTTTTTGTGTTCGTCGAAACAATACGATCTCTCCTACGTCAGTTCTTTAAAAAAACACATCTTGAATTCGGTGCAAATTCGCCCCGAAAATATTATCTCTCATTTTTTAAGGGATAAACCTTTAAATAAATTTCATCGTTAGAGGAAAACAAAAGACAAGGCAATTACATTAAAATGATATCTGGAAATAAAAACATCGTTATCATAATTCTTCAAGAAATGGTTGTTTTAAAGAGCTTATATGAAAGCCTCAGGGGCGCGACTCGAAAACCTTTGAAAATATATATTTTGTTAGATCGCCGGATTTTCGGCGCAACCGAGGATCTGGAAATAAATCAAAATAATTTTACCCTCGGTTGATTTTTTCGTATAGATTTTACAGCAAAGAAGCCTTATTCGTACACGGAAAATACTATAGTTTGTGCGTCTTAATCTCGACCCGAAAGAGGCATGACGTCATTAAATTTTTGTCACAAATGTCAGAGTTTAAGATCAAAATTAAATCTCAATGAAAATATGTTTTTCAGTCCGTCATACAATATTATTCGGCCTCGTAATATGAGATCCAGTCAAGATGCGCAAGTTAGGCTAAAATATTTCCCATTTGAAAGATATATTCGATCAATGATTCGTATATTTAAAGCTGAAGTGTCATATCCGTTATTGAATATAGGTGATTTCTATAGAAGACTTTTACAGGGAATAATTTTTCATGTTGTGATTCACACGGGATGAAGTCAGGATTTAGTAATTTGAATAGAATGTATGAGTGAGAAACAACATTATCATTTTTTAAATAATTGTATTAAATTCAATTACGTTGAGAGGGGGGCGCTCTCGGAGAGAGAGAGAGAGATCTGGCTGCAGGAAGGACGACCTCCCACAGCCAAGGCTAACCAACGATTCTCCCGACTCCCGCCTTCTGCGTGTCACTCTCCAATTGGCAACGGTGCATTGGTAAGAAGCGATAGGTCGGTAAGCAGGTGTAATGTCTCCACAGGGTCACAAGAGATGGCGCTGTTAAAATAACGTATTGCACCCGAAGAGAGATGGAAGATGTCGCTGTTAACAGCGCTACTATGTAGGGGTGGTAAATCACCCACGCCATAAGAAATCTGGATTGACATGATCGAATTCATTAACACTTTAATGATATTTCTATTTTTTAATAATACTCTATTCATATTTTTTGATAGCACAGGACTATGAGTGAGTGGCAAATTTGTCGTTATTTTTAAATGTTACAATCATTAAAAATTGTGCCAAATCTGTCATTGAAAGATTCTTCTGTAATTCAATCTCAATAATAGCAAATAAAATGAAATCTGAAAGATAGAGCTGCATATGATTAGATTTACCTAAATACTAAGCAAGCAATAATTTAAATGAGCTTAATTAATTCTCAATACAAATAAGGGTAGTTTGTTATAAAAAATTAAATATCTTTTAATACGTTCAAATTGCATTCCGACATAATCACTTTTCGTTAAGCAATTCGACTCACAGACGATATATCGATTGAAGATACTACTGAATTGACAACAGTCTAAGTTCTCAACGAAGAACAAATACAAGAAGTTATTTTAGAGCACGTCGATTTTATGGTAGATCGAAGCAGCGATGTTAAAGTAAGAGTTATACCGTTTGCAAGCTCAATTCTAGAGGGTTTTCAAGTAGCCAATATACTTGGAAACCATTTTCTCACAAATTACTTGAGCATATATAAAATTGTGTTCCATTTTTAGATTAAATTGAATTGAAATGTAAGAAAACGAATGCAGTTATGTATATTAGAAATTAAAACAACATCGAACTTATTTATAACACATTTCCGTCGGGAGACCGCTGCATGCCATTTACTTTAGCGCAAAAAACTCGCAATAACCACAATAGTACGTAAACATATATAAATCGCAATAATTTCTAAAGTAATTTCTAGTAATTGAAAAGACAATGAACATGAGTTGTAAATAAATTAATATAATAAAAAATAATAAACTATATCGTGTATTGATATATGTTCTGACGATAACCACAAGACTGTATAAAGGATTAAAATATCCTTCCTGCATATAACGTGTTAAGATGCAATTATATTGATTGTTAAGGCAGGGAAATTTGAATAGGCATTGAAGATAATTTCGATCTGCAGAAGATTGTCTCAATATGATGCAAAAAATTACGATAAGAAATAAAAAAAATAATTTAAACTTCGAGTTTCTTCTTCATTTTTGTATCTTCGATTAAACTGTTTTTGTCGGCTTTCACCCGGTTAATTAATTTTAAATATATACTATAGAATTTGATGTGATTATGTGTGTAACTGTTTACAAGGTAACCCTGAAAGAGAAGACATTATAATTTGAGTTTTTTGAAAGTGAAAAATATTAGATGGAATAACTGGAAAGGAAAAAAACCCACCTGCTGTGATATTTAATAGAATAACTGCGTTATTATC
The DNA here is from genome assembly GCA_008973525.1 of Stenopsyche tienmushanensis. Taxonomy (NCBI): domain Eukaryota; kingdom Metazoa; phylum Arthropoda; class Insecta; order Trichoptera; family Stenopsychidae; genus Stenopsyche; species Stenopsyche tienmushanensis. The sequence continues at coordinate 260,593 of WACJ01000167.1, read as the reverse complement.
TTTCTGTTCGCGATTTTTGATTAAAAGGCTTGTAGGTTGGGTCTGGAAAAACCGAACTCAAACAACCCCAGGGAAATTTACGTAGGCTTCGAAGTAAGGCATTAGGGAAGAGAATTTAATGTTCCTGTATAGCAGTCAGGAAGATATTATAATCCTGAGGAGAGACGTCTCTTTTGACGTACGCACCGTTAACCGAATGGAAAACTAAATGCTATTACCTCCGAAGTTAATGTTTCATATTAGAGCTTAATTGCAACGAATTGATGTCTCTCGTTCGTGCATTTAACTCAGTTTTTACTGTTGACAGTACTTAAACTAGTTACGCTTAAATTCTATTTAAGTACATTCAAGGGCTTATGGGAAGATTTTGTATGAAGAACACTCAGACTTAATAAAGCGGAGCGTAGAACTAGCACTTTTTCAAATTTACTTCAATATGAGAATGTATATTATAAAAATTATATTAATAAAACGGCAAAAGTAAGATAAAAAAATCCGATTATTAGATGAAAACTGCACTAAAAATATGATTGACTTCATCCAAAATAAATATAACCTGTATTTGAAATTATTATATAGAGTTATCCGACATTTTTTTCATTTCATTTACATTTTCAACACTTAAATATGCAAATGTTTTCTAATTTTTTAGTTGATGTTAATTTATATTCTACTCTGATTTGCATGCTAGGAAATTTGCATGGTAATTATATTATATAATGTTCTTCTTATTAACCCAAAGAATACTGGATTAAAATAATAGAATTTTCTAAAATATAACTCTTTGACAAACTAGCGTACTAAAATCAAATTTGGAATGTAGTTTGCTTTAAAAATCAGTGAAAAACTAACTGTGGCTCGTGGACCAGTAAAAAATAGCAATGTGTTCATTTTCATATTTATATAAGGGAGATTTTTTGTTATAAAAAGTTATACTTTTCCGCCAATAAACATTCATTTTACTATAAAAATGCATTCATATTATGATTTGAGACACTAATTGCAAATTATTCCATTTTTATTTGATTATTTGCTTGTTTACTTTAAACAGGTTGTAAGCATCAATTTCTGCGACAAGATTTTGGAGAAACTTAAGGAATGATGAATTTGCATATGAAAGTCAATTGATGGCAAGAATTTGTATATAGAAAAATTATCTACCTTTTTGGTTAAAAAAAAAAATCTTTTTTATTCTTCGTGTATTGGAAAGTATCAATGTTTGAAGAATACGTTCAGTAAATTTCTAGTCGATATAAATGATATTCGCAAAGTTATAGACCGACGAGGAGAAGCTCTGCTTCGTGTAGCTGAAGAGAGGAAGAATTTTAAACGCGTTTATCTCGAAACTACTCTTTCCAAGCTTATGGAAGTGTTTCCACACGTCTTAGATGAGCATTCTATATGAAAATTGGCAAATATGTGTATAATAAATGTCTTCATCGTATAGACTACAATTATCCAAATATATTTAGAAATATTTATTTAATAATCAAAAAACTACAAAAAAATATTGGTAAAAACACAAGCTTTTCTTCGATAGCTCACAGATTTTTTATTTTTCAATATTTTTTCTTAATTATAGTCTAAGCTATACACAATATTATACAAAGCAAAAATATGTTTAATTTTTTTGCTGCAAATCAATTGTTCGGGATTAAAGACTTCCATGGTGAAAAATGTAATCGTTCGTCCATCGACGTAAGTGGCTCTTCTACTCCCACTACTATACTTTGTCAAACTTTAAAAAATATTTTTACGTTCAATATAGATACGCCTAGTCAACATACTAAATATCAACGTTTAATATTTAATATTTTTCGCATAAAAAAATGTTAATGTTGTATGTATTGGCACTTGATTTGAACGAGCTATTTGATTGTTCGTTCAACCAGTGTTTATTTTAAAGAGGTTTGTTAGGAAAACCATTGTATATATTTTTAAGCAAATGTACTGAACAGTACAACTTTATTTCAAATTAAATAAATTTAGAATGATGAACATTATCATGATGAACGGGATTTATTGATTGCCACTCAATATTGGTTGTATTGATTTTGTAAGTATATAGTATTTATACTAAAAGGATTACATTTGTATTTATAGCAAAGAGAAGACAAAATATAAGAAGATAGAACTGAATGTGTCGTACGGTAGATGAGTAATAGGGAAGGAAGAGGAAAATTTATCGATGTATGAAAACTTCGAATTGAATTCATACATTCAGAAAAATCAAAGACACTTAGTTGAAATTTTATTCATACAATTCAGAAATATATATTTTCGTTTGGTATAAAAGAGTAAGATATAATGATGACTCATGTCGTTTTATTGATTTCTATAATAATAGATAGAAGTAAGTGAAAGTACGAAAAAGGCGGCTATTGCGTATTAGGCAGTCATAACACGTTAATAGAAATAGACAGCTATTATTGCGAAATCGCAAAAGATTGCCATTTCGATTGATAACAAAAAGCATCGTAATGGTGATTGAACAGTCTTAGAATTCGCCTTTGTTTCGTCGATTTTGGCTACACGTGGATCATTATTCGAAATTGGTAATCGGGATTTCAGCTGCCCGAATACGACTGATGGATCGAGACTGATTTAGGGATATTGTGGGCCATTTGAGGGTGGTTCGCTCGTAAGAAAATTTAATTTGACGTATTGAAATACTTCAGGATGTGGATTAGCATCGCGATTTAATTTTCACGCTTTATGTCTTGAAAACAATTCCGAAATTGTTCCAGCAATATTTTTAGTGGCCAATTTTCCAGTTGGAAACGGACACGATATCGTGCCTTTTCGGCATTAATTTCGAGACAACATTATTAGAAATTCGAACCAGGAAACCATCGGCATTTCCTGGTCGACCCCACAACGACGATATAAACTCGTTCATGGGGCGTGATTGTTCACAGCTCTCTTTTGCACCCCATATTTCACGCCCGAAAATTTATAAAACTATACGGCATAAATCAAAACGAAAATAGAACCAATCTATATTTGTGGCCATCATTTTTAGTGTAACTCCTCACAAGTCTATTTTTGTGCATGTTTTATGATAATCGGGGCTGAAAATTTACCAGAAAAAATTCAAACCGCGAGACGAATCGATGGAATAAGGGCTGGAAGTCGGCCAGCCTGAAACGAAAATACTTCAAAAGCATCGCTAAATTAATGTTTATCAGAAGTTTGTCAAGTTTTAGTTGGCCAGTTATAATTAGATGGTTTATTTTAAGGTTTACGCAACTATCACTTCATCGAAGCGAAAGACTATTTTTGAAAGACTCGGAATACTCGAAAGGATGGTTAAATTATATAAATACTGACCTTTAACCCCATTAACTTACGCATAAATCACTACTTAAATATATTACATACAAAACATTCCTTATATTTATTACAACCAAAAACACATTTAATATCAAACTATTCTATAATAAGTAGCAAAAGTTTAAATTGAACTATTTGGATGCTAATTAAATGATAAAATATAATATCATTGTATAATTACATACATACTCATATCAAATTTATAAGTTTAATGTAGAAAGCTTTTAATGGATGAATTTATATTTAAAACTATATATGTCTAGCAATAACCATAAGTTTAAGCATTTATTGGAAATTCTGAATATAATAGAATAGTAATACTTTATATGTGCAGCTTATTTAAAACATCCTTGTATGTTTCTAGCAACTATGATCGTAGTATCAAAGTCAATCCTAATCTTTAAATGTTTACGACAATTTTGCTATTTTATATATTTATAGTTGAATTAACTCATCTTTTATGAAAGAAAACTATGCTAAAATACTTTTTAAATATTTTGCTTGAAGAAAATATAAAAATGTTCAAGTGTAAAAGATAAATGGAAGCTATTAAAGAGTCCTGTATCAATATGCAATATGTAAGTTCTAATAGGCTACAAGATGAAAAATGTTGTTATGCAAAATTGTTTTTTTATGTATTGCAAAACACATGGATATTTTTTGAATACAATAAGCAACAGTGCAATTTATCTCAGATAACACAAAAGGATATAATTTATGAGCATGCGCCGTGAACTCATGCGATACAGGCATTTTCATTGGGCGGGAAAATTGCTCACAAAAGGCTCATGACGTAATAGAATTTCCTCGGAAAATCAGGGACACTAAATCATTTTGCTCGCTCGTACAACAGCTTCATCCGGCAAGGCGAGCTTATATATGCAAATAACCCTAACCAAAACTTGTGTTGAGGAATGCCGTCTAGCGAGCCTATGTAAATGGCATTTGTCTAACCCCAGACATATGTCTCCGGAAAATTCCCTGCATTTCTGGAATCTGTCGAACGATTCTTTCTGATTATGAGAATTTATCTTATCCTTTAAGCTATCAAGCAGTACTAAAAATAGTTTATATATTTGTTTCGTGCTTCTCAACCCTTAGATTAAAAACGATATAAGATTAAATTGTGATATAAATGTAGAGTGTTTTATAGGGTTTATTTATAATTTTAATCTTATTAATACTATTAAACAAAATACAGATTGAAATGATGAATTATAGCAAATGTGAATAGTAACTTAAGAAATATAATTTGTATTTCCTTATTTGTTGATGACATTTTCTTATTGCTAAATAATAAAACAAACAATAAATAAAGGAGTAAAATTTGATGGCTATAAATTAATCAATGTATTTGTGATTATTTTTCATTTTACATAATATTTTATTAAGTGTCTGTCTGATCAAGCGTTCAAAAAAGTAAAACTATTTGAGTACTAAATGATCGAAACAGCTTGAAATGGCTTGAAATTGGCTAAAAAGTGCATAGAAATATTTAATCGCAATGCAGACCTTTCTGAGTATTGGTTTCTTGAGGAGATTATATTAATTAATTTTTAAAGAAATTTAATAAGAACTTAGATCAATGAGTGGCCACGAGAAGATGCGGATTATCATAGCTCGTGTTTTGCGTCACAATGATTTAAGTAGAAGTAATGCACAGATTTTAAGCATTCATATGCCATCTCGATATAGTGAATCCTGTACATATACTGTTTAAACTATCAGTACTAAATTATTTCTAAATTTAAATTTAAAGCTGTTCATTTTTATAATAATATAAAGAGTTTTTATATATGTATTAATTAATACATCATAGCAACCATGTTCCAGGTTTCTACCAACAGGACTATTTTGAATTAATTATAAGTGTTTATGTCCTAGAATATAATTAGGCTGAGTTTCCTAGAATATAATTAGGGATATCACAATTCAATGTTTGAGAAATTCTTAAAGGCTAATTACTATAAACACCGAACTATATAAAGTACTCAAAAAGGTCATTTTAGAGTGAATTAAACTGTTTGTATCAAATATTTGATGAAGACAAGCATAACTAAATGTACGTGTAATTTCGTTTCATTTTAAAGGTATTGTTATGCAATCATTATAGAGATATTGGACGATCGTTTCAGTCTATTAGTATAATATATATATATATAATATATAATAAAAAATAATTTGTGATACACTTATTTTGATTAGGTACTTAAAGACAACGAGGAGTGTCAGTTGGTTGTCAAATTTGTTGGTATTGACCGTTTTTGCTTTAAAAACATCTATTATATGACCGATGCGAATAACAAAAATGACTACAAGTATTTCTATATGACGAAATTTATATAAAAATATTGGAATATATAAATAAAATATGAGAAGATATTGTCTAGCAAAGAAGGCATGAGATTTCCATACTGTAAGCAATTGTTTCAGTGATATCAAGGTTGCCATTATAAAATGATTGAGAATGGTTTTATGTCTTACAAAATTATTCCAAGAAAAAAGATTCGATCTTTACATGAAGGTTCTTTGAATTCGTGAATATGAGTTTATTGAATTTCCTGAATCCTTGAAGAGCCTTTCAGAAAGATTAGCTTGATTAACATGCCCGGTTTCTATCAACTCTTTACATAGGTTTCAAGCAATCGTTAAATTATTTTATCAACATCTGAATCAAGTTACCTGCAGTGTTTATCAACAAGTTGAATTTGAAGATCAGTAGTATCAGTCAATGTTCCCAACCAAATAAGAGAAATAATATAAAATAGTTTCGGACACACATTCAGTGTCTTGTTAAATTTAAGTTTATTTTATATTAATTAGGTCTTCGAAGATTTTTGTATTATGGACTACTTTGGTTATGGGAATATGCATGAATGCTTAATGTTGAATGTTAAATATTGAATACAGAATGCTAAATTGTATAGATTAGTATTTACAGGTGTTTTGCATATGGACTGACAATTATTGTTGACATTTCTCATTCGTTCCCACATTTTTATTGACTTTGGAAGCTGACAAGTAATTTTCTTTAAGCTAATTGCATTAAAAAAATTGCAAAACACAAACATAGTTATTTTAATTACGACTATTGCTATTACGACCGCAGATATAAAATATATACGGTTGAAAGGTGAAATTTTGGATATATTTTGGGGTTTTTAAATGGTGAAAAAATATCTATTTCCACAATCCTGATGCTTAGGAAATGTAACAAATGACTCCCTTAATCCCCAGAAAAAAATTATTGGTCCATGTGCAAACTACCCTGTATAGTAATTATGTTACGATGAATGCCATTGTAGCATATGCGATAATTTCTTAAGAATATACTTAAGATACGACGAAAAGAAATAATATTTTTTTAAATTTTGCTCCTCAAGTAATACAGCTGAAAATGCATATGCAAAAGGAATTAATATATATTGGGCAAAATGCTTTTATCTCGAAACACCCCGAAGTGGCTGTATTTATAAAATATTTCAATTGCTTAATATTTAGGGAAGAATTTTATGATGGAAGCAATATTCCAGAGAAAAGAATCGCTTTTCGTATTTGGTAGGGGTTTTATTATTCATGTCCATTCACGTGTATGCTCGTGGCACGCATTATCCCCATGATGATGGGATTCGGCACAATGGGAAATGGTACAATGTGTTCGTTATGCAAAATGAAATAATTTTGGAACAAATCTTGGCACTATTTCAATGGCATCCATTATTTCTGCAGCGGGGGCGGGTTTTTTATTGTTCTCTCATCGGAAATCGCTAATGGACTTTTGCGTAGACTTAAGAACCTATTGAGATAGATCACGCACGTAATCTCTAGAAAAAAAACCTGTTTTTTCCTTATCTTTTGTATTCCGCTAAACCATCGTAGTTTCTTGGAATTCAGGTAACATGAGAATTTCATAGAAGCTGACCGCTATATATTTAAAGGACCATTTATTTTGAATCGGCTGTAATAAAGAAACGCTTTAGCTTTGTATGACCCCAAGCTGAAATTTATTTCTTTTATCGGATTGTTAATCGATGTCAATATATCTAGAAAGCAAAATAAGATAAAAATTCCTTCGAAACACTTTTCCCTTCCAGCTTTAAACCTTTTATATTTTTTTGATATTGAAAATTTAGGTGAAAAAAACTTTAGAAAGAAAAAAACAGATTTAAGTGTCATTCTTTTATATGACAAATAATGATCTGCTCATTGTAGTTTTTATTTTCCAATTAAATTATTGTTACAATATAAAAACATTATTATGGCATTAAACCTACAAAGCATATTTCAATAATTAAAAAAAAATACCCTAATAAATTTATTAGCATTGTTTGGAATTTGATATAAACTTAATTTATTGTATAAAATACATAGATTTTCTCCCTCTCTCTCTTCCCCTCCTTTAGACTTCCAAAAAGGCATTCATAGTATCCTGGAAATGTACACTACAGAAGATTATTTAAAAAAATAACCAAAGCTGAAAGCTCCCTGTCTATATTTATTTGTATTGCATTTATAATATACTGCACAGTTTAGAGGCGCCCTATTGTGCTATATGTAATAAGGGTGGAAATGCACAATTAAGCAGGTTTGAAAAATGCTGAATTAAGGTCATCTAATACTCGCGTCTAGACGATGCCCTTGTAGAAAAGCTTTAAGCTCTTAGAGAGATTACGAAAATTTATAACTATATAGCTGCAGCGACGTAAAAGTATTATAAATTAATTTTTGTCTCCGGCTAAGAGACTATTAAGATATAGAAGAACGCCCTCGGGGAGAAAAAATAAAATATCGATTCTAATGTAAAACCATCGCTTGTATTTTTTCTGGCTGAATTCCACGTTGTTTCAAAGAACTTATTTAACAATGAAGTTTTTATTTGATGAGTATGCTTGAAGATTATTTTCGTGTTTAAAGCTTTTGAACGTGGGATATTGAAAAGTTGCTACCTTTGTACTTAATTTAACATTAATTAAGTTAGTTATCCCTCAATTTGTACGATTTTATTTATACGCGAGAAAAAGATCTACAGTAAAAATATCATTGGATAACTAATTCAAATACTTGTACTTGCGATTATGTTTTTAAAAAATCATTATTCATAAACGTTCAATATATTAGATAAAGCGGAAAGAAATGTCATTTTTTTTGGTTGCGTCCTTTGCCGTCAGTTTGTCTCGGTTTGTTGTCGAATAAATACGTCAAAATTGGTGTCATTTTGAAGCTTTGTTGTTTGTCTTACTTTTTCAAACGTTTTTACATTTTTTTAGCCATAGTGAAAATGTCCAAGCCAGAAATTGATGAGACTCATTTGCGATCTTGTTTACTATTTTTATTCGACAAAGGATTAAAAGCAAAAAAAGCTACCTAGAGCATCTATGATACATATGGCAACATATTGAATATTCGAAAATGCCATAGATGGTTCAAAAAATTCAAAAGTGATGACAGAGATTTAAAAAATAAACCAAAATCAGAACAACCTCTAAAAATCGATGATGACTGCATTAAATTCTCTGGTAGAATCTGATCATTCGAAAAACAATAAAGGAATTATCGCTAGACATCGACTGTCTCTGGTCGACAGTAAAAGACCATTTGAAAAGACTCGGGGAAAAAACATAGACAGGGAATTTGGATACCACATGAGTTGTCATCAACGGTCTTGGAACAGCGGATAATCATTTGTTCATCGCTATTGTCCAGGTATGAAACCGATCCATTTTTAAAAAAGGATCGTTACTGGGGATGAGAAGTGGGGTCCTCTACAATAGCCCGAGAAGGAAAAAACAGTGGCTTTCTTCAAATCAAGTACCTGTTTCTATCCCCTTGACCGTCAGTATCCTTGAAAAAGGTCCTCCTTTGTGTTTGGTGGGATTTTTTTAGCGTAATTCATTACGAATTATTAAAACCTAGCCGAAACTGTCACAGCAGAGCACTGTAGAAATATATAAAAACACATTTTCTTAAATATAAGCAGTTTTTTTTCAGTAAAATTGTGAATTATTTTTGAAATGCTTAGGACTTACAGGCATGCTGTAAAAAAAATCATGGTATCAATAAATTTGGAAGATCAGAAGTACTGATATTTCCGAACGATCGTTTCAATTCAAATTTAATCTGATCCCTTACGTCTGATAATAGATGGTGCATTTTAACAAGACAAATAGGATAGAACTGTAAAATTATGACTTTTAGGATAAATAGGGATGAGTTAAATTGAATAGTCTACTTCACTGTAAATTTCAGAGGATATCAAATATTATAGCGCATCAATGGAAAATGTTTAATTATAATTGTTAGGAATAAGTTAACAGGAATTATATGCACAGTTCATAAGCTGGAAGTCAGCTAAGGAGTTTGTCTTTGGACAGCTTCCACTTTATTGCATGGGCGTATCAAAGTCCTCCGACAATAACAACCACCAAGACTGTGTATTTGTGAGAATTTACCTCGAAATTAAATTTCAACCACAAAAGAAGCGTGGGAATAGCGTCATGTCGGCGAAATTAAAGGACAAATTGTGCAATACAAACGTCCAAATGCGGCAAAAACGTTGACAGCCCAATCATCCCCTAAACATTCTTGCACCTAAGCGTCTGTGGCTATTTCATTTACACTGATCACCTTGAAACCCCACAAAGGGCTTGTAAACCATATATTTACAGTGTAATGCGAGAAAATCCTGTCAAAAGTAATTTGAGATGATTTGGCTCGTTTTGATTTCCGCCCGTTTGGTATACTTAAAAGAGAGCGAGCGAATTTTTCGCAGTATAATAGAATTCGGTCCGATGGATAATTGATCATGATCGCTGAAATTTCGCTCTCATAGAATAATGTCATTGGTCGAGTATTTTCGGCTGGATATGTGCGGGGGATGTTTTACAAAAATACACGCAACCAATTAGAAAATTGAATACGTGTATTGTATTGGACTTTAAAGGTTAACAGTGTTTATATAATTTAGTCGAGCAACTGATGCAAACCCAATATTGATAAATTTGAATATGCCAGGAGCACTCAAAAGCCATCCTCGTAATATTTGGGTTTAATTATGTAGATAGGTAATATTTTTACAGCCCAAATAAAAACTTTAATGTTTGAACCATTTCAAAATTGATATTATCAAGAATTCGCGATGAAATTTAGTTGCGATTTGAAATGATTTTTATCAGATAAAACTGTGTTTATATGTAGATCGAGCATTATTGTGAAGGGTTGGTATTAATTTGCATACTTAAACGCTTTGATTTTTTTGATAGTTTTTATATAAATTTACATTATCTTCTAAAATAAGCTACATAGCTATAAATATTATTAGAATTTTCTATTAAAAAGGTCGCGAAAGCGCATTTCATGCACTTTTTTCAATATTCAAAATACAGGAATATTATCTGATATCTTTCCTTGAGTTAATATAGAAGATGTCTTTCAGAAGCTATATTTGGGTTCATTATGATGATAATAAATTTAAAAAAAAATGCGTTTATCATACTAAAGTAGAGTGCAATGAAATAATGTGATCCACTGTAATTTATTATCAAATTGGAAATATATTGAGCACCTAAGTATTTATACAGCTGCAGATATGAATTAAGAACCTGATACATAAAATAGAGCAAATTGTATTATCTTTCCTCATATTTATCCTAGTTAATTGAGTTTAACAAAAATAGGGTCAAAGGTCATCGATTCTAATTAAAATTATATGATCAATTCAGTGGAAGTTGGTCTACTATCAGTATGAAGCGTGACCTTTGATCCTTGGGAAGGAATATTGAATGAACGTAGTTTTACTTCCGACAAAAGGATAACTTATGTAAGTTGTAAAGCCTATTTAAGAAAAAATCAATATATATTCGTCAATTCGATACAATACAATTGGGCGTGTTATGAATGAAGACATAATCCATCAACGAAATTGTCAGTATAATACTTATATTCATATCTTAAATACAAATACCTTTAAAATCAGGGATATTCTTTTAATAAATTATTATTTATAGAATTGTTTAAAATAACGAGGTTATCAATAATAATCAAAATTCAAAAGCTTTTGATCATAACATATATATAATGATTGTTTGATATTGATATCTACAGTTCTGGATTCATAAAATGTCTTAAATACACACATTGTCACCATAACAATACTAACTGAAAGCTAAAATAATACTGCTTGACCACAATCGATCATTTGAAATAAAAATGACATGTTTACTATGTACGACTGCAATCGACGTGGTAAATATTGAAACTTACCCATAATATATAATAGCTGCATGAAATTACATACTTAGTTAGTATTATTAGTCCTAGCCAATTTCATTTCAACTCATGTTAAGACCAGAGCGGGTCATTACTTTAACATAGTCATTCGCTGTTCCAAATTTTTGGGGAAGTATTTGATCCAAAAAACATGATTTTTCTATCAGTTCATGAGCTGTTGGATCATAAATTCTGCCCGATCTGAGAATATAACATTCAGCCGAGTCTAATAACCATTTTTTATTCGACTAGAATAGAAAATATGACCGTGCTCGACATTATTAATCGAATCGATCATTATCTGAATTTGATTGAGTTTCTCGATATCCCTTTTCGGGCAATATCATAAGTTAAGGTTGACAATTATACTGTGTAAATAACACTTCGTAGATGACAATTTAAAGCATGATCTAATTGTATAAAGGCTACTTTGCCGGTAAAATGAGACATTAAATGAAATGATACAGCTGAAACTTTAAATTCCGACCAATTACTAATATTAAAATTTTAAATCTTGTGCTTATTTTGATTAGAATAGAATAATGGGATTACACATTTTTAATCCGGTGTTATAACTGACTTTTCCTACTTTAGGCGAAGTTAAGTATCTGTTGTTAAGTTTTCCATTTATACATCATCAAGTGTTGATATAGTGATTTAGATACTGGTCTTCTATTATGAAGATTCGGACTTAAATCGGGATTGTGGAAAAATGATTCATCGTGGTAATAATTTTTGAAGATCTACAATACATCTGTTTAAATCTTTTGTATCTTTAGTTTTATTATATAAGATGTTCCTAAAAATATTTTTAACAAAATTATAGTTATATTGCACTTATATATCGGTAACTGTAGGAAAAGTTGCTCGAAGTCAGTTCGAATTTGCTCGAAGTCAAGCTTAGCTCGATGGTTTGTTGTGTGTGGTTGAATTTTCAAAGCAAAAATGTCAAAATATTTTAATAAAAGAACGAAACACAGCAATGTTCAAAGATTTAAAAAAAAAGACATTATCATATCGATATTTAACTCGACGGTTTGGCGACTTGCTTCAAAGCACCTTCATTCTGTTGTAAAAATCATTGAAATATAAACATAAATTGCTGCTGGGATATTTAATAACGACTACAGCTTCATTTTGAACATGATGAATACAATAAATATAATTATTGGCACCTACTATAAAGTCTTGGCTGAAAACACCGATGAAGCGCTGGTAGCGAGAAAGAACCGTAAGAGTCTTTCTGCACAAAAGCAGCTCGCATAGCTCGAAAACAACAGCTACTCGAAGATGATCAATTTTTTAGAAAAGCTGAAGATCTATTATATGCGCCTGGAATCGTTGATTGATCGGCAAGTCACTAAAATTGATAGTTTTATCGCATTGAAACTTTAAATGAGATTATCTCGAAACTACATTTTCAAAATGTTCGCCAGTTGTAGCTTAAAAAGTTGTTGATCGATTTGGCTGAAATTTCGAGATGTTTTTCATTATAATATTATCTAGTCAACAAAGCTAAAGTTTTAAGGTTTTCGCTTAAATAAATGACTCATTTTCGAGCGTCTAAAGCAGTGGTTCCTAACCTGGGGGGAATTCTGCGGCTTTTCTGCGGGGGCAATGACAATATGTATTCATTTTTAGTATGTAGATATAATAATAAAATGACAGATGAGCATCATATAGCTTGTACTCTCTTCCAAGAAGTCTCTCACTGTGTTCTAATGCCTTTCTAGTAATCCTTCTCGCAAGGAGAGGGATGAGGAGACTAGAGATGGAGACGATATAGTTTCAATTTACTCGAGCACTAATTTGCACGTTTCGCATTTGTGACAGTATTTTAAGTGAAATGACTTCTGGAAAAAGCGCTTGTATCAAGAAGCAATTCTACAATGGGGTTTCACGAATATTTTTGTCAGGAATATGGAAAAGCCTCAGTGTGTTATGTAATAAAGTTCTTTGGTCTCAGAGAGCATGAAACCGAGCAAACCTAAAAAAAAAGATTGTATAGACGGGAAGGGACGTCTTCCATTATGAGAATACGTTCTGGATTTCGAGTAGTCGTGTTACAATGACTTCTCAAGTTTTGTTTTATCACTGCATGATACGATTTGGCTGTTAAGAAGCTTCCTTCAGATTTACTAAGCGCGTTGAATGATGTAGTAAAAATTGTGAATCAAATTCGTGGCAGCGCTATGAGTTTCAGATTATTCAAAGTTATGTGCGATGAAGTTGGAGCCAAATTTAATGGTCTTTTGTACAGATAAAAGTACCCAGGTTGTCAAGAAAGAGAATTTTAAGCAGGGTTTATGAGCTCCGTGAAGAAATAGGATTGTTTCTCGAAAACCAGAGAACACAAAAGATTTTTTCAGTTAAATTAACGGTCTGATGACAAGGAAATATGATGAATAGCTTGACAGCACAGGATAAAGTTGCTAAAGTGAAACTAAATCTAACATTAAAAAAAACTTGCAAATGCAAAACAATTATAACTTTAACATTAATCATCATTAAATTAATCGAGAAAGTATGTTAAAATTGTAATTTCCAATCGTTTTGTGAAATTTTATGATAAATAAAGGCTATTTGTATGTATTATATATGTTGTTTTCTTCAATAAAATTTTAAAGGGGGGTAAAATCAGTTTCCTTGATAGGTTATAGGGGTAACGAGACCAAAAAGGTTAGGAAACACTGGTCTAAAGGGATTGTCCCTCTTAATGAATATTAATATTCATATAAATTCTCTTAATTAATAACGGTATTTATTGGGATAAAAAGAATAATTAGATATCTAATCTACTAATTTAAAAAAATATATTTGATGAGGAACAGCTGGGATGAGTCAGTTGTAGAACCTCGTGCTGCAATATCGTATTTATCATCAGAGTTGCACTGCCGAGAAGTCTACAATGTATGAGATTGCGACCCTTAAGAGTCAGTATGGGATTTACTTAACAGTTTATGCAGTAAGTTAGACAATGCAATATTTTCTTGGCAAGGATATGTCGAGGGAAGAAAAGAAGATTTGGTGTAGATTGACAGGTGTAATAAGTAGAGACGTGCATGGTGCAGCAGCTCTGGCTCCGGCTCCAGCTCCACAGGTCCGGCGGACGGGCGGGTGGGCTCACCTTTCACCTTTGCGCGGGGGGTGGGGATGAAGGGGTGTAGGGCGCGTAGGGGCGCGTGGGCGGGGCGTTGGGGCGCAGGCCCCGGCCACATCGACGCCGTTCGCCAGTGCCCCAGCGAGCGCCGCCGCGGACGGCCATGAGCCGCGCCGCCCCACGCGCGCCTACCCCGTACCCGTACCCGTACCCGTACCCGTGCCACGGGACATGACCGCATGTTCCGCAACAACACACTGTTGACAGACACACCGTTCTTTGAATGTTTTACAACAAGGAACACGAATCAGCGGTAAGATTCCATCTTCATTTATATTTTGACAACTTTATCGAAACAAACTTCTACAAACACCGACGGCAACGGTTCGTTCATATCGCAACTTCGTTTTTTAAATCTGTCATCGAGTTGCATTGAATTATAAATTATAATTTATTTTTATATATCTTTATAAATTGACATTTTCAAATTGCCAATACTAAAATATAGTCAAAATTGAATTTTTCAAAAAATATTTTTTAATTCAATTTTTTGACATTACAAATTAATGGATTGAATTTTTGTATTTAATTAAAATAATTTTTAAATTGAAATTCGCATTGAAAATTATATAACGGCTCATATCCCGTATTAAATGTAACGAATTTATATACGAACGAAAATGGAAGTGCCGTTCTATTTCGGGAAAATACATATTAATTTATAACCGGAGTCGATTTTGATTCCGCGCACGTCTTCCGTATAGATTAGATTTCACAAAATCCCGGAATATTAATCAAAATCCTGGGATAAGTTTTATCGATGGAAAAAATGCATAAATTACAACTATCGACACTTAATCTTCATTTTAAAAAAATGGCAATCAATATTAATTTTAGCATAACGATATGATATTATGTCTTTTTGTGTTATAAAATTGATGTATATTATTGTATAAATGCGTTTTTTTCATTGAAGACAACGCGACAGTTACGGTGTTCCTGTACGTTGCATCGCGCCCAAACCGCTCGCATTTATATGCGCGTAATTCTAGTCACGCGTAATTATAGAAAGGTTCCAGGAAAAGCCGAGTATTTGTCGGGGAAATGAAAAATGAAAAACGGGTGCGCCCTGTTTGCGGATATTGATACGGTGGATTCATTAGGAAAATAATAAATTGCTCGGCGACACACGTCCCGCTTCGCTACTTTCTATTTTTTTTTTTTTTTTGGCAGAGAGATAAAAGTATATGTGGAATTCGAGGAAAAGCGCACGACCAGAATGGTGAAAGCCTCGTTGCGTCACATATATTTTGCTCTCACTTGTGGAGATAAAATAAACGCACATTTCAATGTCTGTCATCGATTATGTTTCGGAAGGCTCACATTTCGACGCGATTTCATGTAAAAATTTCAGGCAAAATTTTAAGCAAATCTTATTCGGTTTCATCATCGATGGACCCGTTTGTTTCCAATACAAAATCAATAATAAATCCAAATGCAAAATTCATGCAAGCCTTCGATTACATAATATTTAAGATTAATACACATATATTTATTGGTTTGAGTTGATTATAATATTTAAATTGTGAAGTCAATTGGAAATTAAAAGCGTATTCTTATACAAAAATCCTATTTGGCATAAATGTGCATTTATTAAGAATTTTGTTGCATGAAAATTATGGGAATTTTATTCACCCCCGTTTAAGAAATTCATGCAAATTGTCTCTTTGGGGTTTTGCCTACCACAATTTGAAGCACCCCTGACCTATTCCAACCGAATCTCACGACCTGCCTTCAATCTTCTAAAATGCAGATGCGTTTTTAATATTTTGTCATCGATATAAATTTGAAATGGATTTAAAGACAATTGCACAAAAATGCATTCGCTTTAATAATCGAATTTTTAGCTGAAAATCGATCAAAAATTGAAGTAATTTAGTAAATGAAGTCCTTGATATGCTTGAATAAATATAAAAATATATTAGTATCAATTTTCGTAATGTAGCATTAACGAATTAATAAATTAATGTCCTTAAAATGCACTCAGCTTAGATTGGTATTCGCGGAAAAATGTTTGTATCATCACACAGTAGCTTCTGTAGCATCATAGAAAAAATTTGCTTATATTACATTATAATAGCACAGTGGTTCAAATGTGTTTGTATTCACAGTCTACTTCAATAGGTGAAAGCTATGTCATTAATTATGGTTGTTGTTTCGACTAAAGTCGCAAGTCACGTAAGGATAATAATGCGCGATGTTTGCATACTGTCAACAATTTGAGTATTGACCACACCCCGAGTTGTAAGTCCGCCATGATTAAGCTCAATTTATCTACTATAAATAATATAATTTAAAGGAAAATCGTGGAAAATGACGTCAATCGTATAACAAGCCGTACTTGCACGAAATGCATCCATTATGTTCGCGAGTTGTTGCTGAAATTCTTGCGGAGCGTTTTAAAAAAATGCAAACCATTACGGACGCATATTTACACATCTCCATATAAAATTCGCATGTAATGAAAGTGGATGTTACAAGATAGAAGATCGCGTCGTATTTATTCTGCGGTAAAGCTATGCGTATTACGTATCGCTTTAAAAATGTAAATTATGTACATTTTTTGCATAAAATGTGTATGCTTTTCATTGATAAACTAGGGTTAAAAATACAGACTGAAAATATAACAATCCTCCGTACTTTTTGATTCATAGTGGCACACACTTTTTTATTAAATAAAGCTGCTTATCTATTATGATAATTGGATTTTTTCATATAAATGTCCTTTGAATTAATGCGAAATTCTTTCAAAATGATAGATCTGTATAGTACCGAAGAACTTGTATCTATGATCTAAATCTTTGTAAGAAAATCTATATATTACAATGGATCCGCGTGAAAATAATAATTGTTTCGAAATTGGCTTTGATCGATCCATCTTCGATCAAAAAAAATTGTCTTTCAATTATAATACACTCATACTCAGATTTATGCGGTAGATAAGTTATTCAGAAACCCGTGTAAATTGAAACAGCGTAAAAAAAGACTAGGAATTTTACGAAAATATAAGATCGTATAAAAATCACGTAAATGAAGTTTTTTTAAGGAGATTATATTTAATTTTCGGTTTCCCCACATTACAAAACGCATCGAAACAAAAAAAACATATTTTCTCGAGCGCGTTAAAGCGAAACCGCGCTAAAAAGCATCGCACAAATCGGGGGATGGATGTAATTTTTTTGAGTCCGATATAGAATGATTTAAGGCTATGCAATGATACATTTGCAATATAAATTTAAATACGAATCTACATTCATGAGACAAATGTTTTTGTAAGTAAGACGCTCAAACTATATACACTTGAACTTGACTTGAACTACATAGAAAACCGAAGGATAAGTACCATTATTTTTAATAACCGCATAACTTCAAATCATTGTGATAGAATGTACCGATAATCGTACAAATTATCGTTATCAGTCAGCATACATTTATTCGTCATCCGTCTGTGTTGAAATCGTCTTTTTTAAAATGAAATTGCTGATTAACCCCTGAAAGAGGTAAGACATATAGGTGAATGATATAATGAATCGATTTCAAGTGTATTTCGTGTGTATTGTTTATGTTTACGCTAAGAAATACCTAAATATTGTGTGCCATCTATAGTGTTTATTTATTCAAATACAAGATTCATACACGTTGCGACGGTCCTGACAGGTATGTGGATTTGTACGTATGATAAGTGGAGGACATAAAAATATAGGATCTAAGTTTATCACGATTTTAAATCACCTCACTACTCAAAGGGTTAAACCTTGTAACGATTTAACCATTCATTTTTTACGCAGATCGTGACTTTTTATGCGTAATCGCATAAAAAAGCTCTATTCTCTATAGTAAAATGAGGGATCGGTTCCATTATTTTTGAAAATCGCATAACTTCAAAATCGCATAATAACAGACCCAAGTGTATTATATTTATCTGATTTTTTAAACATTAGATATATTAGGGCGGGGGGATGATCTTTATTTTATTTTCAAATTTATTATAGCTATATACTACATATGTCTGTTAAACATATACATATTGCTTCTTAACCCCATACATCTTTAATATCTAAGATATCGTTAAATTACCAGTGAAAATATTTATATCCCGTATGGTTAAATGACTATTTAAAGCTAAAATTTGACATTGCATTTTGAAAAACATGCAGGTTGTCCGTCGTTAATCAACGATTACATGCGAACAAATTATTCAATAGCCTGTGGATGTTTAAGTGCTTTATATTCTTTGTGTATTCTTTTTCTTTGAATGTCAAAGTGATTTAATCCGACATTAAAATAATTACCCGATGGTATAAGTCGGTACTTTTTAGATTTATTCTAACGTGTAAGGGCTTTGTGTATATGATTTAAGTGGTTCTATATATCGAAGGTAGTCTTGATGCCTGAAGGCTTTTCGTTTAAGCAAACATTTCATTCAACAGTTGCCGGGCTTTCCCACATTCTGGTCTATTTTTGCCCCTCAGCCCATTCACTCGCCAACGACAGTAGCGTCGCTAGGCGGCGAAAAAATGCCTTAATAAAAATAGAGCCTTTTAGCCGCCGAGGTTTTGGCTCTCAACTAATCTATACGGGGTTGTTATTCAACAGTGGTTGAGTTCGACTCCATCGACTGTTTTAAATAAATATTTAATGGCAACAACATTCTACAGCCCGGGCTATTCATGGCTTGACATCCGTCAAAGGAAGTTTATTTCCAGCTATGAAAATAATTTTCAAGCTGTCTTTTTTAACAATCTACATCCTTTCTTGAAGCAACATTCAGGCTTCGACTGTTCATATTTGAGCTGGGAAAACATTTATGTGAGTGTAACTCGAAATTATAATCTTGATCCGATTTCATTATGTAAATGTCAAATGTTACACATCAAAATGTATTTGAGCTATAATTTTAGATCACAATTAAATGATAATCAGCTTTTGCGTAGTTCTATTTAAGTTTTTAAACAAGTCCGTCTATAGTTAGAACCCTGAAAAACCGTTTCATTTATTCAACATGAGGCGTAAAAGCTAAATTTTAGATTAGATTTAACTTAGCCGTTACATTTCGTGCAGGGTTCGCCAGATCAAGTGTTACTAAATTTACTACATTTACGTAAAATTAAATCTGGCATGCTTTTTCCGGCTGTTTAGCACAAGCACAAATATTTGAGTTTAAATCAAATATTACACATCATATGACGATTTCTATTGAATAAAATTCAAATGTAATATATCTTAGTTCATTTTCATTTTGTTAAAAAAATTCTGTTCATACAGTTTAAAATCCATAGCTGAAATATTGAAAATTGGCAGTGTTACGGCATTTTAAATTGGTAACACTTCACATGGCGTAATCACATTCTAACAAATTTGGCAATGTAATTGAGCACATTTTTAATATGACTTATTTATATTAAGATTGAATAATTTTAGATTTAGATAGAGTGGTAAATCGAATTTCAGTTCGGTGATTTTTGCTTACAAAAATAAATTCGCGGGGGTGTATATTTCTCTGATGAAAAATGTTTTTTTCCTTAATACACTTGCTGTTATTCCAGATTTTTGTATGTTCAGTTGATTCAATTTATTAGCATATACTTGAGAAAATTGAAATCAAAGCCGTTCCTGCTGTCAAAATGACTGTCACAATCATTTTGACTGTTATTTGATATTTTATCGGTGCTTATAAATCAATGATTGCATTCAAATACGTTCGGGATCAATTATTTATAAACGCAGTATCCATAGCTTGATTATTAAGTTGACATAGAATTTTCAAAATTCGCTTACTTTCGCTGATAAATATCCAAAAAAGTATATTGTAGTATATTAAGGGGTTCCAAAAGCATTCAAAAAATTTTATATCTTATGTTTGCGATCATTAATATTGTAAATATTCACAATCAGCATTGCATATCGCTTTTTTGATTTGGGTTGAAATGCTACAAAAAGTCAGTAAAATACTCAAAGATATTCTTTTATGAAGTGATAACAAACCCCAGATGTCAATATTGGATCCAGGAACTTAAATCGGTCAATAGAAGCTTAAGGGATGAACCGAGACCGGGATATACAACGAAAAAATCAATGGTTATAATATGGATATGGAGCAAAATAGTTTTTTGCTTCTTGGCCGGATTTTTTTACACATAAAGAATCAAGGGACTGCCAAAACGATGGGAATATATATTTTTTTAATTGACATTTGAATTTGATGAATTTGATCATTTTTATTAAATTTTTGAATATTTTCGAGTTCTCCTAATATTATAAATATGATTTTTCGTGTGTATGATTGTGTGTAAGTTCTGTCAATTTTAAAATACTATCTACTATTTGAAAATTTGTATGGAACATTGAAAATCCATGAATACTTCCTTGTGCAAGATTTTACAAATTCGTTTTAAAGACAGTCTGTATAAATACAGTGAATATGGATAAACAGTAAATAGAAAACTCATCGACGAAAATCTTGAGATGAAAGCTGAAGCATCTGAATTTTCAATCTAACAAGCACTCAAAAGCTGATTGGAGGTGTGTTTTATAGAATGTTTGATTGAGTTAAGGACGACAAATTCAAATGGCCCTTGATACTTTTACAAGGGTGTTGTAATTCGATTTGAGAAGACGATTTTCGATCATTCGAAGCGATTTGCATCATTAAGACATAGTGCGTTATTTATCGTATATTTGCTTTATATCTGTTGTATATATTTAGATTTGTAATTGAATTAGACGTATGCGACTACTATTTTTGTTGTGTGGCGGTCTAGATGTGATATAACCGGGAATATGTTTTTTTAAAAGGTAGCAAGAAAGCGAAGACGTTTATTACATTATCTCCTCACGGAACCGAAGACTTATATCCGAAAATATTACAGAATAGGAGATACAGTATAAAAATAAGATTTCGTGCGTGACTTTCCTATTAATGTTGATGAGCTGGAATACAAAAGACATGAGTGACGCGAAAATCTACAGACGCGTCGGCGACATGGTTTACATGACCGAGAAGAGAGTTAGCAACACGAGGGGTCGCAAAAAATAAAGAGAAATTCCGAAGGCATCTTCATGAATATTATATCGGGAGTGAGAAACCATTGTTCGCTTTATGCCGTCTTACACCCGTATTTACATAATGTAACCGCCGGGGAGGCTTTACAGCATTTAATGATCTCACCACGAGGCCGAAGAGGCGCACCCCCTGTTATGATAACTGTTGTCTATAAAAACAGCACAGAAAGGGTTATCAGGCGCTAGGCAGTAGGATCTCTTGGCAAAACAAACAAGAGAAGATATAAATACGACGACTTCTTCTAGGAGGACTCCCTGGGAGATGATGATCAGGTGGTATTGTATGACTGCTTTCATTCGACCTCGTTTTCTTCGCGGATGTCAGGCTTCTATTTTTAGTCGGCTTTATTTTATTTACTGCATCATGAGACACTACTTAATGATGTTTTTTATGAGAGTGGAACATTCTCCGAGAAAAACGGATTATGTTTCGAAAACATAGCGCTGTATAGATTGAGTATGAAGATCGGATAGAGATTGTATGTTGATAAGACAAGGGGGATAGTCTACAAAGATGGAAGCTTTCGAAGCAGCTCTTGTTAGTTTTGAATAATTTATTTTTAAAAAAGCATGGAACTACTTCCTTTAGCTTATGGGATTTAATTTTCATTAAATATTCAAAGTAATAATTTAAAGGGGGAAACCAGTTTAGGAGGCTGATTTTTTTTAGTGTTTTTCGCAGTTTTTTTTGACAGGAAAAGAATTATTAAAATTTGTTTAAACTTAAAAAAATATTTTGTTAATATTTAGAAGTATATCTGCATTTTTTTTTTGGTAATTTTCGCTAGAAATGTCCGAGTTATAAGCTGATGCCAATGGAAGATCGCCATCAGAGTTTACTGATGGCGGGAGTTGTGAAAGTCAAAATTTTTATTTAAAATCAATATAATATTTTAATACTATCTCAAAATTTGGTTCAAATCGATTGTAATTAAGTATAAAACCTATTTACAAATAAATTTAATGATTGATTAAAGGCTTTTTGAATTAGAGTTCTCGCCAGTTGAAAATAAGTTGTTTTGAGAAAAACGCGTTTGAAAATAATACTACCGAAAACAGGAAATTTAAGGTGGTTATAAATGGTATAAACTACCCAGTGGTTAACTAGCTATTTCAAAACTATATAGCAACGCTTCTTCTTCTTTATGCACATAATTTTGAGCTTGCATTTCTTCTTTTGGAGCTTTCCGAGCTTTCTTGGTCTCCGCTGTGCGTCTATGCTGTCGGTTGATTCATTTGCCGTACATAATTAAAACTCTTCGAACCAATAACTACTTTCAGCTCGTTTATAATCATTACAAGTGCTAAGTTATTTTCATTTAATAAGACAAAAACAAAAAATGCTTACATTTGTGTCTTCACTAAAAATTGATTGACTATCGATGTGTCGATTTCCGTGGAAGGATCTGTTATGTGGTTTACTACATCGGTCTGTGATATCCTGTTTTTCTTTTTAATAAGATTATATTTTGACTTTAAACTTTCAACACATACTAGAAAGGCCAAAGCTAAACTGGTGATAGTTGACGCTCTGTCGAAACGATACCAATGCTTCTAATACCTTCTTGCTAAGACATTTATTCTAACAATTTGCAAATAAGAACGACTGTAGACATCTCCCTCTTCTTTCATTTATTTTTCTTGTTATAAAACAGGGGTATAGAGCTAGGAAATAAACAAGGGTCTACTATGCAGTCACTTCGTATTATGTGTTGCGTGCTCAAGCACCGATTTGCGTTCACTATTGTGCTCATAACATCGGAAAAAATCGGAATTTTGTTGTGAAACTTTGAAAACATATTCTTGAATAGTTTTTACTAATAATTTATAAAATAAAAAAATCGAACCGTCTAAACTGGTTTCCTCCCTTAAATGTATTGCATAAATTATAGTCCATCAAATCTTCTTATCATTATATTAGAATGACATTCAAAGACAAGGTTGAAATATTTTTTAAAGTTTGGGAAAGCAAACTAAATGGGCATTTGGGTGCCGCACAAACTATATTCAAATATCAAAGAAATTAAGTATGTACAATTACTTATTGATAGATTAAATTGACCAATTCCAATTCCTAAGCGCTTATTATCAAAGCTTAATTGAGCGGTGGGTTAAAGAATAGTTAACTGGAATGTACATTAAATGCAAACGATTTAAATACGTGGACGATGTTAAAAATTAACTATTTTTATATTTAAATCTAAATCGATATAATTTTATCGATTGTAATTTATTTTGCGATTCAAATGTCTTTTAAAGCTCTTCACGCAGAAAATATTTGTTTTCATGGACTTTGTTAATGATGCAAATTATAGTGTTTTTGGAGTGTTTAAAGCCTGGAATAAAATCATTTATGTGGCCACATTTTGAATTCAATTTTGACAAAATCATGACCTCTGTAGATCTTTGCACTCTCATGGCTGATACAAGTTTTTGGTGATTTCAACCAAACATGGTTGTGATGTTATTTAGCAAATTTATGTACATTCAACGGGGCTTATTTGCTACAAATAATTAATTGTGATTTACTCTAATAATCAATATAATCGTTCGTGAAGAATACATGAGTTCAAGTCATCTTACATCATTAGTAGCGTGCAATAGTTAAAAAATTCAGACTTCATATTGTAAAATATTCAGTTCTAGTTAGTAATTGCGTATAAAACCCAATGAAAGCGTTTTAAATATGCAGCTTAAATATAAGATTTATTGAGCTAAATTTAGGGTTGAAATAAGCATTTGGGGTTAAGACTGTCGGATGCATGAATGCTCGATTAATCGCCACTTAAGATCCTTCGCCAAAAGCACTGACCGACTTTCACCACAATCTTGACTATTCTTGCTGTTACCACAGCTCCCGAAAAACTTTTCAGCACTTGTAACTTGATTTACATGAAGAGCCCCTATCGAATCAATAATCTTCCACAATTATTTATTTTATAAATATTAGAATATTCGTGTATAAATATGAGCGGGCAAGCATGCCATTAATGTTGACAGTATCAAAGCAGCAGTCACGCAAATTTTAAACAAAGATAAAATTACAAGGGTAAAAGTTGAGGCAGTGAGGGCCTTTTTACCCCACGGGGTCGAGTTTTGTTATTGAGTAGTGTAGATGTTTCTGAGCCCGGTTCCATCAATCATTACCCATCTCCGGTAATTTGTTGTCTTTGTCCTAATAAGTTGTTCGCCGTGAGATACCGCCGCCATTAACTACACCATTATGGTGATAAATGGTTCCACAGGAGAGCCTTTTGCTGTCCACCCACCTGTCTTGCCCCATTGGCGTCGATACACCAACCTTTGATTTCGAATTACTCATATTGAAAAAAGAGTATTTTGACGGGCGGAGCAGAGCGTAAATTTAAATATCTTTCACCTTGGAAGGGATTATTTTTAGAAACGTATCGACAGGCAAAGAACTTGATAAAAAATAGGGGTGGTTTACGCGTGAAAGATCTACTCACGTCGGGCGAGTTCAATATAAGAAATGCGAAGGCTATCGTTGTCTAAATTTGAAAATGTGTTCTTCGATGCTGTATAACTAATTGAATGATCGAATGTCCATATTATCCCATGGGAATCGGAGACACAAATAAAAGCATAAAAATCATACATGTACAATAAATAAAATCACTTAATGAATTTTACTTAGAAGCATAAAATTTGCAAGAACTGAGATTTACATTTGGTTTAATTATAATCAGGCTTTTAAATTAATACATAATATCCGTTTTATTATTCTTTTAATGTTACGACATGCTTTACAATGTATCGACAATACTGAAATGTATTCAAGCGTCTTTTATGAATATTTCCGATTATTTGGCACTATGTAGCTATTCGTTTGCAACTTTGTCTTTAAGAATGACCCAAAATACTGTAAAGGGTCTAAATCAACACTATTTTTAGTTTATTCACAGATTAATAGATTTGCTGGGCACTATATGGTGCACATAAATATGGCTCATGTAAAACCATTTGGAATATCAACTTTTAGTGTCAGATACCAAATATCTATGATTTTTATGATCCAATCACGATTTCTTCTTTTATATACACTTCAGTTGCTTATTGTCTAAATAGTTTCATGAATTTAAAAATTAATTCAAATATAATCAAAGTATTTCTTAGATCAAATCTTTATAAAATCTCCATAGTTCATATTGAAATGTTCGGTAATGTTTAATTTATCAAATTCTAATACTAATTATTGTATTACCTATTTACATTCATTCTTGTATGAAGATATGTAATATAAAAATCGTTTGCTAGTAATTTATACTTAAATAATTGTAATATTATCATAGTATTAATATTATTGTGTTAAGGACATTGATTTTGCAATTCAAATATAAATAATATTAAAGGGTTACAGCATCAATCCAGAAAATTATTAGGGACAATGTAGATATCAAAGAATATAAGCGTAGATGTATTCCGAGATAAGTAATTTGATTTTTTATGGCTTTCATATGGACCTCTATGAACAGACAGACAAACAGGAGCATAAAACTTAATGTATTATTCAAATATGGTGATACAAAATAAGCTCAGTTATTTCCGGACTTGACATCTCACATCCCAATAATGCTAACGACGGAGCTCAATCAATAACAGCCCTCGATGCCCGAAATTTTTAGTTGAATTTTAATTTTTTGTCCTCAACTCAGCCACTCCTGGCATTTCAATCAACTTCTTCCGGTTTTCAATTTTCTGCGGAAATTGAAAATGCTAGCGATCTATCATGTGAGTCCTCGGCGCAAAAAATATCGGTTTACTCGAAGATGTGGCGCCTTGAAATAAACTTTTAAAATATTGGGAATTCAATAAAAAATAATACTTTTAGACGCTGAGACGACGCTTTTTTACTGTCGGATGCTCGGGCAAGTGTATCACTTTCAGACCTAATAGTGACGTATAAATATTTTCAGATAAACTCCCACAAAAATGGAAGTTTTCCATGTCTAAAGATAAACTCCAAGGTTCGATCGCACTGGTCAATGGGACTACTTTTCGCATTTGCGAGTGAAATATTCGCAGAATATTGGTTTTTATTTTATGGAGCCTTGACAAATAAAGCGAACTTCAACGAATCTGAATACGAATTTGAATAAAACTATGAAGCTGTTTTTGATGGCAACGTGGGATACTTTCGAAGAAGATTTGTTTTTTGTCAACCGAAATAAAAATCGCTCCGACGAGAAAATTATAAAAACCAATCAAATATATGCAAAGAAAACTTTTTTATATGAAAACATTGAAAACTTTGATTACCTCAATGATATTCCTGGAATCTCATAAAAATTGGGGACTCTTATTTAACTTTATATTACCTTAAATATTTTTTATTATAGTTAGTTTTAAATAAAATATATAATTTTTTGGGCATTAAATTTGCTAATTACAATCCAAAAATAATTAAAACTTATTGTCAAATCCGTTATTAGACATAAGATAACTTCATAGAATATATTTTTAGTGATAGAGCTTCTTTACGTGGTGGATACATGTGATCAAAATTGGATAATGTTATTTGTTATATAATAGTGTTTTTTGAAGAAGATGATCTATGAAACATAATTATCCCTGTAAGTAGTCCTGCATTTAAGCGATCGTATTAAAACCCAACCATTCTAAGTTTAAATTTACAGGAGGTGTGGCTGACGACCATATTTGTTAAAAAAAATATCTCCTCTCCTACCTGTCCAAATAATCCTATCCTTTCCTTGGTTCGTGTGGAAGGCAATGGGAAACCACCAAATTAAATCCTTTCCCTAGTAAGATCTCCTATAGAGATCCCCTGTATCCGAAATTGGATATGACACATCAAGATTCATGCTTTGATGGACGCCATAAGGACTCTAAAGAACGAAAAACAAGAATTTATTGGAAATATTCATATTTTCGATCTCCAAATTTTTTTATTAGGGCTTATAGTCCACGAACAAACTTATTTTACCCTTAGTTTTATTTATCTTATCCAGACTAACAAACTGTAAGATCACCTTAAATTTATTATACCATTCAAAATGAAAAAAAATCAACTATCATCTCTATTTTATTACCATTATTATACGTATAAAATTCCGACTGAGAATTTTTTTTTGAAAGTTAGGGAGGTGTTTTGCTAAGTTTCATACATAAGCCCTATGCCATAAGTGTCAGGGCTGTCGAAATAGAATGTTTCAACATTTTGAAGAAACATTATAAGGATAAAAAGTATTTTCTTAACCCTGACCCTTACAAACAGGTACCTCTTCAAATTTAACGAAGTATTGAAAGATTTGTATGACATGTAGCATATTATTGGAAAGGGTATAATCTAGGGAACTTTTTTAAATTAAATTAAGTTAAAAAAAAAGTTGTTAGTTTTTTTTTAGAGAATTTAAAAGTTAACATTTTTCATTCATTTGTATATATTTTGTGACTTTAGAAACTCACAAGTAATTTTCTTTTAGCATTAAAAAATAATTTATTAAAATCAAAAATACATTGCAAAATACAAAAATACATTGCAAAATACAAAAATATATTGCAAAATACAAAAATAGTTATTTTGTGTTATTTGACCACAGATAAAAAAATATGATGGTTTAAAGGCAAAATTTTGTGTATTTTTTCAACCCTGATACTTAGGACATAGGGTCTAAGTGTGAAACGAAGCAAAAGACTCCCTTAACTCACAAAAATAAAAATGATCGGTCCATGTGCAAAATATCCCATATATATTTGCATAACATTAAGTCAGATTAATTTGTAATAATATTCATAATACAGCCAAGTTTTTAGAATTTTGTTGAATTTTCATAAAAAAATATTTATAATAACAATAAATTAGATTTGAATGTTTTTCAAAAATTATCATCACAAAATTAATTTTCGTTCTATGAACTAGGAATTAATGTACTTTCATTTTGAAGCTTTCTTATATTATATGCTTTAATAAAGGGCGTATTCACTATATTATCTTCATAGATGGCGTATTAAAAATATATTGATTAAGAATGATTTTTTTCATTTGAATGAACTCTTTGTCAATAATGAAGTAATCTAAAAGGCCCAACAAATAAAACAAGACGTTGGCATAAAAAAATGCGAAAAACGCGGGAATATTCGCGCGTTATCAATCCAATTACAAGTTTTAATGATCTTTAAATAAATTAAGTAGTTTAATGCCTTTTTTGCTCTGTGTATTCTTCATCATCAAGTCGGTGAGCGCTCATCCCTAACGCCGTAATCATTCTTCCCTCAAGGGGAAGGGGATCAGTAAAATTCAACGACTGATGCCTACGGATATTTTTTTCCTCGCTCCCGAAAATAATGTTTACGTTAATGGCTATTTTAACAACGGGGTCGTATATTATTTTTAAACACAAAAAGAACCTAAGAATAATGCGCTCATATAGAAGGGATAATTCAACGAGTCAACAATTACCGTCGGGTTCACTTTTTTATGAAACAATAAAAGAGCTACATCTCTATTAAGATCTCTGAGGAAAGTCTTAAAAATGCCATTTTCTTTTTAACGATCCTCGTTAACAGTACCATTCGAGCGCAAAGAAAACTTTTGCATATAAAATAGGAAAACGTGTAAAGTCGGGCGTTTCCAATTATAAGAAATAATATCCGCGATTTCCCCCCCCCCCAACAAATCAATCTTATAAGTTTATTCAAAATTTTACACTGACGTATTATAACGTTAATTTATGCCGAAGCGTTCCGAGTTGCTATCCCCCAGATCTGGGATTGGAAGAACTAATTAAGGGGGTGAAACTCTATATTTGGAGAGAGAAATCTTGTCCTTTTAGGGTCCTTAAGTATTCATTACTTTGACCTTCTTTGCATTAATGTCATTAATTTCCTTAATTCAGATAAACATAAGAGGCTTATAAGGGTCCTTTTTTTCGATCCATTCCCACATATCAAACACCATTAACCTGCTTGTTTTATTCATGGAGCATTTTGTATGCGATACGCGTACGATTGTTGTTTCTGAGAAATGATGGAAATCTTGGGGCATTAAAGATTTAATCGCAATTTGCATGTAGCGAAGTCAATAAGGGAATTTATCTTATTATTAAGTTAATGGTTTATAAGGGAAGTGATTAAATTCTTAATAAATGATTAGCTTTCATACGATAAAACATCGCTGTCAAAATGAACACACCCTTCTTACATACGTATTGAACCTTGTACGATCAAATAGAAGAAAATCATAAAAAATATGATTTTCCTCCAAAATTGCCACAAAAATATTCTCAGAATTATTCGTCATCATGTAATGAAAAATTGGTTTTCATTAGAAATATTATATTAAATTCGGTTCTGATTAATAATTCAATGATTATGTCGTGAAGCTTATAATTCTCCGATTTATTATCGTGTACTCGAGTTGTACAACCTTATTTCCAATTCTCAGAATTGAAACGGTGGCGAAGGGGTTCTTTGAAGTCGTATATCAGTGATTTGTTCAGAAAAATATCGTTTTACTCATAGTTCTGTTCTATTCAACGGAGAGAAACCTTAAATACTCTATTCATTGCAAATGCTTGATTAGATGGTTAATCGCAGAGGATGAGTATTCCATTTACAAAAGGTTTTAGATTTAAACGTTGATAGAGACTTTCTGGAAAAGATGTCTTTTGTATCTATTCACCTTTCGTATTTCAGAACAATAATGAATTATATCATATCTGAAAATAAATGTCAAATAAATCCATTAAGGATACGCCCCACAGCGACATTTTGTCAGGATGAATACACTATTATACAATTAAATCATTTTGCACCTTATTTTTTGAATACACAGTATTACTTTCCACAATGGCCCGTTGTGCAAAATTATTTCCAAAATATTTGATAAGACATCAACGCGCCGATATGGTCATATATTTGAATAACTTTTTATAATAAATCGGTAGTTATATGGAAGTTTTTACATTTTGAACAGATCTTTGAGTCTGTGATAAAAATGATTAAACTCTATACAGTTCGTACTGGCTTAAACGTGTGATGAAAATGAAGTAGTTTAGCTTAAAAAAAAATCGTACGAATTTGATATAGATTTAAATTACTTTCTAGGGATGACAATACACACATGTGTCAATATTTTAATCATATAAAATATACGTAAACATCATGTCGGCAAAATATAGCAAATTGTTTAAAATTAAAAAATATACAAAATTTAATATAAAAAAATCAATGTTTGTTTGTTCATATTTTATGCCTTGCCAAACCGTTTATCCAATTGCAATGAAACTTTAGTAAGTTGTCATCCGTATCTTCGTGAATGTTATAGAATTAATACAAGTATTGTTTATGTACGCAATTTGTTACGCACCACAAATTGAAAACCACCGTTATGTTTAATTAAATGTTTAATAAACTCTTTTGTAGGCATTATTAAAATATCGTTATAATCTATTAGATGGTTTAAAATTATATCTTTTTTTTTTAAAGGAATTTTTATGAAAAAATTTTTTCATAAAAATTGGCAATGTTCAATGGAGATTTTATAATTCACTGATGGTAGATGGATAAATGATAAAACTTTTCATTTTAAAATACAATTTTTCCATAAATCTGTATTTTTTTAATGTATTTTAATTTTTTGTTCACTTTTAGGCTTTCTTTAATTTCATGCTTAACTTGGGAAATCTGGAAAAAATTTAATTTGTTTAAAGCGTAGTCAAACCACCATTAAAAAAAATGTTTTTTTTAAAATTTAAATTAATTTACTACCAGTGCCATTAAAAACTTTGTAAGAGCCGAACAAGTTTAATTGAATTTTAATACGGTTCTATGCAGATGTTTGCGTGTTAGGCTAATGAACATACGGAGCTTTCAATCGGTACCTCCAACGAAAGCTCTATTTGACTGTTACCGCGGCAGTCGTTGACATCACGACTTCAGTACGATAATTGACGGAATAACAAGTGATTTGTAGTGATTTCCGGAAAATACTACGGATATTGCTATGGACGTTATCCTGGAAAAATTATAAAAGTGATTCACGTATCCGAACGTTACTCACACTGAATAATGAGAACAGATTGTTACTCACCGAGCAGTAATTGACAAAACGCTGAACGCTTAACCGGTTAGCTCTAAGCCAAATGACTCACCGAGGCAATAAAAGAGTTGTTTATAAATGCTTATGGATTTGAAGCTTCATTAAAACGTCCTCTTCATTTTCGAGTCGGTGGTTGCGGCTTCGGTTGTTTACAAGCGAGAGCTTAATTAGTCTTTAAATATTCAAAGCATCAAGTTTCAGTGTTAAAGTTCACTATGCAATGAAATTGTCTCATATTTTGATGACTTCTCTGAGGTAGGATACATTTAATTCATCGTTAGCGGGCTAATTTTAGATTTAAGACTTGCTTATCAAATATGCTGCTTAAGCCTTTACTTTTTGCGTGATACAATTTCTCGATTAAAAATGTAATCTAAAACGAATCGCAAACGTTCGCCGATCCTTTTAAAAGTGATCTAATAATTCCTAAAAATCAAATAATTTTCATCTTAAAATATCAATATTTTTACATAATTAAACAGTTTCATACAATAATTATGATTTTGGTAATAATTTAATAGAAAAGGCTAAACATTTCCATATCGAATATTAACCAGCTTCAAGGAGATTAATCCGAGTAGCGGATTTTATCCCCTCGCTCAAAATGCTAATTCGATTATTTGACTTCTAAATTGTGCTTACATATGCTTTCCATGCCGTTTTCTTCTATCTTATATTATTTTTCAGGAACAATCTTCCTGATTATTATTTCAGATATACATACTAAAATATCTACATTGATTTTCAAATAATTTATAAATTATAAGAGGTTAAAAAATGACAATTTTCGACTGTGATTAAATCAAAATGCAGATTACCAGATAAAGTACAATGTTACATTATTAACCAATCCAATTCAATCCCGGGATCCCGAACAGTTTTAGGTGCTCATGAATCCCGGGATTAGAAAACGTGATTCCGAAAAATTCGAGATTGAAATTTTTATCGTACAAATCATACACCTCATCAGCACGATGAATACTTCTAAATCGAGATATTCCCGCCGAAATCTGCACGCTTAGAAACAGTGACGTAACTACTTATTGGCGAGCTTATTCGACGCCTAGGGGCAGTATATATATTATTTTCAAATTGTTATATTAACCTTTCCCTACCGGTGATGTATTTACTACACCTCGACTCTAATAATGGGAATATCGATATGAAATATAATAGACACGGGGTTCAGAATTTTTGTATTTCTCCGTAATATAATTATGAATCACATCAAATTATTATAGTATATAAGAATTCATCTGCAGTGACGGAAATAAATAATTTGTCGGGAAATCTGAAATTTTGTGTATTATATTTATCTTTTCTTAAATAAATAAATGTTTTTTTGCCTTGGAGTTATTTTATATATTAAACAAATCGGGGATCAAAATTTTGGCTCGGGATTGGATTCCCTAGTTACAACTAATTGTCAAATTATAAAATCACCAGCTTTGATCGAACAGGAAACCCTCCAATTATTTGGAACATCCAGATGCCATGAAAAAATAGAGACTTTCGTAGGTCAAAATAACCACGTAAAATTGCTTACCGTTTGCTTTTTAGAACCAAGGTGTAAAATTTAAAACACAGATATACCATCGAAGGATAATATAAATATAAAATTTATAATACGATTTAAATTGTTAACACTTCATTTGGTGAAATTAATTAATACTGACAAAATTCTACTTCAACATAGATTTTATTTTTAAATACAATTACATAGTATGTTTTTTGGAATAAATAATCATTTTCCAGTCAGAATATAATATGATTTTGAAGCAAATTTTGGTTTTTGATAATAAAAATATACTAAGATTAAATCCTTAATATGGGAAAAATGTATATCTGATAGATATTGTACAGTACAAAATTATTTTATCGCATTTCGATATTTTACATAATTTTAATTTGCCTGAAAGTTTTCCTGCTCGAAAAAACATAACGTTCGTGCCCTCGTTTTGGAACCTTTTACAGTCAATTAGTAACGAGCGCTCCCTTAACTTTTACTGAGTCCACTTTGGACGTAGATCAGGGCGTCGAGTATTTTTGAAAGCTTCCAAGTGAGCAAATTGAAGAGAGCTTTATTGATTAAGTAGAGCTTAATTTACCATTTGAGTGCCGAGTGAAAAATGCAACGAAAGAATGTTTTTCAAACAAAGTGGATGATATTCTCTTACAAAGGAAAGTTAGATGATGCTAGAATGTCTAAATGCTTTTGCTATCATGAAAGACAACCCTTAAGAATTTAGATTTAAATTTGATATTATAATATTGTAGACAGGCGTCTTTTTTTCTATTTGATGTATATTTTAAATAATATTAAGTTCTCATTGAGAGTTTTCAAGACTGAATATCGAAAAATCGTCATACACATATTGAATTCTATCATTCAAATTTTAGTTTGACGAAGTATTAATTGCTTGATAGTACCATCTGTTGAAATTTAGAAATATAATTGGTTCTTCTTCTTGAGATACTATATGTGTGAGAGTTTCTCATATGCTTCCAGACGTTATCAAGTTAAAATAGAAGTATTTAAGTACGGTTTTATTTTATCAATCATTCAAAATAGGATTTATGATCTATTCAATTAGTTGGAAATTTACAACAACAACAAAAAGTGGACGTAATATAACCATGATCCTTGAATGATTTTTTGTATCTTTGTATGATCATGTTGATATATTATTGCATTGAACCACCATTGCCTTGACATATTTAATACAATATAATGCGTTTTTTGGCATTGTTGTTGTTTAAAGCAGTGAAATTGTGTGAAGGTAAAAGGACCCATTATACTCAACAGTTCTTTCAGCAAAAGTTCATGGGAAGAATAAAATTTAAAAAAAACGACTAAAAATTGGATAAGTGTAACATTTGGCACGAAACAAAGCAGTGTCGTTTTTGGCACACTTTTAATAAAATAATATAAAAGGAATGCATTTAGTTCGCACCCAGTTAAGGTACATTGTATTTTCAGTCGGCTCGTATATTTTGAAGGGTGGCAAGAACCTTACCAAAGGGGAAAAATTAATAAATTATTAGCACGTGCCAAATTAATAAATATTTATGGAAGGGTTAATTATTAGCTTTGACCTTTCTCGGCTATTGACTATAAAATCGAATGCCTCAAATTTTCACTCGTTTACTCCGGTAAAATTTGCATTGGAAAGAATCTCCCTCTTTGGCAGGAATAAATTGTACAAGTGGTCTTCTCCGAGGAGATTTACATAATCGTAACTATGTCACCCAAGGTAGACTTTGGGTGGAAATCGGGGGAGAAGCACCGTTCAGGTCTTACGTCAGACGGGAGGTGAATGGTTGCGTAAGAATTTTTAGCAGGGACAAAGAGAGAAAAAAAAACGCTAAAAGGAAATGTAAAATGCTGGTACGTACTAGGATATTTTCGCTTTGGGATATTTTATGCTGGTTTTGTTCGAAAATTTATTAGGTGTGATATAAAAATTGCATGTAAATGATTGCATAATACTTTGATAATTAATGGGTAATTTGTTTCCGTGTGGGTTTTTACCTTTTTTATATAACTCTTACGAGCATACTTCAAGCGAAATTAGCTCATGATTTTGCTGATAACAACAATTATGGCTATGAAATTTTCAAATTTTCAAGAATAATTGAAAGATAGTTGCCATACAATCGTTGTATGAGAAGTATTCATTTACACTATTTTTTTTATATATATTTTCTTTGATGAACCTTCGCAAAGAAGCAGTTTTGTGTGCATAAAACTCTCCTTTTATATTAGTCTTTTATTATGATCTTTCTAATAGATTTTTCAAAGCAGGAAAAATCTTTTGTAATAACATATATAATAAAACCACATGAAGATTCAGAATATTAGTTAGTCAAAGATGGACCGTAATTTTAAAAGGATCTGTGCAATATTTTACGAGTTCAACTATTTGAAGATAAAAAAATAGAGAATTTAAATAACTATAAATACAGAGTTATTGTTGCTATTTTTATTGTTTTCTATGACATTCAACGGGACGGCGCCAACAAAAGTTTTCTGCTTATTTTTTTGTACGAATTCAAATTGAAACATAAAGCAGCAAAAGCAGGCAGAAATATCAAAAGAGCTTTTGAAGAAGGATTGACTTGCTTCCAAAAAGGTACAAACGAATTGTTTTCGTTAATCCGCAACAACGAACCCCAAGGAAGACCCAAAATTGTTGATGATGAAGATTTAAAAGCCATAGGGAAACAATTCGAGCAATTGCTCGAATTGCAGGACGAGAAAATTCGAGGGTTTGAAACATTTAATAAGTTCTAAAAGTGCGAATTTTTATAAAAAATATAGTATTTTTTCTCGTCGTTAAAAAACTTTTGAAGCCAATGAAGATTATTTCGATTGCATAAATTATGTTTTGTAAAAGCTATGATCACAGTTATTTAGAAGTCGCTTCCACAGGACACCCAGTGTGAGGTCATCTTCAATCGATATTCTTACCCATTTATATTGATATTGCTTACCTAAAAAATCACTTTATTTTATGAAGAAACACTCCCTGACAGACTCCCTGTAAATGAACATCATGCTTTCAAGTATCTCTTGAGGTTTTAATATACAAGACATTTTTTCATACTCATCATAAGCTCAACATTGAAGGCATATGGCATCTAAAATTTTATATTTAAAATACGTTGTCTTCAAATAATACTCATGCGCGTTTAAAATAGATCACTGCCAAACACTGTTGATTTTGTATGTTATTATTAAAATGTTAGCTTTATATATAGCGAAAAATAATTTAAATTATTCTACGAAATATTCGGAATATCAAAAAAAAAAAACGAGTTTACATACGCATAAGAGTTCAATTCGTTACAAAAATATTGTACACAAAGAAATATATTCGTTCATGTTAAATAATGAACATGATTCAAAATGCTTTATTTGGAATGATCTTTTTTTAATTCACTCACGATTTAATATCATAGTATTAAATACTGAACTACTAAAAAAAACGACAGTTTGTTTAATATTTTTTGGTTAGTTTTGACCTAATCTTGAAACCAATGTTGTAAACGCTATACAAATGCTTATATAAGTATATAAATAAATAATAATTATTACATCAGTATTTTTACGTATTATTTCTGGGACATCTATTATATTATACATACATATATCGACCCGAAAGTATTCGAAAATTTAGATTTAAAAAGTCAAATTTATTAATAACCAAAATTAATTATATACAAAATTACTTAACACATTTTCACATCACTTTGATCCCTTTTTTGTAAAAAAATTAGGGCTTAAAAGCAAAAAATGATTTCAAATGCATTTCCACTTTAACTGAATTTATGAATCATTTTTCTCTTCCATGGACAAAAGTGAATTATTCCCCGCATATATGCATAAAATAATCTTTTTTATAGTCAATCTGGGCTTCGGGGCTGATATTAGAATCACTAGTTACAATGCTTTTCATAAAATGACTATTTTTATTCTTGTTTTATTAGTTTCGTGGTTCGTTTTTGTTGTATTCGATGAGGGCGTACGGAACTCATCCTATCTCATAACACCCATCCTATTCGTTTTGCCGATGAGTTTACATAGTGGTATATGGGGATACCAATTTTTGCGATAACTTCTCGATTGTTTGCCATGGATCTGACTCAATTAGGGATTTTAGTGCATCTTTATCAAAATTTTCGGTAAAATTTTTAAGCTTTTATTAGCCGATTTAAATTTCTGGAACAAGTTTTGACATCAGG
Source organism: Stenopsyche tienmushanensis (assembly GCA_008973525.1). Classification (NCBI taxonomy): domain Eukaryota; kingdom Metazoa; phylum Arthropoda; class Insecta; order Trichoptera; family Stenopsychidae; genus Stenopsyche; species Stenopsyche tienmushanensis. Next base: position 222,950 of record WACJ01000167.1, on the reverse strand, counting down.
TTCCCCTAATATTGATATTTTATATATGCGCCATGTCCTTTTTAATGCGATTTTTCACCTGAATAAAATGCATAAAAGAACTATCAAGGTATTTTATTTCAAATATAATTTATATATATTTTAATGATGAAATATAATGTGAACAATGCGTATGAAATGATTATGTTCATGGGATATATATTATGGAATTTTACCGTGGATATGTAATAATAAAAAATAAGCGTCTTTACATATTAAATTATAGATTTCAGTCAGATTACCAATGAAATTTGCAATGAAATATTTCCCAATTGAACGAAGCTCTGTCCCTAATCCGATTGTGGAAGTAAATCGTCTTTTGACCTTATAAAGTACTTTTATTTATTTTTCATGAGTTCTCAAAATATTCATACGTATCTTTGTTTCCAATCCCATAATGCCATCTTATTTATTTTTTCCATTAAATCTGATTTGATTGCTTTTAACCTTTTGCTCGAGAATTCGTTTAGCCATCGGATCGTCGTTTATATTTATTATTTTTTAGATAGCAAAAACTCAATACTCAATCTTGTCAGGTCCTTCCTATTTACTTAGGAGAATGTATAAATTACGCTCGCCGCAAATCCTGATAGCGAATTTGTTACCTCCGACATTCAGCATTTCTCCTCGTCACGTTCGGGTTCATTTGCTGCAGTATCAGACGGACGTCGAATTTCAATCGTTTGCAGAATGGAAGCGGAAGTCCTCAGGATGTGGAGCAAAAGGACTTCTCTACTTATCGTACAAATCGTCTCGGTAAGCACATTGCGGAACATGTTCGTGCACTTCCTTAAATGCACCGTTTTGCAGAGTACGTTCCGCGACTAAAATTTTAAACTGAATTTGATATTTTCGGATGAATAAATCTTCTTCATTTATCATATAATAATTATATGTTTGTATGAACGTTTATAAAAATAAAATTATTCAAAGTTCGATGTAAAGTAGCTTAACAGCTAATTAGTCAACTGGATTCTTTTATTCAGGTTTATTGGTTACTATAAAATCTTTAAGGGACGTTTCTCCACTGTTGGTTCAAAAAAATCTTTTTTTTTCTTCGTGTATCAGAAAGAACCAATGTTTAAGAATACGTTCAGTAAATTTCAAGTCGATATAAATGAAATTCGCAAGTTATAGGCTGACGAGGAGCAGCTGCACTTTGCAAATCTGAGGAGAGTAGGAACTTTTTTGAGAAACGCGTTTTTCTACTTTAAACTACTTTTTTCAAGCTTATGGAAGTGCTCCCACACTTTCTAGAAAAGCATTCTTTATAAAATTTGGTAGAAATATGTATAATAAATGTCTTCATCATATAGACTACAATTATCTAAAAATATTTACAGGTTTTTATTTAATGAACAAAAAACTACAAAAAATGTTGATAAAAACACAAATAACTTCAATAGCTCACAGCCTTTTTATTTTTCAATATTTCTTCTTAATTATAATCTAAGCTATACACAATATTATACAAATTAAAAATATGTTTATTTTTTTTTCTAAAAATTACTTGTTCAGGACTAAGGACTTCCATAATGAAGAATGTCATCGCTCGCGCACCGATATATTTAATACTTTTCGCATAAAGAAATGTTAAAAAATCGATCTCTTTTGGGTCCAACAAGGTAGAAAGGTCCCTAAAGGTTTATATTATTAGAATAAGCGGAAAATATCAAGAGTGATCGTTCAATGGTTTAAAAAAAAGATGGAATGTCATTTTTTTAATGTTGATATTTTAGAATGTCATTTGTAAAGTATGGTGATTCGATTCAAATATGACTTCAAATCCTCAAAATCAAAATTTTTATGATACCCGAAACACATTTTCTTTTGTCATGTAAGGATCTGAACTCAGTTGCTCCGAAGTAGAAGATCCTTTTTCGTATATGAATAAAAATTCCGCGAATTTTAAGCTTCATATCCTTGGATTGATTACGGATTCATGCTTATCCTTTTCCACACAAAAACGTCAAAGAGATTGCAAATCACATACGTGATCCAATGCAAAAATGACTACGTGGATGGAAATCGCATTTGTATCCCGATGACGAAAACAGGCTCTTTGCTAAACTCTGAAAGGACGCGCATGAAAAAACAACGGAATAATCCATTTTTATATTCACGCTTTCCGTCCTGTCAATATTTAAATTCTTCATGGAAACGAAATCCTGACAACCTGCAAAAGCACAAAAAATATGTAAAATCTTTTGAAGCTTCGCGAGCAAAGGCGCTAAAGTTCAAGGTGTAAATCATGCTCTATGTATTTACATACGCGACGTTCTCGTATGTAAATACGCGGAAAGATACAAACTAGACCTGTACGACAACACACGGATGCGAAAATAGAACGGGATTATTTCATTTTCAAATGAAAGCTTTGTCTGTCGTCAACAATATCGTCATTCATGACGATTTTGATTCGGCGAATTTCAAATCAAAACTGTGCACGTTGACTTATATAAGATTCGAATTGACGTTCGAACCAATTTAACCATGGATAAAAAATATTTTATAAGTCATACAATTGTGGGTTCTACCCGCTGCGGCCGTTGGATTTATAAGCCTTCTCGTAATTTTCATGCTCGAGCTGCATAAGTCACGCGAAACACGTGCTGTGACTTTAGCGAAAATTATGCTGGTATTGCAATATTTCCTATTTTTGAAATGAAATAATAAAATACAATACCGTATAATAATTAATAAAATATATTTTTTGTTACTGGACTGATAGTAATAGCTTTCTGCTCTTGTAAGGCAGAAAGCTATTACTATCAGTCCAGTCCATAAGTTCGTGCGCATTTTTTGAAAAAAAATAAATAGTGTAAATAAAACATACACTGGTTTTGATGCAAAAAAAGCTTGAAAGCTCATTTTGTATATCCTGTTTAGAATTTAGCTTTTTCCCTAGTAAAAAAAAGGCATGAACTAAATGAAAATCACTTGGGACAATATCCGGGAAGTAAAAAGGATGATAAAAGCTCTCAATTAAATTCACTGATTTTTTCTGTTCTTAATAAATGACACCAAATATATCTTATCAAATACTTAAAAAAAATTTTTTTGGGATGTAAAGACACCTTTGTTGATGGAATTAGCTGCTTATCTTTATCTGTACACTGTATTTTTCTTATAACGTTATTATTAATAATCCAATTTTTGTCACCTGTTACCAAACACTAAAAAAATGGTTCTGATCCACAATTAATTGTGACTCTGATTTTACAATATTTTTAGGAGCATCGTTATTAAAATTTACAAGACGTCCTGAACGGGATTCATCATAAATGCTGTTTATTCAAGCTTTAAATTTTTTAAACAATTTTTGGGCAGTCCTTATACTGATAGTATGTTCACCAGACTATTCATTTTCTCGTCTTATTTCAAATCTGACATTTTCCATTTTTTATGGGTACTAATAAGCGTCCGATCTTAACGAAAATTGGTGACAATCTGACCAATACATTATTCAAGCGATCACAAAATGGACTGATTTAAGCTAAGCTTTATACATATATATTTTTTAAATTGGTATGCCAAAATGATCTAAAGGGCGTATCTCGAAAGCTTTTTTGATTGTAATTTCGATTAAGTGGAAATCGCAAGTGGTTTTTATTATCTTTTCTAATTGCACTTTAGAGATATCTCAAGTGTGGCTGTTTCGTTATTTTGAAGTAGGGTTCTCGTAAGCATCAGCTGTCCACCCATGTGTACTAATCGAGTATTTCATCTTGATGGGGCAACAACTCCATATTTACCTGGCTGAAAGCCCCATTAAGACTTCACGTAGCTAATTTAAGCCTTCACACAAATTAATTTCAGCTGATAATTCCCGCGATAAGTAGCCCGAGTGAACAATGCAAATTTGAACGACTTCCACGAGAAGTAATAAAATGGTTATTTTTAAACGTCGCTCCCAGGGACATGATTCGTTCTCGAGGATTAATGTGACATCTTGCCTGAAGTATGAAAGTTTTGAAACTGCTTTACATATAAATTTTCCATTTGACATTGAGAACTGGCGGAAAACGGAATGATTTCCGCGAGCGTATTAAGATATCTTCTCGGATAAGATCGGGGGGATAAAAGGGATGAAATATTTATATTCTAAGAAAAAACATTATGTGAGACAATTCTTCAGGCGCGCATAACAACATATCACTAATTGCCTTGGATGATTATTAAAGAGAAACGTTTCTATTTTTATACTCGGTGGAATTTAATTATTAATTGTTAAAGTTGAGTGAAATTTTAGCAGGTGTTTAAAATTTCGACTTTCTGGATCCATTAAGTATTAAAGCGGTTAATTAATCCTCTGGCGGTTTCCCAAAGTTTGGGTCACGGTGTGGATGGAGTCCGTACACGAAGTCCAACTTATTGATGCTATATTTTAAACTTCACACGCACGGGAAGGCCCATTCTGACAAAAAAGTGGACTTGCTCGCAACAGCGGAATGTTCTCTTTTGAACCGTTATTTTTATCCCCTGATTGAGATCGTAATTGCGTTCCCCGTGCAAAAAGGGCCCCGCGTTAAATATTAGGCCCCGGGTGGAATCGCTAAAAATACGCGCCCGCAGAGACCAATGTTAATGGGCCGCCATTGTTGAAAATTAGATTATCTTAGACTTTTTTCCGATTTATTTTAATATGATTTGCGGACGATAATTGACAATCGATTAAAGGATGCGCTTTATATTGGTTTTAAATTAATTAAAACATCGCCTAGAAGCTTATAAGTTAATTACGAAATGTAAGGGTTATATGTTGTTGAACGAATCAAATATGAAAACATACGAAATGTTGCAGAAGAATTATTATTTCGTCCGATTTCGCATAACAGATTTCATCATCATCATTCTCATTGTTCCCTAAAGGGATCTTTTATCGGACAAAAGCAATTTCCATTTAAGTAATGCAATTTAATAAAAATTGAACCAGATTACATTTACGTCTGCAAGCAGATCATCTCAAAATTATATATAAAGTTTTGTTGAGATCAACCCAAAGATGTAAGATTGCTTACGAGATAGACGGGCATCCAATTAATATAAAGGGTATTTTGCACATGGACCGATAATTTTTTTTGAGTATTAGGGTTTTTCTTGCTACTTTTCACACATAGGCCCTATATCCTAAGTGTCAGGGTTGTCCTCTATATATATATCTCTTATGATTATGAAATTTAAGATATCGTATATGATTCGGGCAGATCATGTGACAGGGCGAACGAACGATAAATGCGACACCATGGAATCATACTTGAAAGTTGCGTAATAAAATAATGTTAGCATAAATAAAATATGACATACATATTAAAGCGACAAACGATTCGTATTTTTACCATATTTTTCAACATATGATATATTTTATGTATGGAATAAGAAAAGTTGAACTTTGATATTATACATTTGGAATTATTTGATGATATTTTAAGCATTTCGCAAAGGGCAGACTTGAAATTTCACTTTTAAATTTTGACTTTTGAAATACTAAATTACCCAACGGAGGATGTTAAATATACGGGAAGCTTTAGCGGAAACACCGATATTTCTTTTTCGGGGCTGATTATTTTCACGGGATGAAATTTTCCGGCACGGCGATACAATGAACTCTTTTTGCGGTTAATCTAGGATTAAACATTTCAAATGTATATTTTTGCATTCAGAATATACCACAAATATATATATAAGGAATATTAAAAAATCATGAGGATTCTAAAAAGGGTTTAGTCAAAATCTACAAAAGCTACATTTTTTTTGGGACCTAATGTGCAATTAAATATATGCGCACTTTAATCGATCTGAATAGTAATAAATTGTGTAGTGGGAGGATTTTTTAACAACTTATATATAAAAAATATTTTTTTACATATACTCCCAAACCTCTTTTTATGCGACTTTTTTTGTGCGATTTCGAAGTTATGCGGTTTTTTTTAATCAATTTCTATTATTTCATAAAGAATACGTATCAAGATATTTTGGATAAAATAGGAAATAAATCATTAACACTAATCGAAATTTGGAAAAAATAATTAAATAAATAAAATAAAAAAATAATTTGGGATTGTATAAATCATATTCATTCTGGTTTTGAATTTTTTTAAAAAATGATTTCGTTTTTTTTGGCATTTTTCTAATGTTTCAATTTTTAACAAAAATACGTTCTCCAAAGGAATTTCAAAAATTCCAACTACTTAAAAAAATTAAAAATGTGACAAAATAAGGCCAAAAAATGCCTTTTGATTTTTTTTAAACAGTCGCCATTTTGTGATTATTTTTAAATCTGCGTAGAACAATGATGACATCCCGTTTTTGGATTAACTTTTTTTATGCGATTTTGGATATATTTTATATAGCTGTTTCAAAGTTATGCGGTCGTTAAAATCCATGGAACGTATCTTTACATTTTCTATGAAAGTCATAGCTTTTTTTGTGCGATTTTCCGCTGAACGCATCTATAACACAAAAAAAGGTTTAAGTGTAATCTCAATATAAGGACGAAAATAAGTATACGTTTTTTTCGAATAGAAGTTTTGTTTTAGGTTGATTAGGTAAAATTTAGCATATGAGAGAGACAAACGAAATCATCATTTATTATATGAAACCAAAATTTATTTTCATCACATTATCGAATTTAGGTGATCTCGAATGTTGCATTTACAGATCTTTTCTTATTTAAATAATTCTATCCTTACTTAAACATATGTAGAATGCAATGAAAAGTTAAAATCTCCTTTCTTCTCCTTATAGTCTTTCCAGAATAGCTTTTAATGAAGATCACTTCATACAATAATAGATATGTTACCTTATTTTGGAAAGGAGAAAAATATTATTATTCAAATAAAGCTTAAGAAAAGCAGGTATATAATGGATCAAAAGCGATATTAGCATAATTTATAAATTGTATTTTAACGATTGTCTAAAATCTCCACCCCTGTTCGAATTTATTAATCAATTTCATCTCAGATCCCTTTTCATAATAAAAATCTGGCTAACTACATTTATTAACAGGATGATAATTTATTACTACTTGATGTCTGGAATCAAATGTAAATTATTGGGATGATATTTTACTCAAGAAGTGAATATGATTACAAATTTATTTTTAAGCCATTCCGGTCCGCTTACTTGTTGTAGTTTGTACTTTGTTGTGGTTTTCATAGCGTATTAACATGTGGTCGCTAGTCCAACTCCTATAGATTTGAACTCATGATGATTGAGTAACTAAGCCAAACGCTTAATCGCGTGACTATCAACATGTCAGGGCGAGATGCGAAATATAGCAGCCTGGAATGTGTTAATATTCATAATAATAAGCCTACAAACTCCCAAACATCTGTAGAAACCGCTTTGGAAATTACTATTTTAGACAATCGATCGGAAATTTCAATATTTCAGGTTTCCAAAACTGATTAGCACGACGTGAAAATTTCATGGCTTGGATATCAATCTTTTAAACTAAACCGTTAATCGACCATTCGAATAATCGAAATATGGACAATCGGAATTCTACAACATTTCGTGATATTAAAACATATTTCGGGTAAAAATAACAATGTGTTTTGATTGAATACTGTTCAAAATAAGCGTAAAAAGCGAAAGCGAAGCCGATCGATGTTGAAGAAGAACGAGGGCCCAAATCGTGCGCTTCCATTAATTCTCGCGCACGAAATTATTTTTAATACTTTATTATGATTATGGCCATTAGGGCTAATTGTGGACGACGACGACAAACGAAATTCAGAAATACTATTTCGGTCGTCCGTTTGTGGTGAATGGCGTGTTTATAAAATGGCGTGCGGCGGTATCAGCAACTGGTAGCTACAAAACCAACTTAATGATCACAAACACAGAAAAAATTCGAGTAGGAAATGCGCAGTGTTATCTGGTCGCGGTATCATTTGTCCCACGAACGGAATTGTTCGGTGGGAGTCAGCAAAACGAATACCAGGAACCGACATCGGATCTTCTTCCGGAAGGCCTTTCTCTTTGAAAAATCCTCTCGGATTTTTCATCGATGTAGAGCTGTTTTATTGTTCAGCGCTGAAATAAGGTTTCGTCGCATCCGAGATCGGCCCGATAGCAAATTTTAAGCTCGAGACTGGTTAATTCATGAAGAAATTACAAGACAAACTTGCTTTTGAAAGATTTTACCTTCAGGTCTTTGCACTCGGCTGACGTTCGATGTATTGATACGGTGATTAATATCATCGACATTTTGATTCCGTATACTGGTTAAATGCATGAGTACCATTTAAATATAAGGTATATATATATATATCAAAATGAATATTCAATTCGTTGTATATTAATGTTGAATGATAATATAGTTTTCAAGAGCGGGCAGTTTATTCATCGTTCATAGTCCCTTGTCACTTTATGCATGATAAAATTCGAATGCAAATTTCTGATTGATTTCATAGAAATAATGCTAAAACATGTGAATTAAATTTTGTATGAAGAACTGAAACTGATTTTGAGTGTAGTTATATTTAATATATCCCAATTTATTAATCATACATATACAGAATATTGTGCGATGACGTATTGGGTTGATGGAAAAGTTTTTAAGTATTTTTGTTGTTAAAGAAACGCAGAAATAAAATTCTGGCGATTTTTCACAGTTTGATAAACTAAGGCCTTTACGGCATTTGAAAGATGAAAATGACAAATTAAAAGCTATAACTGATGCTCATCCGTGTCAAAACAACAGAGAGATTTCCTTAAAAATGAGACTCAACCAATCATCCGTGATTAGTAAAATATTCGAGTATTCAAACATTTTACATACATACGTGAGCAATTCAAATATAAGCCGAAATTTTACTGTATAAATTTATTAGTGATATTTAAAAATACAAATAAAGTGTTTTATTTGTCTACATAGTTCCCTTTATTAGAGATGCGTTTATTCCATCAGATAGGAAGTTTCTTGATTTCGTTACTGGAGAAAGAAGGCGAGAACCTACTACAGAAGAATCTACTACAGTGCATTAATCGTTTATACTTTTAAACTTGACTGTAATTTCGTTTTTATTGAGCCTGCTGTCGAGAAAACCCTCTCAGTTGTCGTTAGGGTTGGTTTTGTAAATAGTAGAGAATCTTAAATAATATCTAAAATTGCACACTTTTTTTTGACGTGATTCCGTTGCATTGGCATGAAAGTCTTGGATGCCAATGCAACGGCCTCCTTTTTTACGAATATTTCATATTTTATATTCTGTGGAGGGAGGAATGTTCCCCGTTTTTAAATATAATATAAACGGAATTAGCGTTGCATTTCTTCTTTTAAAAGACCAATTTTTGCACAGATTAGTTATACGTGATATACAATTATTCTGTATGAAAAAAACATTGGACCAGACTTGGACAAGTGCTGTTGATCACCCCTAAGACCAATGTGCATCAACAAAAGGCAATGCTTTGTGTTTGGTGCGATATAAAGGGAATACTTCATTATGAGCTCTTGGAACACAACCAAACAATTAAAGCCGACAGATATTGTGATAAATTAACATAATTGCTTGTTGTTTTCATATGTCATATTTTAATACCTTATAATAAAAGTTTAAGGTCTAATCCAATATACCAATACTTACCTATATTCTAATTAAATCATGGTAGTGGTCGTTAATAATCTCATAAAAGTCACTGCAAAAAGCCAATGGATATAAATTTGACAATTGGTTTATTATCAAATGTTAATATTTATTTATTTTTTGCCATGAAATTGAAATATATTCGATCATATTTTAAAGATATTACATTGTAATGTACGTGGAGTTTCGTCGTTTACCATGAGTAGTTTTGAGGGTCTCCTTCGGTATAATCTCGCCATCTTGATATCGCAATACGTAGAGCAGATTGAAAACGATCATCTGTTATCCCGGATTATAAGTCCGATTTATTTAATGTCGAAAGCAGAGAGAACTTCCTCAGATATATGAGTTTACGAACAAAGAAGCCGTTCTTTATGTATGTTTACGTATTAGGGGAAATCTATCAGAATTCGTTCACGCTAGGGTGATATTTTTTGTTTCTTAAAATCCATAAAATTTAACCTGCGCTGAAAATGCCTCCGTTCTTTGAGACATCCGCGCAAAAATGTATATCATCCGCCCTTTGCATATATTTTGGCGAATATTTATCATCTCGGGGAGGAGACCGTCCGGACCTAAAGAAAATCGGGCTCATCCCCTGCGGGAGAGATCTTTTTTTAAAGCCTCTCCGGCGCATCCCGGGGGACGTTATAAAAATTGCAAAGAAAAGAAATAATTCAGATAGTTAGGTAATGATTTTGCGATGCTAGTTTGAGGGATAAAGCGGTATCGGCACATTTCCAAGATAGACGTTGAACCTTCGCTCGATAAGGGGGCTTGTCCTGGGTAGGTCGGCAAATGGGGTTGAGCTAAAAATAGTTTTCTACCAAGTCGGTCCTAAGTTAACTTCAACAAGTGGAGACCACACCTGCTTGCTTTTTACTACAATATGAAGTGGAAATTCTTGATACGCATATCTACTATGCTACATACGACTGTCGATCGATTTCATCAATTTAAATACACAAAAGGCGAAAATTCTGCATATATACAAACTTGGCTTTATTTTTATGGACTTATAATAATTTAAATCCATTGAACATTGTGGAAAATTATTAATTTGATATGGAGAGTGTGAATATTTAGTTTCAAAGTCACCACAATGTGCGTGCTGTCACGTGCTTATTATTTCTTATTTGTGTCATCATATCATTTTCTATTGTATTAACATAATATTTTTCGAGCTTAAAAAGCTAATCTTAAAAATAATTAAAGCTTTAATTGTACATTCATCAAATTTTAATACGAGTCTTCTTTATTTAACAAACAATAGTCTTTAGCTTCAATGAGAAAATGGGAAAACAAATATCTTTTTTCCATTCTGTTATTATCTTGAAGTATTATTTGGTCTTGTTAACTTAAGACTGATGTAGTTTTATGAGCCTTTGTTTTATTTAATCTAATTATTGATATCAGGTGTAGCAGGAAAACAACCTTGTTTTAAAAATAAATAACACAAACATATAAGAAGATATCTGTATTTTTTTTTCATGTTACAGGGAGATATTTAAAGTTTTTAAGTTGTGTTGTCCGTTCTGATCAATGCATTGAGGTAGTCGATTTTCGAAACTATGTATAGAAGATATATAATTTTTACGCTTCAAAATACACTATTATAATAAAAGCTTATAAGAATGTGTTCAATGACGTCACATTTGATGATTTTATATTTTTAATCTATGAGAAAGCTTCTATACAAATATATGCATTGTAATTCTAGAACCGCAAATATACCGATGTGCAAATTTACCCAGGTTAAAATTGTTTACATAGGGCAAGATTTTACATAATGTAAGAAGAATATCAAATTTATCCTTGACATTGTATTGAATTTCAAATCATTACCATTTGCAAATCGAGAATATTGTTTAGCGTAAATATTTCAAAGTGCTTATTTGCCAACAAACATTATTCTGAAAAATCTTAAATGCTTATATTTGCTAAATTTACACCTAATCTAATAATGAAAGCATCCATGTCTAGTTTATAAATATGAAGTTTTACGGGAGGATTAAATTCTGATGTAATTTGCTCTTGATTTGATATAATTATATATATCATAAAATTTTCTATTATCTAAACTTTAAATCTGCTTTTATGAAAATTTTTCATATCAAATAGGAAAAATAATGCTCGTTATTTGCGAAAACACAACAACGGTGAAAATAAATAGCAGCAGAATTTCATCACCACAAACGCGCTTCACGAGGCTGATTTCACAGTGTGTTTCCTCGTGGGTAAAATTTTGATGTGACATATATGGAGTTGAAATGTCACTCATCTGCAAATCTAGTATGCAAATTTTCCTTTTCAATCATCCCCCATTCTACGATGTGGAAAACTTATGACGTGCAGTGGGCGGATCGGTCGACGTACTGCGACAGTGATGCTAAATACGATAAGGAAACTTTTTACGAATAAATCTTTATGAAATATCATCTCTCATCCTTTCATAAATAGAAAAATAACTTGTCATTGATGATATAACGCTGTGTTTTGCTTTAAAAAGTCTCGGGACGAATAAATAGGGGATGTTCGCCGGGCGTACGTATAGCTCGGACTGAGGTTGATAGCGATTAAGATCGGAAATGCCGTTTGACAGGTTGTTACAAACTGATATGGATTCAATTTATCAGACCCAAAGCTCAACAATTAATGGAGACCCTGTTAATACCTTGATTTTCACAGAAATGTGAGAGATAGGATTGAAGTCTTTGGCAAAATCGTTCTCTGGCCGCAATCCAACCCCATAATATCTATTAAATGCATAACCTACAAACTACAATGTAAGCAGACTTACAATATATTTTATACCAAATAAATTTAATAATGAAAATGTCGGTCATATTAAGGATTTTTTTCTAGTAATCTCTAATAATTCAATTGTCATCTAAAAAAGCTATGGTAATTGAAATATGTAACATTTGATATGGCACAATGTACGGACTTGAAATATAAGTCTTGGAAATCCTTTAATATATAAAATTGCATATATTAAACCAATGGGATTATCAATTTTGAGATGAAGCAAATTTATCTCTAAAATTATGTAAAATACTCATAATCATTTTCATACATAAATATAAAACTGATTCATTCAAATCCATAAATAGAATTTGAATTAATTCCAGTACAAATTAGAAACTGTTCTAAAAGAGACTAAATTAATCATCATTTATGTATAAATCTGATAAATTGAATATTCCTATTGAAATGCATATATCTTTGACGCGATAACTTAATACATCGCGTAAAATTATACTTTAAATTTCACCAAAGAAATATCGATTTCTTTAATATGATAAGATTTTATTAGATCAATTTTTATGTATTCTAATATTATTTGTAAATATTACAAATAATATTAGAATACATAAATTAGGGGGACCCAAAAGTAATCAATTTTTTTTCGATGAGCTTCTTCACAGTTTGTATTGCGACACGGTTCAATAAACACAAAATTCTTATGACGTTGAAGCTATGATTATAAATTTATTTTATCTATTAAAAAAGAAAAAAGCTATCATGAGAAACAAATATATCAAAACCAATAACAGAAGCAGCATATTTGTGCCATTTTATGCTATGCGATAATGAAATCAGATCCTCGTCAAACATCTTCAAATTATCTTTGAAGATTGGCTGTTCATAGTTTATAGTTAGGGATCATCGTCATGGCATATGAATGTTGCAAAAACAAGGAATTTTGGTTCCCTATGAAGATTCGTTTTATAGCGAATTATAACTAGAGATGAATAGTGGGTGCTATACAATAATTCTATATGAAAACATAATCGTTTTATTCTGGACAAGTGCTTGTTCCGATCCCTCAATCAACACTAATATTAACGAATTATTTATAATGAAGTGCTCAAACTCGATCAGACCGTTAAATTGATTATTTATTGTGAATAATTCGAACGAATGAAATACGAGCTCATATAAAAACGATCTATTATGGCAATAACTAAAAAAGGATTCTTCTTTGTGATAACGCAAAACCGCATACTGCAAAAATAGCTCAGAAAAATATAAGGGAGCTTGGATTGGAAATTCTATTTTATTCAACTTATTGATCAGATATTACACCATCGGATTAATACCATTTCAGATCGTTAAAGCATACATTAAGACGTAAAAAAATTAACAAAGTCGGAGAAGAAAAAACGCACTTAGTTAAGTTTTTCGGTGAAAAATAAAAGGATTTTTTGCAAAAAATTAAAATAATATTTTTATGCTGGCAAAGGTGATATAAAATGATGGATTTTTTTAAATTAGTATTTAAGATTTCTTAATAAATAAATGTTTTTCATCAGCAAAAAAAAAAAAAAATTGATTACTTTTCGGTCCCCTTAATAGTTTAATTTAATTGAATGAATTTGATCTAAATGTTACATTATCCCATAAATAATGTTAATTATTTAGTATTAACGAAATTGTAAGTAAAATTCGGCTTTGAATTATAGAGCGTTGATTTTGGTCGCCGTTCCGATAAGCGATTTTTTATAATGATTGAAATAAATTGAAGTGCAATCCAGAGTGGAAATGGCGACGGAACCAATTTTCTCGGATTGGAATAAAACAAATTTGAACTTTATCGATCCATTAAATGCGAAATTTATTTTTAAAGCAACCCCCCGGTCAATTGTTGCAAAAACCTTTGTTCGCAATTTAATTGTAGAGTTTGTAATCTTTCTCATTTCGCCTCTACTCTCCGTAATGAAAAAGGGTTTTCGGACGGACGTTTGGGTGGCAAAGCTCATCAGGTTTCATTAACTTGATATCTTTAATATTTTTAAATCGCAAATCCTATTCCGCCTTTGAGGTCTTATTTTTCACAAAAAGAAACAAGCCAGGTGTAATAATACTGCATTAAAATTAAACGGGCTCTTACATTAGTATGCCGTATTAATTAGGCGGCATAAAGATGATATAAATTTGGAATTTCAAGCAGGCTTCATATTGTATAATTTAATTTATCGACTTTGAAGGCTTTTCAAGGAAAATATATTCTAATTAGTCTATATTTGATTCATTGAGGGGATGATTGGTAGAATCACAATCAAAATTTGAACTATTTATAGACATTATTTATATTAATCCTCTGTTACGGTATACATATTTTTGTCGTAAAGTGGGTGTATTTTAATTTAGACCACATTCCATGTATTCCTTCTTGGAATCACCTCATGACGTAGATTTTAGGCATCGAATTTGGAGATCAAGCGTTACTAGGCTCCTATAAAAAGACTTTGGCAATTTAAATTTGAAAACAAAGCCGGAAGGAAGTAAATGGGAATGTTACATGGAAAACATCGATTTACTGATCAGGGGCCCTCCGATGGCAATTGTTTCTTTCTTCGTAACACTTCTGCTCCGGCAATCATACTCTATCACCTTTATGGCCGGTTTTATCATTAGCGTTAACGTCACCGGTAACGGCCGAGTTAAACGGTCAGATTGCCGCAGGCCCTGGTGCCGAAAATAGATGGGAATGCATCATTTTCTATTTTAAATTCATACAGCCCGCTTTAACTTATCGATTTCGCCTTAAGTGGATTCTAACGATCGTGTAGCGCTTCGTGAATTTTTAATTTGACAGTTGTGTAATCCATATTCGAAATCGTACAGCGGATTATTAAAGGGGGGTTCGACATCAAATGTCTATTCATCGATGCTTGTCAATATGAGAAAATTGTATGGACATCATATTAAAAAATACATCCGCATTGGGCAAAATTGTAGATAATCGACCAGCGTTAAGAATTCTGTAATGTTTGAATGACAATTTCATGAATATTTCATTAATGTCCAAATAAATACTATCGCAATAAAATTGATTAAAAATGGCGAAGATCATTCCTCGTTGATTTCAACCTACAAAATGTTGGTTGAAATCATCTCATATTTGTTATTGATTGTAGGTAATCTTGATACGTTTCATACAAAGGCTATATGCCGTAATTATCAGGGTTGTCGAAATAGATTTTTTTTCAAATTTTTGAAAAAATACCCAAAATTTCACCTTTAAACCGTCATAACTTTTTTATTTGTCATCGTAATAGCATTAAATAACTGTTTTGTATTTAGCAATGTATTTTTGATCTAATTAAATCATTATTTTATGCAATTGATTTAAAGAAAATTAGTTCTGAGCTTTCAAAGTTACAAAAAAATTACGAACGAATGAGAAATGTCAATTTCTAAATTCTCTAAACAAAAAACTATTTTGGACTTAATTTAGTTTTAAAAATATCTATAGTTTATTACCTTTCTAACGATATGCTACATGTCATACAAATCATTTAATAAGTCATTAAATTTGAAGAATTACCAGTTTGACAAAGTGACGGTTAAGAAAATTCTTTTTATGTTTAAGATATTTTTATCAAATTTATTTACAAAAGTTGTTCAAATTTACCACATCTGCTTTATATGCATATACAACACCTTTTTCTAGGTTCTAGATTTACTTTTTTCTAGATGTAGTATATGCATAGGCGATGATTATTCTTTCAATTAGGATTTCTTTTGTGGGTACCTCTGTTATATAAATTAATCTTTTGCACGTCCCTAGACAAATAAATCCAGTAGTGTCAGGTTTGGAGACCGCGCGAGCCACGGAATAGGGCACGTCCCCAGGCAAAGAAATCCAGTGGTGTCAGGTTTGGAGACAAATAATTAATTTACCTCCCATTTAACCTCATTAAGAAAAAAATAAATGGCACCTTGTATACGGCTCTGCACGATTTAATAAACCACTTTAGTATTAACATTTTTTATATCCAGGAAATGAAAAATATTAACCGTCTGAATTTGTTGATACGTTAATTATTTCTCCACAATATGAATTCAATCCCGAGCTTTTATAATAAAAATCCAGGATCTACCCTTCTATATTAATATTTGGAAATTTTAGTACAATATAACAAAGTATTAGTGGTAGTCCAACCCACGAGAAAATAAAAATACAATATCCATATTCCGTTTCAATGTTTGCTATAAATGAATTGCGCGAAATTTGCCTTATATTTTGCAAAATTAATATAAATTGACATAATAAAAACGATTGTATTATGATTAAATTCGATGCATTCGATGTATGTATCAATGCTGTAATCTGATTTGGTTTACGTTTAAAGATATATCTTTCGAAAGTATCTTGCTTAGTCTTCCTGACCCTGACGATTGTTATAGAACTCTTCTCCCCGGGGATATCAGCAGCTCTTATACTCTTTTTGCACTTATCCATTCTCTAATTTCGCTCATAGACGATATCCTATTTCAAACAAGATAGTATTGTAGAATTCATTGCATTTAATATATTTATATAATATGCATTTCTATACAATTTTAAATGAATATTTGCAATACTTTAAACTCACATTGGAATAAGCCACTTTCTTTAAATTTACTGATTTTACTGTTGTATTTACTACTGGGATTTTTACATTAGTTCGATATATTTTAATGTGTGGTTTAAAATGTGATATAAAATTGATAGTATTTATGCGATGATTTTTTAGCGTTCACGTGCCGTTTTTTGGTGACTATCATCATAATGTTTGGCTATTGGCTCAGTAGCGTATTGTTTCGGTAATGCCCGTCCATTTCCATAAATATAACAAACTAACCTTCATTTCCATAAATATAACTTTGCTAAAAACCTCGAGTTTGGAATTACCAACTTGTCCAAAATTAGACGCGATCCAATTTTTCCCGTAGCTTTGGCCGCTGCCATAATGAACCTTAGTGAATGCGAATCGTTTGAATCACAATGGAGATTGACGAGTACACTCAATTTTCTGACGATTCCGTAGCTTTTTATATCAATTATTCATGGAGTCGGTATGTAAATCTTTTGTTATGTGTTTATTTATGCCTTATGAAATTTCACGTGCCCTTCTAAAGCCATTTGTCCGGCGTAATGAGTCCTAAAAGAATCGCTCATAATTTATGAGCGTTTTTATGTCATTAAAGCGAAAGAAGAGCTTGATGATATATTAGGGAGAATTAAAAGTGAAAATCTTCCGCACACGTTTTACTGATAACAATTCCAAGTCTCTGGAACATTTTTTGCTGGCCAGATGAGGGATGGACCAAATTCTTCTAAAAATAGTTGCTACATCTTTATGTAGCGGGAGAGCACGGCTATTTCTCAGACTCTTTCTATATCAGCAGCCAAGTCACGAAGGTTTTTCTCAAGGCAGTGGTCGGTAAGTAACGACCGCCGATCCGAATGCGGGCCCGGAACATATTTTTTTTCTGACGTCGGAGATTTAATTGAGAATCCCTTTTATGTTCGCATTTCAACCTGAGCTGCAAAGAAAAAGGAATGCTTTCAAGCATTTTGTACATAAAGGTCGAATTCTTTACGGACAGAAACTCTTAGAAAATCCGCTCCTGAAAATTGTTTCATTGACACAAAAATCTCCGAGACTCCATATAATTTTCGAACAAATACTGCCAAAGCACATTTACGAAATAATAATTAAAGAAAAATCGTTAATTTCATTCCAATATTTTCAAATTCACGATCGGAATACCGTAGCGTTAAAAAATACATCCTTCCACGATTGAATGTTTTTATTATCTACTCTACGCATGAAAAGTAAATATTTTTGAAAGATTTCATAAATATTTTGATACATATTGGCGCCAATCCTCAAATAAAAACATCCGTAAATACATCAGAAAATTGTTTGTAAAAAGAACATTGTAAAAATTGATCAAAATATTTGCTGAAGTGGAGGATTGAAAACTCATTAAAATCTGATTACTTTATAAATAACGTTTACAATGAACCAGTTGTATTTATCGATTCTTATATAAATAAATATGAATTATAACAAGCTTATTATAATAAAGAAAAGGCGATCAATGATCTAATCTTAGAGAATCATCAACACTAAATAAGAACAAAATGGTATTTTATCCTTTCAATGTGCGACACATCTATTGAAAACGAATCTCTAGTGTCTAAATAAAAATACCATCTCTTCTTGAGCTCTTAACTATAGTAATTTATGCACAGTATATAATAATAAATATATACGTTGATAAAAGGAATGTATTAATATTGTAAACATTCTCATTTTGATATCACAAAGTATTCATGGTAGTCTTGCCTTTGAGCAGATAAGTACACAAACAAACTGCCATTGCAAATCCTTTTTGCAAGACCCTGCTTTAGGGAGTTATGGGAAACTATCCACCATCCTACTTATGGTATGGTTATGCTTCATAATCGTCGTTCATAATATACACAAATTTCATGAATAGGTCATAAACGCCAATCTCATCGTTATCTTCTCGATCAATATATTAAGATGTGCTTCCCGCTGCAACGTCACAATTTATTCCCAATGGAATTAATGGATTTTGAGGAGCTTAAGGAAAGTCAAACACAATTAAGTAATATTGCAAAATTAAAATATAATTAAAAATATCGTTTAATGAGGAATTAATTGTAAAATAATTTTTTGCTCATTTAAAACTTTTTTAAAATTTTTAGTTTGCATTATTTTATTTTGGATGGGTTTTAAACCGACCATGAAAGAATGAAAGTTTTTAGTAAGTGGCCCTCGATAATGTAAACTAGCAACTTTTCCAGCAATGATGAGTAAATATAGAAGATATAATAGGATATTGGACAAAATTATCAACATCAATGAAGTTTGTGCTAAGGATACTTCCAAAGAAGATCAATATGAATTTTAGACCAAAGCGAATCTTTTAAAGTGTAGATCATTTTAATTTTTATAAATGCAAAACAAAGACAATCAAAGATTTTTAATGATCAAGTACGTTGGTTATCATTAAATTCTTGAACAAAACGAATATAAATAGTTGATCGAACTTAGAATGTTTTTCAAAACAATATTCTGGATACATATTCATGATATCTAGATTATAAAATGTTAATTGTTTTTATACTCCTCCATATAGTATAAAAGCTCCAGTTGATAAATTATTCATAAAAGTTGAATAAATATGCGATTTCTTATCCCAAACAATAATTCGAAGAATGGTCTTAAACTTTTGGTTACCACTGGATAAAAACACATGTATCCTCGGTTATTTTCAGTCAAGGGGCATGAATATAAATGGACCTTAAAGCGACTCACAATCTTGTTTAAATAATACAGGAACTCGGAACAAAATCGATATGGTTGGCTGTAGCGGAAGACAATCAGAGTTTTTCTGCTGAAAATTCCATGAATGAATTGTACTCGGGAGGTAGCTTAGAAAATGGGGTCCAATTTGGGCGGGGGTGCGATTCGGAATCGTAAAGCTGTCTTCCACTTCATCGACCAGCTTCCGCTCCAGTCCTCGTGGAAGCCGATGGAAAGAATGGGAGCTGGGCTGGTCTAAGGTCTGATAATTTCCGGTAGTAACTGGCCGAGTGCACCGAGCTGCCTTTCGGACCAAGAGCCCATTTATCTACTTGTTGAAGTTTGGGCTGTTGCCCAAGTATGCTATATGCTGGAGTACACTATTTTTTAGCAATAAAAATATAAAACGACCCCTCCGTGGGCTGAATGCATTCGAGGGATCGTCCCTCCTGTAAAATAAGAAACATCGTAAATTTCCTATTCGGCGAAAGTATAAATTTTTATTATTTTTTACTCGGGACGTAAACGGGGCTTAGTCGGTTTTATTGCTTCCATGGTCTTATATGCGGCTTTTAAGGACATAAAATGTAACAAGAATAACTCATGTATAATTTATTAGCATTTTTATACACGATATTTGACATACATGGGAATTTTTAGTATTCAACTGAGCAATACTTCGATTGTATTATAATAGGTATATCCGAAACGAACAGCGTTTTATTTATCTCCAGATATAAGATATTATATATATAAAATGGCTAATATAAACCAATTTAAAATCACTTTCGCTTAGCTATCATAGTTAGCGATGTACAGAGTGCAGCAGCGAAATTACCTTATTTTAAATATAAATAGCACTGATAATATAGGAGATATAAGTTAAATTATTTATTTCATGTTATAGAGAGACATTTAAAGTTTTTATTTATTATATTTTAAAATTTATTTCATTAAAGTGGCCTCAACTGCTGAATTTCATCTAAATTTGATTGAGCATGTTTGATCGGATTTACTAATATTTACTTCATTTTTACAATTTTATTGACACAGTCTAACAATAATTTAAAATGCAAATATTGAATGAAACATGATTGAAAACTAAATTTAGATTTCTACAAAATAATTGCATAAATATTTAATTATTTTAATGAAAATAATGAAAATTAGCAACCATTTTCAGGTATATTATTTCGGTTTTAGATTTGAATATTCGTAAATGTTTATAATGGATCATTAAAATTGTACTTAATAGTAGTCTTGTCAAAAATATAATATAGTGGATATACATTGTAATTGATTCTGAGAAAGTTATCATCGTCAAAGGTGCGGTCAAAGCTTGACGTAGATATTTTGGGTGACATTTCATTAGCACAAATATAAATTTGATATATTCGTATATGTTCTTACGTAGATTTTTATGTGAATAATATACATTAGTTATCATCAGTTAATGTTGTTTTTTCTTGTTTCAGAAAGAACCACCTACGCATTCTCGAGGAAGGCACCGAATGAATGCAAATATACGCAATATATTATATATTTTTTCCGAGAAGGTAATTTAATATACATTTCGCCGCACAAGTGATCATAAAAAGACAGTGGAGAAAAAAAACACAAATAAAAGCTTGCGCGGTAATTAAAAATACCGCACTGTCATTAAAGACCCCCTTTCGGTGGCATAAAATTTCGCATTAAGGCATTCCGCAAAATTAAGTTCCCTGGTAACTGTGAAGTGACAAAAAATTAATGTATGCCATTTCCAACATCACTTTCGGTTTGCAGGGGGCCTTCATTAGTGCCCTGAACTAAGTGCCCCGATCCGAGGGTGGCCCCTGGCCACGATTCCTGGATGCAAACTCGTCCATCAGACTGACCACAACGAGGCTAATGAAGTGCAACATGATATCATTTAACGGTACTTAATGGACCAGCAAAGACGTGACGATTATGAACCATGTTTTGTACGTACGGTGTGCAATGATATTCCATCCTTTGTTGTTGTAGTTCAATCGAATTCCATCGTAAATTTAACACCTCCTTGGAACGCGATAAGCGTTCATAAAAATTGTGCTTAGAGAAACCGGACGTAAAATTACAAGAAACGAAGAAATGCGCGCCTGTTTAGAAATGAAGATAGTAGGATTAGTAGGATTGCTCATGGCTTTGGCGCAGCCGTGTTGGGGAGACGCGACAGCGAGCCATCTAGCTAGAGACGCCCATCGAAGAACTGGTGCTGATCGCTGGCTTCTATACGAAGACTCTCCCCTGACGCTGGATCAGGTACCTCCTCCGCCGCCATTTTCGCACTTCAGGGATGAAAAATATAACCATTTCACGTTTCATGATGACCTGAATCATCACGAAACCGGTTATACAGTGGACCGACTGCCGGACATCGGTCTGCAGAGCTTATTCGGTCCACCGAATCCCGACGATGACATCACAAAGCTGGATGAATTATCCACTAAGAAGCGATATATGAAGAAGAGCAGTATCAAAAACGGGGACAAGAACAAGTCCAGGACGGACGTCCGGGCGGGCGAAAAGAAATCGCCCAACGACGTTTCGAACGATTTTGCCTGGAAGAAGAATCTAGGAGAATCTATTTCTCACGATTATCCATGGAACCAAAGCGGTGAACATTGGGGTGGAAAAGGTGGGGGAATAAGTAAATTGAGGAGAGTGGGCGCCGGAGTAGGAGTCGGTGCTGGTTGGAGCAAACGTGGAGGTACTCCTCAGCTTCCTGCTGGACTGGCTAGTCAACTTATGTTGAGGAGCGTTCGAGGCAACCGACAATACGACGTACCTCAAATCGGTAAGTGCTTTTAATTAACATTGATTATCTAAAATACTGAAATTCGATTCCGTCACATCGCCCACATATTAATATGTCCACATAGTATATCCGTTCTACGAAAAATGCGTAAATGGAGGTAATTCAATATAAATTCTAAGAAAAGAGTCACTTATATACAATCTATATCATAAATTATTCTTCACGTGCCTTCAATAAGGAATTCTAGTGGTTATGAAATCGATTATAAATCCGCTTTTATCTTCTGAATGTAATATAACTCCTATTAAATAACCGTCTGTAATATTCCTATTGACAAGTAATTCTTAAATATATATGAGGTTTTTATGTGATGATGTCCTTTGTTTTCCATACATAGTTAAATCAGTGGTATACAACTTGGTCTCTACCGCCTACTAGTGGGCGTTCAAGCTTTCATGGTGGGCGGTAAGCGTTTTGATATGTTGTTACATCTATGAAAATTTATGTAACTCAAGAAAAAAAAAGAAATATTCAGTAGCCACCATAACGAACATTTATTGGATATGAAAAACTAGTTTGAAGATATTTTGAACTTGATAAACACAAATACAATAAGAACTGACAGAATTTAAATATAATGAAGTGGTGGATATGAAAACTTCTGGCGAAAAAATGCCTCCATTATATCGGAATATAGGGAAAATGATATTCAATTTATTGATATATTTCAACAAGATTTTAGTGAAAATCGTTTGAATATTTCCAAGAGAGGAGAATTTCGTTTATTCTTTATGAAAATTGAAACAAATATCATATATTTAGTTTAGCTGCATCAGTTGCAAAGATCTCATAAATATATTTTTCAGTCGCGTCAAATTATGATACTGAGAAACCGATATGCGGTTAGAAAAGTTTATTACTTTCAAAGATATGAAAGTGTGCAGTAAAAAGGTTGACTATCGTCGAGTTGAATTATAAATCAGTCATAGATACATAGAAGGACTTTCCAACTTTACAAACTTATTTAGTTACAAAAGATCATTTTAAAATGTCGATGCTTCAAATCGCATTAATTGATTGTCACGATGAAAGTTTTATCTACAATCTAGAATTGAATCTGAACCTTTATAATAAAGTCAAAAAATCACAATTTCGTTTTGGATATTATCTAAATCAATGATACCTAAATGTACTATGTCCATGGACTTTCTTATAGAAAACGTCTAAACATAATCCCCCAAGTAAAATAATTCTTGAATTTGAAGTCTTGAATAGTAAATTATGATATTAAAATTATTCCTTGAAATTATAACTTTTATTTTAAAACACAAAAACACATTTTTTCTTTTTTATTGAGATGGATGAATCTTATGGGATGATGTAAGATTATTCATGCTTGGCTCTAAGTTTGTGAACAAAACGACAGATATCAGACAGTGACTGACTGAATTGGAGGTTCATTAACAATCGAACCCATTTCCTGTGCTGCTGTAGCTGCTCACCCTTTTTTCTCTAAGCCCTCCAGAGGAGATCAGATTCAGACCATGTGCACCCAAAGATGCGATGGAGGAGGAAGGAATAAGGTTAAGATAAATTCAAGGGATTTACTACCGCTGGTTCACTGCCACCACGAGTCCAACCTCAGTTTGAAAAGGGTTGCAGCAGATGACGGACTGCAGGGAATACCTCTTCCTCATGGTACTTGTATCGGTTCGACCATTCTTAGTACAAGCTGTTTTAAGTATTACTTAGAACAGCTTAAAACCGTTCTCCCCTGTTTGTCTAGGCTGTTGAGGATAGTGGCAAGTCTTTGACACAGTCTCCACCAACTACTACCCCTATAAATTAGTATTTGTGTTTGTAATAAAATTTTGCAGTATATTTGTTGAAACAATGGTTTCAGTTCCTCGTCTGAGAATGATTAGTTATATTATTCCTGCATTGGTATGAATTTATCTGAGATTTTGATTCTAATTGTAATAAGATCTAACATCGAATCGAGGATAACCAAGTGAAGAATGTCTTCAAATCTTTGACTAATGTCGGAGTGAAGAGTCGTTTCTGCAATTTGGAAACTGTGCGCATTTTCGCAAATCGATCCGAACATACACTTTTAGATAGTTACAAACAAAGCTGAGTAAATAAACTCTCATTTAAGACATTTATTTGAATTTTATTAATGCATATAGCCAAAACGGCAGTTTAATTAAAGAAATTACAACGATGACGTTACCAACTATTTATTGTTTCATTGATTTTTTGGTCATTTGATAAGTTCTCAAAATAATTCTTATCAGTTATATAAGGGGATCCTAAAATTATTCGCAAGCCTTGTTAATTTTTTTATAAAAAATCTTCCCATCACTTTGATAGTCCTTTGATCCCTTTTATGTAAAACCTTTCCGGCATAGAAGCAAAAACATTTTTTAATGCATTTCCACTTTAGTTGCATTTTTGAATCGTTTTTCTTTCAGGCTCCATGAACCTAAAATAATGGAAATCCATCGGGGGGTGATCTAATGAATAAAAAAGATGCATTGACACTTCCCAGTTTAATCCTCGTATTTTATCCAGTATCAATTTTGCTTCATGACGATGCGCATTATTATGAAAAAGTATCGTCTTTTTTCGGTTACGGAATAATTTTTGATGCAAAAATTTGAATTGTCGACATTAAACTTGTGTAGTTATAGTCTCTTATAGTTTCAACAATTCATAAAAAAATATTCCCGAAATATCCCAAATCCCATATGAAGTTCAATGGCTTTGCGATAACTTCGATTCTTTATGGTAAATCTGACACGATTAGGGATTGTCATCAAAATATTCAAAGCTCCTCCCGCTCTCGTTTCATCTCTTAAGCTTCTATTGCCCTATTTATGTTTCTGGAACCAATATTGGACACCTGCATCTTAAAAAATCTTTGAGTGTTTTACTAGATTTTGTGGCATTCCAATCTAAATAAAAAATCAGTATACAATGCCGAATGTGGAGTTTGCTAGTTTCGGAGCTGCAAAAAAGCCTACCGTTCCTGCACATAAACTGAGCTCAAACATAAGATCTCAAAATACGCGTAATATTTTCGGGTCCCCCTAATATATCTATATATATAGCCGTATTTTTTCGCCGAGTAATTGAAAAAAAAACCTGTTTGTACCGACCAGTTTGATATACTTCAGTCAAAAATGCCCGAAAAAGTCAACCACAAGTTAAGGATGTTTAATTGCGATGGACGCAATAAAGCCCAATGGTAAATATTTTAAATTATCGAATAAAATGTACTCGTGAGGTTGTCACGAGAGGGAAAATTACGTTATAATAGTTTTCGTGCTCCCTGGACATGGCCGATTAAGTCGGCGTAATCGAATAAAAATAAGACTTCGCGTGACAAACGCAACTCAGCAGGGAGACACTTCTTGGACATTCTTGCGGAAGGGTCACCTGGAATCTGTGAACAAGGCCATAAAATGAGCACAGAAATAAAAATAAATAAAGTCTATTTCGATCGGACGCTTAATCTTCATTTTCTTTGAATTCAGTTATTCTCAGACTGTCACAGCGCCTTCAAATGAGAGATTTGACCTAATGTCATCAATTGACAAGGAAAAAATCATATTAATTGATTTTCGCAATATTTAAATAATGATTTCAACATGAAATGTAATTTTTTACCAGCAGCTGAAAGATCTTAATATTTACGGAATACATCTTCAAGACCACTCTTCATTTGCATCATTTATTACTTACGCTAATCTCATTTAGAAGCGCATTATTATATTCACCACCTACTTCATGTTTTAATTTAGCTTTTTTTCCTTTTTTGGGTGGCTTTTAGCGATCCTCTTTTAGGGCGAATATATGTTTTTAAAAATGTGGTCGCTAACCACACCTTCTGTAAGATTTGAACCCAAGAATTATGGCAAACAATTTTCATGTAATAATTTTGAATCATCATCGACTTTATGATGTTACTTGTTTATTGACTCACACATTATATCATATTCTAATCTAATATTCAAAATATGGTAATTATATCAGAATTTATGGCACTGCAGGTATTAATGTTGGAGGGCTACGTGTTATAATGGGGATTGAGGGTAAGCCTTCGAGCTTGGCGTTATTTGAAGACCTCGTGGAGAATCATGGCGAAGGTTATTATTATAGTATATAAATATTCCAAGAAAGTAAGGGGCATGTTTGTCGTCTATTAAAGACCAGGTATAATCTCCGCCACCTTTATGTTCAAGGCGAAGAAGCTCAAGGGTTGAAGTTCATACGATAGGTGCTCTAATAAATTGGTTGAAATATTTTCTCGAAGGTAAGCTAATGAATGGCATTAACCAATGGGATATTATTCATTAATTTGGAAGAATTTTTATGTAATAAATAATAAAAATGTATTGTTTTGAACATTCCTAAAATCATCTCTTAAAAGGATGTTCTACCAATTGAAAAGCAATTGAAAAGGCGGGAAGATAATTTTATAAAAATTGACCTATTGTGCATTTAATAATATGAACGTTAAACTTCATGTATTATGTATATGAATATATGATTTGATATATTTTCAAAGGGAGAAATATGGTGGGAGTATTTCGCCGCATAATGAATAAATGCAACACACCCCCAACTGCCAAAGGGTTTCGTGACAAAACTATTTGCGGATCAGTGTCCATGAAAATTTCACACTTCACGACTGTCATCTCGATTGGATTGACCGCTGTCGGAAGGCCAAATATATATCGGTTCCTAAAATAGAACGAACCCTAATCTAGACGAACGTAAATCTCACGTATGTCCCGGCCTTCAAACACGATGCCCTACCACGTTCACGTTTTTATTGCATACAAATAAAACGTCGGTGCTAAATTGCTGAAACAAAAGATATAGGTCCTGAAAATTATAGAGAAACGGAGTGAAACATCGGTCGCTAAATCAATAGAGGGTGGCTTTGAAGAGGGAAGATTTTTTGAGAGCGACGCCCTAATCTAAGAAATTGTACACACATACCTGATCAATATCAATTTTTGATAAAATTTCACTTCAATATACAATTGAATTTATTTGCAATCCTACTGTAGTTAAAATAGATTCAAAAACACTGAAATTTTCACGTCCTTCCTAATCTAAGAAAATGGTGCTTGAATAACGCTCAGATGATGGCCTTTGAGTTATGGTCTTGTTTTTCCTCTCGACAAAGAGTACACAATTTTATTTTCTATTACCTCTACGAACGATCGACCAATTTTAATCGAAAGCAAACAAAAAAGTCGTCAACTTTTATTTGATATCCTTGTTTGCAGCAGCGGCATCGGACACTGAAGAAGAATCGAGATTAGCAAATGGAAATGGAATTATTTTCCATTCAACTCCTTCACATTGCACGAAATAATGCTGTTCGAAAACATTTTTTTTTACAAGGAACTGAAAAATCCTTTTGTATCGAAAAATATGATTTATTAGTATGAAGAGGGTGTGTTATTCGGGCACCTATCCACTTTTCCATTTGTGTGTCGCATCCGTCATCAGATAATACACTTTTTCCGGCTTTTCGACAAAATTGATCCCGAAAGATATACGTTCAGCTGAAAGCCTTTTCAGGGCCAAACGAGTGACGCATGCATTTGAGATATGCGTGAAAAGCTACAAGGATATTGAACTGGGGATGGCGAATCTTGGATTATTCGTCCCTTAGTGTTTTCCCATTTGTTATATATTAATTTTATATTTTCATACATATTTTCGTATTCGTTCTAATTCAGTTAAAAAATACATGTCGGTTCAATTCGGTTTTCATTCCAGAAACTATAGGGTTTTTCGGTTTTTGATTCAGCTCCTGGTGATCCTGTTGATGGAATAAAATGCCTTCTTTTAAAATAAGCACATTGCATGAATAATTGGCTATCTTTAAAAGCTGCTGGAAAATCCAAATTTTCACCTTTAAATCATCATAACTTTTTAATCTGTATTTGCGGTAACACAAAATAACTGGTTTTGTATTTTGCAATGTATTTTTTAAAGAAAATTAGTTCTATGCTTCCAAAGTCGCATATTTGTCATAAATAAATGTCATGCATATTTATGATTTTAATTACTTAAAACATTAGCAAAAAACGTGTTTTTGATCGCGTTTTTCGTTTTTAAAGGCAAAATTGTATTTAAACTTTTACCTTTAACCGATATGTCAAACCATCTATCGGGTTAGTTTTTAGCCAGTTTAATCCACAAATATATATCGTTATTTGGGAAAACATTAATATTTTTTTTAATAATTTCAGAACATAGGTACTTCCTGACATTATCATCAATTTTACATTTAGTGCTTCAGGCATATTAGGAAAGCTTAATGAGTCTCCGGATAGTAGGGATATATACTATGTATTTTTTATCACCATATTCTTTTTTATTTGATCTAAATACTCTGAATGCTAAATTGATATTGATGGAAATTTTACTAAAAGATATATCCATAGAATTGTTAATGATTTCCTAATGTTATTGGAATAACCAAATACTTCTATTGATGTTGATATGTAACACAATCGAACTAAAATCAATGATATATCTGTTTCTAATTGAATTTTATGTTTTGGATTTAATGGATTTTATCCAGTTTTTATTATAATTTTGTATGAGTGGAAAAATTGCGTATGCGACAGGCTTTAGGTTTATCACCCACTAACAGACGTCACGATTTCCATTTCTCTTTCACGCATTCGTTTCGCAAAACTGACTTTAGCCGAAATATGGATCTATACATATTTTTATTAAAATATATATTGCATAATGTAGGATCATGAATTATGCCATATATCGTGACTCTATGTATTTTCAAAATTTCATAAGAAACAAAGCCATATCTTATTGGATAATATCTCCGGGCTCGTAGACGATGGAAGTTTTTGCGCAATCTACATTCCGATGGGGGAATTAAACGGAATACATTGATATTTATTTATAGGATTTATTTTTGAGATAGTTCGTATCTGAACGGGGTGGATGAGGATGGGGTTGGATGTGTATTTTTTGTGTTGTTATGTTGCAATTAACTGATAGCATCGGCAAACGCCATTGTAATACGGCGACCCGTTGCAACACGAACGGATAATCTTGTTATTTATCAGAACGATGCAATTCATTGCGAACGCGGAAATTTTTCCACATTAAAATGGACGTCCTTGGGGAAATTTTATTTGCGTATTTGTGTTTATTTGTATTGAAGTATACGGTAGGAATTTTCCTCGGGTTACATGTGGAAAAGTTGACCGATCTATGTGCTAATGTATTCTGTGGAGGCAGTATCAATGCCTGGTCAGACATAATAAATGTATTGAGGGTCGTAACTCAGAGGGCAAACAGTGCCACGCCGAACTTGTACAATTTATTTGTTTTCGAAGATTTCTGAAGAAGAGATAAGGAGTCGACGTTGAAAATACTCCCAGCGCTGGGTTTTCGTTCCTCCCTATTCCTCTGAATCTATTATTATACTCCACAATGTTATCGCATGATTTTCATAGAGATATATACACAAAACGCCCTCTACTTAAAACAAAACAAGTGCTTATGATCTGCTTTTTAATTTTGCTTATATTCAGCAGAAATTTAATCCCGATTTTAGTTTTTCTTGGTTGCATTTTTTAGCAAGTACCATTTACTTCGTTGAACAGCAGTGTTGATATACTTAATAAAGCTGGTTCTTGCTTCTGAAAAAAAATAATAAAGATGAAGCACAGATCAAAACGATTAACAAAGTTGAACACGGTTATGTTTAAGGGAGTGGTTGATTCCCAGTAACTACATTAAAGTAACATGTAAAGCAACGATAACTTCACTAATCACTTATATTTAAATAATTTTATCCTAGATTGAGTATATAAGAAAAACTTGATAGAAATATCTTACAAAAACCAAATTCTTTTAAGCTAATGTTTTTCAGATTGATCTCCTTGTCTTTGAATGGACACATCCTATTTTTATGGAGAATTTGTTATTAATCATCTTTGGAAAGTATCAGGTCCTTCTTAACCTGGCTAGATCTTTCACTTTAAGTCCTTTTTATTAATTTAATTTGGTATTTTCTAACGTCCAATTGCTAGCATTTATTCAAAGAATATTATCGTACAGTATAGCTATAATTGCTATTCCTATTAAAATTTAGAATTGTAATGAATGGCTGTCATCATTTGCTCTGTCAATATCCATTATTCTACATTGAAATGTATGAGCAAGTATGATTTTTGTGCATGATTTAAAGGCAAGTATTTTTTAAATGTATAATTACAAATACGTAAACATCTAGATCTAGTTTTCAAGTCTAAATCAATTAGATTCAATTAAGAATTTAATGTTAAATTTCAAATCATAAGACAGTAATGGTAATATTACTCCTGGACTAGTTTCGTCATATTAAAACTCCCTTTCCCATTTTATTTATCTTTCCATACAACCTATATGTTTTTTTTATATAAAATAATATATTTTCAACATATCTCGGCATACAAATTTGTTTATCAAAACTGAATACCCAAGCAGAAATAGAAAGGTAATACACCAGAGGATAAGACGTTCCTATAAATAATCGATTTCCATCCCACAAGAATAAAACAAAAACCCCAGAAATTCTAGCGCCTCCGAGCTAAACGATCCCCATATTAAAAAGGGACCCTTGTGATATTTTTCTTTCGATTACGAAATTATTCGAAGATAAAAGACGGCGATTAATGTGTGTATAGGACAAAAAGACGCAAACCTCCCCCCGTATACGCTTAGATTCGTCTCAACGGCGAAATCCGGGGCTTTGTCGGGAATTTGAAATTGTAAATAGAGGATAGCTCTCTTCCGAGAATTCCAGGACAAAAATAAACACCATTATAAATATATATGTGTCCGCCGAGGAATGGTCGCTCCAAAACAATATCTGGGGGCATAAATTTTAGATTGACGGGAGCGATCGGCTCCTGGAAAACCCGCACATAATCCATTACCAGTCTAAAAAAATACTCCTTAAAATTAATAATAAATATTGGTGCAAAAGTAAATTTATAATACGAATAATCATTTGTTAAGTCGACATAATGAAGAATTTTATGAAATGGCCATCAGAATATTTTTGTTCTATTTTAATTTAATTTCATGCCTAATCAATAAACGAAAGCTTTAAACATATTTTTATGAAGCTTTTGTGGTCAATATAACGATGTCCATGACGGAAATACTTTTAATACTATGAAGATTATTGGCGCTGGCAGCGACAAAATGCTTAATATGTTTTTCAAATATTCATGATATTCCACAAAATCTTACCAAGAGAAAATATCTTTTTTTTTTTTTTTTTGGGAAAATGGCTACCATCTTTATGTGATGTTTTTGTATCAATATAAGATAATTTTTTTAGAAAAGAAATTGGAGCGTGACTTTCACGATTTATCGGATCTAAAAACATGCTTAATTTTTAACGTAGGGGATGTCATTTTTTTATATTCGGGAGTTAGAAAAGCAACGCCTGTTTTATTTCAAAAATAAGTACTTATATGGGGGAGAAAGTTTAAGCTCTCAAGCCTCCCTTATGGCGACACATATAGGCCTGAATATATATAATGCTTACATAAATGCTTTAACATTGCATAAAGTATATTTTTTATATGTCAAATATAATATATGATAGTTTCAATAATAATTTGCAAACAAAAATTATCATATCGTAACAAAAGACTCGAATCAAAACTCTTACTATTTGGAAATTCAATACATACGACATTGATATTAAGATAGTTATGCTGGAGTTTTTTAACATACCATAAAACCATAAGTTCTTAACTAATTTAAATAGAATATGATATGATTAAATCACAATTTAAATAAGCTAATTATTTAAAGTGTATAAATGCGATATGCTTGTTGAATGCTAAATGATAAATGACGCAACGTGACCGTAATTTTGTTGAATTGTCTAGACTTCAAGTTCGCATGTCTTCTAAGCCTTAAGATAATTGGCTTTTAAAAAGCGAGATAGAATTTATTTATAAAATTATGAATACATAATTGTGCGCATATTGGCAATCGAGCGTTTGAAACGAATCGAACGCCTCCAAATCGATTCATAGTCTCGGCAGAACATCAAGTCAACACTCAGGGGATGATAAATTAAATATACAAAATGGGATGGCGGGGGTTTTTGGAAGGATTCAGTTTTTGCATATTAAAAAAGAATTGAACCTTTCGCTTAAATTTTTCCCACCGGACCTGGCAGAAGAAATAATTCCATAAAATGGTGGATATTTTTGCCTTCACCCTTCTTCTCCATTCATCTCGAGGCGAAGCTTTTCTCGTTGGAAAAAATGTTTTTTGGAATAATAAACCTTTAAATATACACTTGTAATTTTTTTCTAGGAATAATAACAGTCCTGAGGCTTTTCTTGTATCTTAATCTAATTACGAACGTTGAAGGAGAAATCTTTCCACTTTTTAAATAGCGAGGAGTTTTATGGAGTCAGATATAAATGTATAAGCCAAAGGGGATGTTTATCATTAGTTATTTTTGAATTGTAACTTAAAACAACTTATTAAATGCTCATGAATCAAAATCATCAACAAACAGCGACTTTTTAGGAATGCATTTATCCAAAAATGGATCCTGTCGCTAAACATAGTTTTTGATGAAATTTGGCTCAACTTTCAACTGCTTTCAGGCCACAATCAGGGAACACACATTGTCTATGATCGTTTATCTTATATTCCTTGGTCAGTTGTATTTTATATGGGCGCAGATCGCAAAATTAGCCAAATTGAAGTCGCAAAATGGCCAAATTCTTATGAACGACGAGAAATTAATTGAATTGGATTTTCTCGTACAGTTTCAAGCACATTAGCGATGCTTTCAGCAAACCTATGCGTTTTAGTGACGTACAAATGTTGGCTAATTATTTATCAAGCCGGTTGATTCGAATTTGGCCACCAAACGGTCAACTCGGTAGGGTGGTTGTGACAAGGGTAAGAATCACGCAATACGCAGAACATTTCACGAACGAAGCACTAATTTTGAAAATAAAATTTAATAATTTACACGCGTTATTCAATTTTATAATCGTCCATGATGATTTGCCATATATTACGAAAATATTCATAATAAATTTGATAAATGTTGCTTCATACTGCCAATTTTAAAGATAGTAAATATATCATTTTTTATTCTATTGTGCTTAGTTTTGTGACAGAAATAAATCGGTTAATTCTATGCGGGATTTATTGTTAATTTTATAAATTCTCATTTTGTATCGCGAAACTCAAGGATGGTTGTATTTATTTTATAATTTCATCACAGATCGTTCAGAGGGGTTAATTCAAATATCAGAACAACCTTGTCACTTTAAATCACTCCGACGCTTCAGCATCTATACAATATTTAAAGTCGGTTGGGTTTTTAAAGGTTGTTATTTTTGGAAATTCATTTATTAAGGGATAAAACGGTCGCCGACTACCCTTTTTTGGTGACACGGCGGAATTCTGCCGGGGAATAAGGCGTAATCAACTTTGGTAGCTTTAAAGCCTCATGCATTTCTAAGCATTACAAAGGGATGAATTTGAGACGTGCCTTCATTAAAAACTGTTTCGCCACAAAAGTCCTTGGAGGATTTATTTTTAATTTAATCTCATTTTTTATCCGATTTTCTCTCAAATGTGTGTGGGAGTCTACAGTATTGCTTCATTTTGTATGGGAATAAAGGCATGATGTGTTATATAAGAATATTTTGTGGCACAATATTGTTAATATGTTATTATAACATCATGTTTTTTAATAAAAAAAAACCCACAGCTAATTTTGTATAAAGATTTTTTTCTAAAAAAAGGTATTTTTTGGACGCTCAGGCTTACAAAAATAGGCGCTTGTGGCAGATTTTATATATAGTAGCGCCCAACATGAGTTTTCCGGGATAAAGTATTTTCGTATCTCTTGATTAATCTGGGAACATAGAACGAATCAAGGACGTCAAACATATTAATTATTCCATTGAAAATCATATCTAATTACTTTGAGCAGTGATTGATTAAAAACGATCATTGAAAGCTTAAATTTACATTAATGATGCAAAATAATAAATACTGCAAATATTGATTTAGACTGAATACATTTAGCTTTTACCAGTGATCGATCAAAACGTATAAAATCAAATGAATTCTAACACATTTTAATGTAGATTATAAAAAATAAGATCAATTGAATTTACGCCGGGGATGAGGTACAAGTTTGATTAACGCTTTAAAGTTGTTTCAAGCTGGTTAAATAGAAGCATTTCAACCTTTTGGACTGAGCCCCCCCATTCCGTTTAATTTAATTTCGCGTAATTAGAACACGAGCATGATTTGGGTTGCATGATTTCGACCGCCTTGAATTTGCTTTTAAATTTTGTTTACGCATGTGGCTAAAACAAGGGCGCGTTTTCAAAGTGCTAAATTTCTATTAAGGGTCAAATTAATCTGAAAACTTTAGCGGACCCTTTGCGAATGCGAATGCTCGTGTGTATAATTTTAATTATTTCGGAGAAGGCTAATTAAAAATATGGTCTCTCGGAAACCACCCCCGCGACGTAACCCGAATCGGTTTCGCCGAGCCAAGATGGCATTTTGTTGCCGTACAAAGCAATGATAACCTTTGGCTATATGAAGCAATATTATATTTTTGACGCTAATCTTGACTAGGGGTGCTTTAATTATTTTTAAAGTTAACGTATACGGTTCCAGGTTCGAGTTTCCAATTAAGGGAAGCACCTGCTCCGTGTAAGAGTAAACTCTGAACCATCCAGGATTTAATCTGAGAACACAAGTGTTTTATCGTGGAGCGACAATTGACTTATCGTATCATATTCATTCAATTTGAGACTATACTTGGGTGGATTATTCTTTTTTTGGAGAGTTTTGGAGAATTTGTTCGTTTAAAAATAGAACAATTGAAGAATCGACGTTCACTTTGTTGTCGTTAATCCTGTAAACAAACATAAAGTTAAATCTCTTATTTCATGTATACAATTTCAATTGTTTGTAAACATTTTCTTCTTAAAATAAATATGTTGACGAAAAGCATACACTTATTGCAAAAATATTATTTTTTTAGATTACACGCCATATATTTTTAGCACCCACGTAAAAAATGAAGTAATTTGATCCTCAAGATATTTATAGGGATGATTTGGGGTATTTTCAGCGAGATATAGATAGCTCATTGTCGAATTAGTACTAACGAATATTATAAAATATTTAGAAAATTAGTACACATATTATAATACTAAAAAAAGACAATATTACAAAATAAAAATTCTTTAGGGATTCATCAGTTTTGCATAAGATTTTAATAAAATTTCGTTAGGTTTTTCTATATATATTTTTAATCAAGATGTTGTTTCACAAATGTTTTATCTTCCATGTTTAATAATTAACTGTTTAATGGGGTTTCCCTCCTTTAGCACCAACAACAAACCTAACAATCTTTCAATCATCATAAATTGTAGATATAATCTATTGAAATCGCTATCGTCGGATAAGCTATTACAACAGCGATTCATAACCTTTTTAATCCCGTTACCCCTGTAGCCTATAAGGGAAACTGATTTTACCTCCCTTTAAAAATTTGTTGAAGAAAACAACATATGCACACAAATAGTCTTTATTTATCATGAAATTGCACAAAACTATACATATATGTATGTGAAAGTTGAAATTATTTTGCATTTGCAAGTTTTTTTTAATGTTAGGTTTAGTTTCAATCAACGCACAATCTTAGAGCTGTCAGCTATACTAGGATATTCAGCAGCTACTTTTCGCCAAAATGTACAGAAGTCATAGTTTTGAAATTTCACTTCTCTGGAAGTGCTATTCTCGAGTAGTCCAAGAAATTCTACTTTTGCTGACACATCTTCGTCATCTTTACATTTCATCATCAGTATCATTGTATTAAAATTATGATTATTAGCCTTGAAATATAACTAAGGTAATGGACCAATTTTAACTTGTTTCTTATTATTTAGGACTGAAAAAAAATTAAATGACGTTTTCTTATTATTTTTCTATATATACTCATAATCAATCGGAAATATTAATACTCCCTGTTTCCTAAATTTGTTGGTGCGCGAATTTCTTCCCTCCAATCTGGATTGAACTGGTTCCTTTATAGTAAGTAACTAGTTCACAATACCAACACTTGATTGATTATACAGGCTCCATCAATTAGGGTTTTTAGATAGATAATGAAAAATGCTTAAAATCTACAACTCCGATAACACTAAAATATATGATCCAGTTCGTAGCATATTAATGTAATGTTATGCGTCTTTGAATCCATATTTGATGATCCATTTTTCGGCAATAAAATTATTACAAGGAACAAACATGTCTTTAAAAAGTTTAACGTTATTTATTCTGTCAATATTAAATGCGACATTGCGTTAAATTTTAAAATTAAACGAAAGGTCCGCATAGAACCGTCAATATATTTTTGCCTTTGACAGTTTACAAATGCCATTACAATTCGCATTCCCAAGTCGATTTACAAACTCTAAATTTTATTTTGCGTCTGTCTGCTTTTATGTATATTTGACATCTGACTATACGAGCGTATCCAAGCTCATATAATCGACCATAAAATATATCTATCTCTAGCACACATGAAAATTGAGCTCTCGGCGGATGCGTGCTCACAGTAAAATATTATTAGTTTTTAAGAAAAAGTGTTGATATTTAGCCAAAACGCTATATATAAACAGGAAACATTCAATGTTTTTATTATGCAGCATTAATTATGCAGTATTTGGGAGCTCCGTAGCTTCACAGTCCTATTAATACCGTGTCGATTGCGCAAAATAAATAGTCAAAAATATTTATTTATATATTTTTTTCGAGTCCAACGAGGGTGAATAATGCGTTTACAACCCAAAAAGCAATTAAACGAGTCCAAGGGTAAAAATAACGGCCGTTTATTTATAACCCGTTAAATGCCACTTAATATTTATCGACAACTAGTTTTAACACCATTGTGTCCATTGTTGGGCCGGGGCGATTTTTTCGCGTCTTTTGTTCTGACACACGAGCCATGGACCTTTCCGAACAATAATACGACCCTATCTCGCAAGGTTAATTATATATAAGAATTTACGACGTCGAATTTCGTCATGCAGATTGTTTGAGAATATTTAAAGCGCACATTGAGAGTGTCCCCGATTGTATTTTATTATAGAACAAGAGGGGAAAGCGTATCGGTCTCATTAAAATCAGTCATGTGTACAGAACTTGAATTCATTAGTTGGTTCGCCGTGTTCACAACAGTGCATAAATTGGCAGAATCTATTTTGCATATTAATCGGTCTAATTTGCAAATTAGTCCGACAGTGTTCAGAGGCGAGCTTAAAGCTCGCCACAGGAAAAAGCTTAATGTGTTTTTCTTATCATTGTTTTACACATTGTTTTTCACATCAACGATCGTGATTTGCGAGGAATTTGGGAGATTCACCTCTAATACTGTGCCTATTACAATTAGACGATGTATAAATACTAAACAGTCAATGACTCTGTGTATAACGTGTTTTATTTAGAACTTCTTATTTAGAAGTCTGAGATCTATTGTAGAATGCATTATGCATTATTTATAAATACATTTTCTCTATGGTCTTTAAAACGAACAGACAGACATACAAATATCCAATCAATCGCTATGATTTGACATTTAGATTTAGATTTTTTTTAATAGAAAATGATCCTATAATTGATACAATAGAAGTTTAAAATTCAAGAGAGAATTACAACAGATTTTTGAATCTTATAATGAAATAAGTAAAGATTTATACGCTAAAAGCAGACAATTGCTTAATACCCGATTTTTTAAAGGCTAAACCTAGAAATACTCCAGAGCTCTCTGATGATGGAAACCCACAATAGATCTCGAAAAAGAATAAAACATATAGAATTATAAGTGATAGCGATGATGAACGAATGGTACATTATATGTTATTAAAGCTGTTTTCAACTAATTTTGTATAAATATGTCTTTATTTACTATTTTCGATATTTGTTTGGAACGCAAACTCTAATTTTGTATGAAATTCAAACCTTGTATAACACGGATTTGCATTACACGACGTTTTTGCCGTGTTATACGAGGCTTAAGTGTAGTGAAGTATAGGAAAGTAATTAAGTTTACTTCATACTTTTGTAGATAAAATATCTTGATATCGGTACAAAATTTTTATTATTTTTAAATAATACATTAGTTCAAGATCCAAATACGATCCAAAGAGATGATCATTCGTTAGTATCAACACCTCCAATCTATCAATCTATACTAAAATTGATTGATGCTTATTAATATTTTGAAAAAAGGATTCGTACCCTAATAGAAAATGACTTCAATATAGCGAAAAATTCTAAAGTATTTCCATATATGTATGCTTTATGTTGTAACATGCAACTTAAAAATAATATACGATTCTCGATATGAAAATAAATACAGTAGTAAAACAATATGAAATCATTTTAAGTTGAATTCATAAAAAAAAAGTTTCCAATTCCGGCAATTCTTTGACTTTGACTTATCTCCCGTGCTTAATATCACAGGGGCGCAAATATCCAGCGCAAAGGGAGCTTAAAGTGGCTTTACAGGTTCTTATTAACCGAGGGTTAAAGTAAAAAAATAATAAGGCGGGGAATATCTTGTACGTTGGTTATCAAAATGGCAAAGTTCATGGCATCGAAAACTAAGCACAGCATCTAACTATATAGCATAAATATAATAAATAATTTAGATCCAGAAATTTCTACTCAAAATCTAAGTAAATCGTGAAAATATTTATTATCACATGAAAGCTCGACGTTATTAAGCGACGTTTCTGATAAACAAACCAAACAATTATAGAACTTTAAAGCTCTTTTTCAACACGAATTTCAAAGAACAAGATTTGTTTTATGTTTCTTGCGCTATCAATTATACTCGTTTTAGTTGAAATGCCTGAGCCGTAAATTCTATTGAGCGAAACTACTTACAATATATTCATAATGATATTCACGCACATTTGATACAATTTGTCAACCAATTTCTGTATACTTAAATAGATGTCATTAAGTACCACCACCGTCATTCATGAGATTGTTATATGTTTATAAATTTGTAGATTTAAGCTTAAAATATTTGAGTTATAAGCTAAATCGTGTAAAACAATGCACAAAGGTGTTAAACGATATTCTCTTATTGATGAATATTTTATTTGTTTATCTGTTATGTAGGGGTGTCAAAAAATGCATCAAGTCTTCGAAAATGTACCAATAAAAGCCTTTTGAAAATTCGTTCACACATCTTTGTTATGAATTCAAATTCAGTAAATATATGCTGATATTTAAAATAATGGCCATTATTTTAAAACTACAGTTAATAAATAAGAAGTCGTTCGCGTTGTAATTCCTATTTTTGTATTTTGTGCAACGTATGCGCTTTTTGCGCTTTATTTTGGTCCGATAATGTTTAATGAAAGATGTGTGAAGAATATTCCAAGTTTTAAGAGGTCGAAATTTTAAGCTTACGAATTGTACATAAAGTTTATGGCGTCGTATCGAGAAAAATGCACTAGTTTGCGCGCGAAATGCATAGTCAGCTTTTCCCAATGCGTTTTGAGTCCGAGTTATTATCCTGTTATTGCCTTTCTGCAACCGATGAAGACGAGCACAAGTACAGTTGGGCTCTTTCGTCGAAAATACATTTGGGGGATGCTAGTGCAAGGGGGATGGTTGCAGTTTTCACGCATTCAATATTAGGGTAAGGACAATAAAATCTTCCATAACTTTGATGATAAACAGCGAAAAATAATCGTTACGCTTTATGACAAATGGATTTACGATACGACTGTACTTTTTATAGTCATTCATAAGAATAATATCAGAGTTATTTTTTCGGTCCACTGAGTTTTCCAGTTGCTTTGAATTGAGACCATATTAAAATTTAACTACTGTGACATCTAACGCGCAGATGGACTAT
The DNA here is from genome assembly GCA_008973525.1 of Stenopsyche tienmushanensis. Lineage (NCBI taxonomy): Eukaryota > Metazoa > Arthropoda > Insecta > Trichoptera > Stenopsychidae > Stenopsyche > Stenopsyche tienmushanensis. Next base: position 182,435 of record WACJ01000167.1, on the reverse strand, counting down.
CATATTGATGATGCTTCTCAGATTTATGTGAACAACTGTCTGGATAATCTATAAAATATATTAACATCTTGTTTTTGTTTGAAGGTTTTGGCTTAAATATAAATCGAAGGCAAATATTTATGATAAAGGTGTTAATGTAGTACCTTTTATGTAATGTTCCTATTAATATTTAAATTGATATTGAGAACTTCAGTTAAGAACTATGACGTCCATAACATGAACTTCAATTAGACCTTTAACCCTTAACCGATTAAATATCAATCATAAAGACTGCTGGATTAAATTGTATTCGACTTAGTCAACTTCAAATGTCACTTGTCATCTTGACACAAACCTCAAATGGGTTTCATAAATATTCCTGTCACCAAAGTTGTTCGTCACTAAAGCTACATCTATTTTTACATCAATGTAAAATTCACCAAAATTTTTATCATCTTAATTTAGCAAGCATTGATTGATTCAAGTATGCTTATAACAGTGTAAGAAAGCTTATTAATAATTAGAATATTACATTTCAATTCCTATTTTGCATAAAAAACATGCATTCGATAAATTGGCGATAGGAAATAATCAAGTAAAAATATTTTTAAAAAATCATATAACCACTCAGAGCTGAACCGAAAACCGTTATTATTTTATTGAATCGGAACGATAACTAAAACGATAAACATATAATTTGAAGCTCTGTATTTAAGTATATTCAGGCCTTGTATAAAACGGTTATATAGTTCTGCTAAAACACCATATAATAAACTTTCATGTTATTCAAGGATTGAAGTTCATGCAAAATTAGGGTTTGAGTTCTAAAAAAATATCGAAGATAGTTTATAAGTATAAACACTCACATTTACCATATTAATTTAAAAAAAACTTCAAAAACATATAATTTACCAATCATTCATCATCGCTATTACTTATAATGCGACATGTTTTATTCATTTTCGAGATCTGTTATGGGTTTTCATCATCAGAGAACTCTGGAATATGTCTGGTTTTAGTCTTTAAAAATTCGGTATTAAGCGATTGTCTGCTTTTATCATATAAATCTTTATAGTTATCTTTGAGAAAATATTCTTCCATTTATAATTAATCGTTTTTGGCTTGATCCTTCATTTTTTAAAATATTAAGGCGTTAGGATTTTTAAAAAGAAGTGCCGATAGTCTATGGCCTCCAATTTACATGCGGACATGTCTGTAATTTATTGTATAAACCAGCAATTTGTTCTTATCACAAGAAACATGGTCAACCCAACCCATTCGAACCCGTTCCACGCCTGTGATTAATTTTCGTTTTGAAGCCGATGATCTGTGTTTAAATTATGCTAATTACGTGTACTATTTATGTAGTAAGATCCGAAGGTCCGTTTTGAGTTTTACACGGATTTATGAATTTTTAAAGCGCAATTACATCGAATAAATTAGATCTATCGCCGAAAGCATCTCGTATCTTAAGCATATAGCATATTAAAAAGAGTGACGACGTTTGAAGCGTGCGCGATGTTAAATTTATGCGAGAAAAAATAAATTAGCTCGAGCTTAATAATGAAACATATTTCGATTCAAAGGGTTAGTTTCCTACGCGTGCGTTTTTTGATTCAGTTTGATATTAATCTCATTAGGGAGTAATTTGGTAATTTATAGCTGAGCCATACGAAAATAGCGCTCTTTATTTTGGCCATTGTTGGTTGGGATTTTGGTGCCTAAAAATAGTCGGAACGCGAATTTAAAGTTTGATGCTTAGTTCTGTACACGCTTTCGAAATTTGGCTTGATATTGTTAATGCGTGCATATAATTGCAGGGTCGTGTAGGGTTGATTTACGCGTGGAATGTTTTTCAAACGACGACAGTATTATTCTCACCGTGGAATGTTTTACGTTTAAAAACGTTGTTTATGACGGTAATTATTATTTGAATATTATAATATTTTAATTTTGAATACAAAAAAATTGTTGAATATGCAAAGTATCACAGTGGCTAAGATAACGCACTGAAGTGTTAAATCTCTGACTGAAAATTGAATGGAATTACACTTGGGTCTGTTTTTATACAGATCTTTTTTATGCGATTTTGAAGTTATTATGTGATTACTAGTATTCAGACTCAACTCCGAGCTTGTCCCGAATGTGTTACAGACGGCAAAATATTAAAAAAAGACATTATCAGATGAAATCATTATTTTGGTAAATCAACTTGGTGGAGAAAGCTTTGATACTTTTTCTCAAAACGATGTTGAAGAATTGCTTCAGGATACTCCCTGAATGACGATGATATTATTGGTTTGATTTTACCTGGCAGCGAAGAAATAGAAGACGATAATGAAGTGGAAGAAACTCTCGTCTCTCACTTACTGTAAACATTATATTATACAAGAAATTAGTCAACTTCGCAAGAAATTAGAAAATATCTTTATTGCACATGACTCTAATTCTGAACGAGCTTTCAAACGAAATAATCTGGGCCTAGTTCAGACCCAAGCTTATATGGTTTATTATAGTTTTGCGTCTAATATTGGTTTTTTGATCTGTAGAGCGTTTTAAAAGGCACAGAAAAAATGGTTAGACTTAAATGCAATGATACAATTTTGTTCAAATATAACTTAAACCAAAGAGAGCTTTCAATAGCTTCAAAATCTTACATTATCAATCTATTCAACGTTATTATCCAGCATATTTCTGATCAAATATTCTCGTATCTATTATTGTCCCATATTTATCTTTAATTTATTCGGCGTCGGAAAATGTTTTTACAGAATATGGAGAAAAAATAATTGTATCATTCAGTTTTCCAATACAGATAATTTGGGGTTAAATTTAATATAAGGGAAGATGTAGATCAAAAATATTATCCACTATAGTATGTTTTAAAAACACTCATATTTATTTGGACTTATTAAAATTATCAAGACAAAGTAATAAAGAAAATATATGATTTTAATAAATATAACATAAACATATCTGTATGCAGTCAAATAGTGTTTTTGGGATCACATTAAGGTTCATATCTGATTTTTTCGTTTTGGGAGAGCATTCGTTTAGGAGACAATATCCTCATCAGTTTTTAAAAAAACGTTTTTCTAAAAATCTATCAAATACTCGAAAAATAATGAATTCAAGAGGATAAATATTATTCGTGCTTGCAACTTTTCAGAAATTTCAAGATTTTATAATAATCTCAATCTTTCATGCTAACCTTTGAAACTCCATTTCTTTTATTCTAAAGATAGTCTTCCCTTTATTTATTTTGGAAGTATCATAATCAAGTCTAATTTTAAAACCTAGCTCATAATTTGAATAACTTAAGAAAGCGTATTTAAGCTCTATTCGAATACAATTTCGACACAAGCCAAAGCTATTAATTACGTATTGACATTGGACGACCGTATTGTTTTATTTATTATCTCCCTTTTAGTTTCCCTGAAGTTTGTTATCACTTCAACTATTATAGTTTTAAAATAGTTCTAATAAAAGCTATTTTCTCATCATTAATGTAGCAATACCCTGTGAGCATAATGTAGAAGTTTGGGTTTAAATTTAGATTAATAAAGAAAGATCTTGCCGGTTGATTTAAGCCTTCTCTTGCATAAATATTCCTATTTAGATTAATTTTATTCAATTTGAACCACCAGTAAAAACTTGATTCCTATAAAAATATTTAATATAGATTGTATACGTCCTATAATAGAAATGATACTTAAAGAAAGAGATAAACTTGTTATTTTATCATATCGCATTATCCTTTAAATTCTTAATCATGAATTAAATATTTTGAGCTTTTATGTGATATAATATAATAAGAGTAGTGAATTTAATGATTAAGTAATAAATTCATTTCCAGCAATAAAAGCAAAAATTACTGTGCAATTGTATCGTCAAATTTGATTTCTTAATTACAGAAAACAATTTCAACTGCCCCAGCACTGTTAGCATACAACATTGCATGCCGTTAAATTTCGAAATGACGATTTAATTTTCCCATTTTGCATATTGGATTGATGATGACGTAGATGGAGACCAATTGAAGTGTTGGTACGAAATATTAATACTTTAATCGTTGCATTTTTATTTGACGTCATTTGTATCCGGCTGCACCCTTGGCGTATTTATAAGCGACCGGAGGGCGCTTTCAATAGCACCCTTCCGTATCGGAAACGGATTCACCTCCCATGATAAATTGAATTTTCAAGCTATAAAAAGACATCCAAGTATTAATCCTTAGGGCAATTGCGACTCGTATTAGGAGCCAGTATATTATAATTGAATTTTCCCGATAGCTTCTGGGGCCCTTTTGTTTGGTGGCCTTCGTTTGAAAATTTTTGATGCATGCAACGCTCATTTCTTCTGACGTCAGTCTCGAGTTTCGTGTACGAATACTTTATCAGGACAATCAACCGTTTTAAAAATTCTATATATAGAGTTTACAGAGTGTTTCTTTATTTTGCCTAACGAATGAGACTAATGTTGTTCTATGCGATTTGGACTGCTAACCCAATTTTTTTCTTAGATCGGTCGCTATGATATTTATATGGCGACATCCTTTCGTTCTTGTTTGGCAGACAATCCCTGCATAATCTCTATATACATATATTGAAACCATGTACATACATTCAAATCGTAAAAATCAATATTCAACCCCTAAGCTGTTTTCCATATATCACCAATTTAAAGAAGAAAATGCAAATCACCTACTTTATTGACAATTCAGAGTGGAAACCTTTTAGGCCAAATTTTAATCCCGTGATCATTTTAAATCGTAAAACACAACAGGGATGAATTCTACGAACATAACGAGCAGTTGAGGTGGATGTTAATTATTCTTTAAGGGACGTTTCTACCTTGTTGGTTAAAAAAATATCTTTTTTTCTTCGTGTATCGGAAAGAATCAATGTTTAAGAATACTTTCAGCAAATTTCAAATCGATATAAATAAAATTCGCAAAGTTATAGGCCGACGAAAAGAAGCTACGCTTCGCAAAGCTGGAAGCTCATGGATGTGCTCCTACACGCTCTAGATGAGTATTCTTTATGAAATTTGGCAAATACGTGTATAATAAACGTCTTCAATGTATAGACTACAATTATTCAAAAACATTAAAAAATGTTTATTTAATAAACAAAAAACTACAAAAAATGTTGGTAAAAACACAATTATTTTTTCAATTGCTCATTATTTTTTTATTTTCCAATATTTATTCTTAATTGTAGTCTAAGCTATGCACAATATTATTCAAAGTAAAAATTTGTTTAATTTATCTGTTGCAAATTACCTGTTTAGGACTTAGGACTTCCATGGTGAAGAATGTCATAGCTCGTGCATCGACATATGTGGCTCCCTCCACTCCCACTACCATACTTTGTCAAACTTTAAAAATATTTTTATGTTCCATAAAGATCACCTAGTCAAAACACTAAATATCAACATTCTATATTTAAAACTTTTCACATAAAAAATCGATCACTTTTAGGCCCAACAAGGTAGAAACGTCCCTTAATTACGCGTGGACCAATATTTTAGGGTCTCTTATCTAAATTTTAAAGCTTTATTAGGCTTTAAAATTAGATTAAAATAACTAATTTGGCAGAAATAGCGATATGTGGGATTAAGCTCAATTCATACAACCTTTTAAGATTAAATGTATAATAAATTGCCACATTAATTGCTACAATATTACTTTAGCCTGTATCATTTTTTGGTAAAAAATAGTAATCTAAGGGAAATGAAAATCAATTTTAATACACCAATGATCAAATTTGTGTGCATAAATTGAATAAGTCTTTGATTTAATATCGCTTCATAGCGCACTATATTTATGCTGATATCTAATAGAAACTCCGAGTCAATGGTCTGCAGAGAACTAAAATGATTAAATTTGATAGGAATCTAAGATATAAGGAGTGAATGTAGTTGGTTGCAACAAAATTAGAAAAAAATCACTGAAAACATTGCCATCTGAAAAGATAGCATTTAATAGCTGAAAGAAGCTTTATCTGGGAAGCGGTCACCGCCGTAGAATATAAAGAAAAACCTCAAAGAGTTTTCGCAATTCTTTCTTCTGTCTATATTTTACTCGTTGCCTTTGTTGTTGATTAATTTAGGGAATTTTCAAAATATCTCAACAAATATGGTCTGTGCAATTGGCAAGCTTTTTCAAAGATTGTATCCGCTGATTTTTTGCTGAATTTGCATTTTTCAAGCAGAAAAAGCTTCTTCTAAACGAAATTAAGTTCGTTTACGATCGTGCTTTAAATTGGATACGAAAAAATTGCGATTCCATCGTCAAGTAGCGATCTTGTTATTGGGATATTAATTAGCGTTCGTGGGTGGTTTTTGGATCCATTCGAATGGATGATATTTTTCTTGTTCGGCAACATTATTCTAAGTCAAATTTATCCCACGCGATAAAACGAACGGTGAACTTAAATTTATCCCTGTGGGAATTGATTCAATTTATAACAAATTGACGCTTTTACTACCTGAGAATATTTATTTCTTTCGGCGTTAAAAGATATAATTTAGATAATCGCTCCTTTCGACATTTGTTTTCGCATGGGTGCCCTTGTTAGGGTGTTCGTAAAAATAATGTACTGGAGTTTTCCAATTATCACTAATCAGCAGATTTATTTTTTAAATGGAACATGTTATCGACAAGGGCGAAAATATACAGGATTTATTTGTGTGAAAATATTGTGAAATGAAAGAACGACGTGGAGATATAATCTAACGAATGTGTCTATCAATTTGACAGAAGTTCCCTATCGAATTTCCCATTGACAGTAACTTTCCATGCAAATATTCCATGCGTGTATTTTCAAAGCAAAACCAAGACCAAACACCTCCCTTTTCTGAATCATTTTTGGAAAATCTTGTATCTTGTTTGATTTAGAGAGGGTGTGCCACCAACTCGGTGTCTTTATTCGATTACACCGAGAGCAAATAAAATGAAATGCTCACTCTAAAGTTGAGCTACCAGATTTAGTATCTACAGAGCAAGTCGAAAGTAACAAAGATGAAGTAGGGAAGTTCGACAAACACTCCCACATCTTAAAATAAAACATTTGACTTCTTGCTGTTTGTTCCTGGAAACATTTAAATGTTGTCTCGCATTAGTCACTATCGTTTGAAACCATTGCTACATCCTAAACTAGGATTTCATTAATGAAATCATACAAAATGAAAACATTCTTTGAAACTATAAGATTTATTACTTTGAAGAAGAAAATTTCACATTAAAAATAATAAAATATTATGCATAACACTTCGAAACATCACGATTTCTATAATAAAACTATTATTGCAATTCAATTCGATTTTTAATAAATACGGTCTATTTTATGTAATTTTCTTGAATAGTAAGCAAATTTTATGCAATTTACTATTTTTAAGAAAATGAATTGTGATAAAAGCGACAAAATTAATGATGTAAATTTATGGAAAATTATAGGAAGATTTCGAATATATAGGATATTCCTGGCAAAATACCATATCAAGATATAACAAATAACTCAATAAGTTTATAGGATTTTTTTCTGTACGTAAGGGTATCAGTGCTTATCCTCATATCAAACAAACTTCCATAAATCCAAATGGTATCTAGGTTTTAGATCTAAGAAATCCATGTAAATATTCAGGGATCAACTTATAGGTCCTATGTACACTTGGGTATGATTTTGAAGTTATGCGATTTTTAAAATCCCCGTGGAACATATCTATCGCATAAAAACAGACCCAAGTGTATATCAAAAAATATAAATATAGTGAATATTTAAAATGTGGTTCATTCTTAAGAGACTTGAGTCTCATTTAAAATGTTTACAGCATTAAAAAGCCTTAATATTATAAATCATATTTTTTGTACGTCGTTGAATGACGCATTCCATCTGAAGAATGATAGTTTTGTCAACCAAACATAGATGTAATTTTCCTAGAACATCCCAAGCATTAAAATTACCCTTTTAGCCAAATTAATTGTGTAATAAATGATAATATTCACCTGGGGCAAAAAAAAACGCCCCTAAAACACTTGTTCAAGCCCGGATCAAAAGTTGAGTAATCGTTGGAAATTAAACAAATATATTAAAAAGCACCCTTCTTTGTTTGCCCGTCAATTATTTTATTACCGAAAATGTAATGATGCCATTTAAGTAATTGATACGTCGTCTGTCATTTTATCTGTATATTTAATGGAAATATTGTTTCAATAAACAAACTGTCAATATGTGCCCAACAAGGACAAAAGTAGCCCTTCCAAGAAGAGGTTTAAATATATCGCCGAGATCGAATGTATTCTGCTAAATAATTCACATACGAACACAAAGACTATCGGAAGAACTTAATAAAGGAGAGATTCGATCCGAATGTAATATGAATAAAAGGAAAATCCGACCACACGAATCGAATCCTTGGCGTATTATATTTAGACTCGATTGTGGAAGGCTGTACGCTGGATAAGCGAAAACATTATTTGGCATAAATAAATATCATTTATATTTTATTCCATGAATCCTTATTGGAGATTGTTGAAATTATATCTCGCACACGCAAAAAATTGCAAATTAAATATGTTAAACACAATTTTTATTGAAAGATCTAAAGTATCCTAACAAATTTGATTTTTATTGCAAAATACGTATTTAACTTTGACAAAAATTGATTTTGGGCGAAAATTAGGATCATATTTTTCACTGAATTGGATTATTTATCTGTGTCGGTAGCTGGGATCCTGAATTCTTATTTTAAAGGGTGGATTATTATAAGATAAGTCTTCATATTTTCAATTGATTGTTTTGATTAAGATTTATCCAGAATACCTGGATCTAAGAATATTAATTTGAAACGACCAATAAAGTTACGCATTAAATAATAGATGCTCTCTTATCTAAATATTTTTTTTTAAATAATCGTATTAAAACTTAACCATTAATGGAAGATAATGAAAAATCATCACATATAAATCTTATATGCCTGGGTAAATCTAATATGGACATATTCGTGTTTGATGTTCGATATCTTGAAATTCAATATAAGTTTGATAAATTGATTATATGAAAATAATTGTATGTCTGTCTGTTCATAGCATACAATCTAAATCAAATTGCGCATTTAGTTTTTGGGATTATTGCTTGTTATATTTAAATTTCTATTTTAATGAAATGTCAGCGAAACTATGAAAATTTTGCATGGAGTTGATCGCCACAAATAAGCTCGTATTTTCAATTAATTTTGTATATAATAATTAGAAAATATAGGCATACTTTCAAAATCAATGCTTCATGGCCATACATGAATAAGAATATCGACGTTGGTATACGTTTTCTTACATGTATGAAGATTCGCAGGCATCAGGTGTAGAGGATGATCGTATGTGGTATCGAGCGTTTTTTTTTTTGTGCTTCGTCGGTTCGTCAATAATCTTCTATATTCGGAAGAAAGTCCCCAAATAAAGTTGGGTTCGTGTCAGCAGATGAATCACAAGCTAAAAATATCCGTTGTTTGGCATTGTGCGACGTATAAATCAGTAAGGGGGCGAAGAAGCAGACGAAGTTTCCTCTCCATTTCGTCTCCGGGAGAGCGAGACGCACATGTGCAGACGCACCCCACAAGCGCACCCCATACTCGCACCCCTACCATGATATACGTTTATGTCCTTCCATGGGTGGCGGAGAAGGCTCGCAAGGACGCCGAGGCGTGACTGCTGCAATGATTGAAGGGCCATTCTGCCACCGACGTTTCCGGATAAAAACGGACAATATTTACAAAACGTGGGCGACGAGCCTTCCCTCTGCGCCCAAGACTGTTTGTGAACGTCAATCGATACAGGCCCTGTCCTTTAATTTTGATAATGGCACTCTTATGTATTTAATGACGACATTTCCAAATGTGTACACTTTATATTTTATGTGAACTAAATTATATATTACTCAATACGTTTCTTTGACATTCAATATTGCGTCGAAAATTACTACAGATCAGTCATGTAATGGAATATTACGTTTAAATAGAAAGGTCAACGTAGGCCGTAGCATAAATAAATCGTGCTTCTTTTGGAGCCGATAAAACGTAATAATAAGCTAAATGTTTACCGAAAGGGTTAGACGAATATCAAGTGGACTAAAATTTTTGACAACATATCCAAAGCCAACATTCATTCAATTGATGTATCTTCAAATAAGAAAATACAACTCAAATTTTTAGTCATGATCATATAATTAAGCATACAAGCAAAGCTCAAGATATTTTTAAGCCAAAGCAAATATTATTTCCTATTTAAATCCAATAAATATCGCTAAGAATTAAGAAAATGTGACCAAATTTTAATGTTTATAAAAATATCATAACTCTTTAGCAAGCCAATCAAATTTAGAATATAGTTTTGTATAGTTTGTTTAAAAAATGTATAATGGTAAAAAAAAGTAGAAATTAATCTGTGGTTCGCGCAACAATTAAAAAAATAGCAACATGCTTGGATAAACCGAATTTCAGTCACAAATGGTTTTTTGCTATGAAAATTTGCAACAGAAAATGTATTTACAATAGCAAATGCTTGAGAATTGCTGCAAGCATTTGCTTTTGTAAATGCATCGAACAACGGTGTTTATAAAGTTAATGTATTAAAGCCTCTTTTGACACCAGTGGCGAGTCAGTCGCCTTTTGAGAGTGAAGAAATCGACAAGCTTCGGAGATACTTCGCAGAATTTCAAATAAAGCTTTACAAATTACGTTTAACTGTAATTAGGTATTCTCGCTTGTTAAGATATTCCAAAATAATACACCAAAATGGCAAAAAGAGAATCACCGAAAGAAGTGTAGTCGAAAACCCCACCCTTCTGAATTGTCTGTCGACCCTATCCCAACCCTTCTGAATTATTATTTCAAACAAAAAAAATATTTCTTAGCCAAATATTTGGTCAAAATAGACCTTATTACAATGTTATCTGTAAATAATTCCACGAAAATATCTTGTTCAAGTATATATATAAATGTTTTTTTTTATATTTTCGCGGACCCCCAGGAGTCCTTGGACTCCAATTTAAGAACAGCTGGTCTAAACATACATCTGATGTCCTTCATAATGTTATGTGGAAATTAATTCTGACCATCACGACACCCATATCCAAATTTAATACGTCCGCAAAGGGTTAAACATAATTTTATGCTACCTTTTGATATAATAATAAATTAGATTTTATTTGAAAAGAAAAAAATCTAAAATAGACAGTTTTTTTAATCTCACTCTGGATCTATAGTTTTAAGTCAAGCGTTGTTTTATTGAAGAATTACTTCTTGCTATTGACTGAATTGATCATTGTGAGCTCTTGTTTAATCCTTATAATTGTTATAATTCAAAATTATCTGGTGATATTCCAATATATACAGAGTAAAAATAGATATTTTTAAGTTTTATGTATTTCAAGTCAATAAAAATATTGGATGAATAAACCAGCATTAGAAATAGATGTATATTAATGTATGTTAAATTGATACATGAATAAGGAAGATTGGTATAACGAAGAATGATTTAAGGGACAAATCAAATGGTTACAAGTAATTATCGATATTATTGTTATAACTATATACCAAGTCACTCATTAAGCTTATTAAAAAATCACTTTAATCTATTTCTTATTCTATTTGGGGTATTCTTTCATAAAAATCCTACGAACTTATTGAGCGATGTATTGTATGAATGTTTATTTTTGTAAAGCATGCTTTAATTAATTTGAAGGATGTTGTCATTTAATAGGACTTAATGAAAGCTGAACATTTTGAAGCTTACACTGATTTAAGAAATAGAAAACATACGTAATTGAAAACGCTTTGTTCTGAATTAAAATCTATTAGCATATAGAGTTTAGATTAAAATAAATTTCTAATGATTCACAAATGTGATCAGTGCTATTCAAGCTAAATATATTCATTTATGAACTCTTCGCAATCTCATAAACGTATATAATGGTTACATTGCTTGAAGGTGATATTGTGTGTGAAAAACCATTCAAGCAAAATAAGTGCATTAGGTTTCGATAAAGCTCAGGTACACATAATAAATGGAATATTTTTAGCTTTATGGCGAATTTTGTTTTAACGAAAAGCTCCCAAGTTTTATAGATGAACTTCGCTATCTATTTTCGTTTGACGATCCAATTTTCGTTATTTTGTGAGAGTAAATGGAACTCATTACTTAGAAATAAATCACGTCACAAATTTAATTATAGGCTGCTTTTACGACAAAGTAAATGCCGAATTCCAGCCACGAAAATGGGCTGAAATCGCCGAAAGCCAATATTTTTTTTCGGCGACGAATTAAACTTGAAAAAATATGATCTGCCAACGCACAATGCAAAATCATACCTCCGCGCAAATATTACTATTTTTCGTAATAATCTGCGTATGAAGAGTCCGAAAATAAATTCGCTTCCACGCTCCATCATATTTCATCTCTGACCAGCTACATAAATAAACCCAATTTAAATGCGAATCTAATATTCAAAACGCGATTTATTTTCCGATACTGCATAAATCTGTTTTTTCTCGCTTTTTGGGACACAAAAGCAGTGTTTGGCTTTACGATCTGAATGAGCTAATGTTGTTAAATAATATCGGATTGTCAAGTGCGTATGATAAAACGGTTTTACAAATCAACATTGGTCATTGTTTTAGGTTGGATGCTGACAAAAACAATTATTCTGAGCTATTCCATATCAATTTAAAAATAATTAAAAATGAATCGCAAAAAAATCTATTTAGATTCACGATTTCCGTGGCTTATTATTTTAATACCTATTTTGAGTCGCAAAGCGATATGAATTTATAAGCTTTCTTTGGCTGGTGAAAGTTATATTGGGCTCTATTTACTTAATAATTTCTCGAATTTATTTTAAATTAAAGAATTCCATTTATATAATTCTGATTAATATAATTATAAAAATAGAAATGATTTAATCTTTCATTAGTCTGCAATTTCCAATAGATAATTATTTGATAAAGAACATTAAGGGAGCACTTATCGTCAATTAAAATCACTCAATAAAACAAGGGATTCTTGTGAATGATCACTAAAATAGGGTAGTTTGCATTTTAGTCGTTTAATATTGAATATTTAAAAATCATGTTTATTTAGTAAATAGATTGAATTTATAGTCGTAATTTGTAGTGATAGTCTTGCAAAAAATATCAATAAAAGAAAAGGCTGATGATATTTAGACAAATATGGAATTGTTCAGGAATTCGATCCATCTGTGAAATATCACATTTCTTTAAGTTTTGTACATGTCTAAGAAAGCTTAAGGAAGTCACGTGAATAACTCTGAGTTCCCATATGAAATTTCATACGCGCAAAAATATTGAGTAAATCATCCCCATTTCGTTCCTGAGTCCAATTTAAATTTCATCAGGACAACCTTGACAGGGCGTATTGTATTTATCTCGCTCCGTAGTCGAATTATTTTTTTCAATTGATTAACTCTCCCTTTCGTCGCTACCCTTCCGAGATGAATCTTCTTTATTATTTTTGTCAGATCTCCAAAAAGGGATAAATATTTTATGCGTTAAAAGATAAAATGTCTCTTTATTGAATTAGTTGGCGACTTCGTTTGGGAGATTTTCAGCTATTTGTATGAAGCTACATAAGAAAGTTATTATCGCCGCTTTTAAATGAGATTCTTCAAAATTAATAGATTCGGAGCGAGATCTATTTTGTAGTTCAACACGAAAGTAATTTTATGCGCGTATAAAAGAAGGCCAAAATCATTCAGGGATCCTTATTCTATAGTTTTTAACTAATGTATTTTTTATATTAAAATTTATCCAAAATTCAATATCAAGCCTATGAATCCTTCAGAAATCATTGTAGTAAATATTACAGGAATCTTAAATTTAAAAAAATATTTTAAAATAATTATAATTTTGCTATTTATTCATAGATCCTATCTAAAATCCTATTTAAATAACCTTATCATTTAGCCACATGTGAGTGATTTATATTTTATGATTCACAAAAATGCCATAAAAAATCCAATCTCTAGTCTAAAGTTGGATGTAATTTAAATAAAATATAAACTTGTGTTTAAGATAAGATATGAAAATTGTATCAACGATTGTTTAATATTTCTATAGATTGGATGCTTTATTCTTGCGATGGTTTTGATCTAAGATTGTACATTAGTGTTAATGGTAATGTATATTTTTGTTTTATTGTTAACTTGAGTGGTTTCAAACATATTGCGGTCAGAATAATAAATGTAGCATGGACGTGACTGTGTGCCATTTCGTGAAAATATGCATATTGATTGGGAATATCCCTCATGGTTCATTCTCGCATTATATTAATTCCGATTCATCAGCGGCGAATGTACGCATTCAAAATGTAACGCTAATGATTGATGGTTGAAGATATAAATATGAACAAGAGGTTGGGTGGGTATTGATTTTCCATTACTCATCAGCGCTGATTGAGCTCGTCGAAGTACTCCATGTCTTGGAGGTTCCCCGAGGGGAGGTTCTTTGTAGAAGTTTTCTCTTGCATTGAAAATAAATCGTCCCCCCAAGATAGCACTTCTTTCATTCATAAATATTGATGACGCGACGTTTCTGCGATTTTTCCATCCTCAAACGGTCCTACTTTACAAATTGGTCCATAAGCGCCGGGGGATGCCAAACTGTCCGCCGAAGAATATTTCAAATGTCGCGCTGGTGTGATTGTGCTCGAGATGCCGCGAGATAAAACGTGACGAGACAATATGTTGCTTTATACCCTGGATAACTTTTACTGATTTGATGTGTCTAGATTTTTTAAAAATATAAAAACCCCCTTCTGAGGAGGGGTTCGTGAGTAGATTCAATTATGAAATTTGGAGCTCTCTTGCAATTGTATAAAATTATTCAGCGAATGCTTCAAGGTGACTCAAAGCATACCAAGTATCTTAAGATCAACCGCGTCTACGAACATTCATATCCATTTCAACGAATGTACATTTTTTATTTTATAAAAAAAACCATATTTATTGAAGGCAATTGTATAAATTTGTACATTTAAAAAAATGCAAGTGCAAAATCGAAATACTACCTAAGATATTTTTACATCCCCTACTTTGGCGAAGAGTAATCATCGTGTTGCGATTCTTGTTTCAACTTATAAGTTTTGTTTCAAGTTTATTTATTTCTCCAGCATTTCAAAGCATTCCCATATCAAGTTGCAGATAGAGTTGTTACATCCGCTTAGAATATGATACAAAATCCTTGTTGTATCCGAGACCATATAAACTCTAAAGGGCAAGATACTTTTTAAAATGGAAACCCTCAAAACAAAAAGCTTAAAATATACTATGGATTTGCTTCTTTGACTAATTATATATGTTTCTTATTAATAAACCATATCCATTATCGAACATAGGCGAACCTCATAGTTAAAGCTAAGTTAAGATACAATTATTTGTATAGGGGTTCTATATAGAAGATGATCAATTATTAGCGAAACTATTATTACATTTGTATGTTGTTTGTACATATTTATAAACTAGATGAAATAACCAGTTCATTACATACAAATGATGAAGGCAAATTTTCCTTACAATTAGAATTGTCATTAATATCGTCATCCTTCTGTGTTGAAATCGTCTTTTTTAAAATGAGATCGACGATTAAACTTTGCTATGATTTAATCATTATTTTTTTACACAGTTTGTGATATGGAGACATACAATTCTTAAGCTTGAGTTGGAATTTGATTTCTGCCTGCTGATATATGAGCTCATGAAGCAGAAGAGCTTCTTCCTTAATTAAATATCCACATCAAATCGTTTTTGAGATAAATCTTCAATCCTAATTTCAAGTGCTTTTTCTATTTTTTCCAATAAAGGATCTCTTGAATACGATGTAAATTTTGAGTTTAATTTTGCGCTGCTGATGACTGATTTTCTGATGACGACTTTATTTATCTCGATTGCTCTTACGGTCGATTCCTCCAGGCTGAAAGATTTGCTTATCTCAGTAGGATTTTGTACATTCGCCAAGCGATCCAAAATCACCAGTTTCTTATCAAGAGAATGGCAATTTTGCCCTTTACACACATCGTCCTATACACACTCACACATCAACGGTTGGGGAATAAGTTCGTAGCGTTTTTATCAAAAACTTTTATTTAAACAAAAATCATCGAGTTGCTGTTTTCTACCCCTTTCCACCTCTCGATTAATTTATCGATGCGGTTCCACCAAAAATCGCCCGGTCTGGTATCGAAGAATTTGTTGAGCCAGTTTTTAAGGTCGTTTTCGTTGTTGAAGATAACGCCTCTTTTATGGTTCGACAGGAAGCGGAAAAGACGGTAATCCGTCGGTGCAAGGTCTGGAAAATACGGCAGATGCTTAAGGACCTCTCATTCGAGCTCTTGGAGAGCGGCTTTGATGACTTGTGCCACATGGAGCCTGGCGTTTTCGTGAAGGATTATGATTTGGGCTTGTCGATGGGATCTTTTCGGTTGAATAGCCTCTTTAACCCGGTATAGCTGAGCTATATAGAGCTCCTTGATGACTGTGGCATTCCTTTCGAGCATTTCCCAATGCACCATGCCCTCCCAGTCCCACCAAACGCAGATCATGGTTTTCTTTGGATGGAAGTCAAGGTTGACTCTCGGCTTTGGCGTATCTCTTGGATCTTCCCATGACGATTCGGTTCAAAATGCGCTGTTTATGACCGCGTGTTACTCGATGGCGGGCGAGACGTTGACAAGCGGTTTAAAGGTGATTTTCTTTGTTGTTTTCGTTAAGCTCGTGAGATACACAGGCTCCCAATTTTTCGGCAAATCCCATTGAATGAAGATGATTAAGTATCGCTTTATGATCCCAATTCATTTTTCCGTATATGTTACAAATCTCCAAAGCTGCTTCAACAGCTCTTTTTCCTCTATGAAAAGCGAAGAAGAGTAGGTGTCAAAAATGTTGCTTTTTCCACCTAGATATTTCATTTTTAAGACTCAAAAGTTAATAAAAAAATTAATTATTTAAAAAGATAATTAACACAGATTTGTAGAACAGAAAGAGCTCTATCGAAAGAATATTATAAACTTTGTCAAAAAGCAAAAAAAATGTTGCAAAACAAAATAATATAAAAACGCTATGAACTTATTCCCCAAACTAAATAGCTTGCAATAGTGTCGATTTTAGATTTTTTTATGCGCATTCGCATAAAAAACGCTCTATCCTCTATAGAAAAATGATGAATAGGTTCCATTATTTTTTTTAAACCGCATAACTTCAAAATCGCACAAAAACAAACCCAAGTGTATTTAAATTTAGAACGATGAAAAGCGTTGAAATCATTCATGTTGAGGATCGTTTTTTATTTAATTTGGCACTTTGGACTTTTTCCTGCAAAAAGCTCCATTCTCTGATTGCGTGATACAACAAGTGCTATTTTTACTTTTGTGTTAAAAGCACTTTATTAAATTACGAGGACACCATTGCGATAGCGAGCAAATAGGTTCCGAACCCCCGTTTCTGATGATTCCGGATTTATTGCTGCCACGTGGAATGGTATGCATAGTTCATCGGGAAAATTATGATTATTCCTTCATACATCGCTCGGTCATAAAACTTACCCTATTTAAATAGGCTTACATTATTTTTTCTTATCTTATTTAATTTATTCCCACGAAGGAGATCGATACGCGAATCAAATCGTATTGTTTGTGGTTCTATTTTTAAATTTTTCTCCGAACTAATTTGCTTGGATAGCATGCTGTCTGTTGAAATAAATTTGATTGATCGCGACCCAAACTTATTCCAAATTGAACAAAGAGCAATATTTTAAAGTTCATGTGAATAATTTATTCAGGCGATAAATCTTATTAAAATATATGATCGATACACATTTAAATGGCCAACTTGCTGCGTACACTTTTTGGGCGAATTTATTTTTATTAAATTTTGTACAGTTGCGTGCTTTTCAAAAATCGATACTTTTTCCAACTATATAATACACAAATACTTGAGCTTCCCAATACACATTAATGAATGCTAAATTAATGTTGATAAAATATCAATTTAATATTCATAAAAACAAAGTTTGATGCCAGGGGCAAAAGTTTGGTATATTATTATACAAAATATACCATTTTGAAGCATCAAGCTTATTTTTGTAGAATGTTATTACAAAGTTTTATTATTGTTTCCAACCAAAAATAACTATAAAAAGCTGTTATTAACACAATTAACGCATTGTAACATTTCAAAGCTTTAAGTGTGTAGTATTTAAGCAAATATATTTTTGGAGTGAAACTTAGCGCTGTAGGGCAAATTAACTTAAAGGCCACGAAAAGTGAAACTCCAATCAGCAGTTAAAATCGTCTGTACTCCATCTCTATCGTATACTTTATAGATACGCAATGCGCATGCGCCACATTGTCTGCTATTTCTATATGCGGCATTAAGCTAGTAATAAACCAATAGCTTACCTATTTTATTATATATTACACAAACACTTATATTAATTAGTTAAAACATTCAACAAATTTAATTGTTGAAATATGAGCATACAAACTTATCTATCAATTTCTTATAAAAAATGAATATACTAAAATACACTTTGCATGGAATAGTGCTCATATAATTCTTGGCTAAATTAAGCCACAAGGAAAAGATGACACAAGAAGGATAGTTACATAGCTTGCAATAATTTCTATAAACAATATTCCGAAATGACAAATTGAAATGACGATTTATCTTGCTATTGATCTAAAAAGTCATTTATCGATCGATATCGTAATTTGAACATTTTATAGTGTTTTGTACAAACCTTTTATATTGTGTTATTCCAACGATAAAATTAGCAATTGAGAATTAATTTCATTTGAACGTGCGATCCGTTGCCACAAACTTAAATTTGAGAGATGATTTTAAGCTTTAGACTCGACTATAAATCAGCACGTATTTTAAATATTGTTCAATGCCTAAATAAATCAGCATCAATGAAGATTTTAGCTTTTAGATTCTAGCCAAATTTTAGCACCCTTAACTTGTGCGTATTCGATATGAAGGTTGTTGGGTTATTTGCGTTGAATAGAAGTATGTTAATTTTGTTTGAATACTGAAGATTCACAGAAGAAGTGTGTTTAAGCTAATACCCCCAAAATAGAATAAGCCTTATTATCATTTCCTAGATAGTTTTGCTATTTATGGTATATCTGGTATATGGCATTATGTACTCCCGCATTATTTAAAGACGGTAAAAAATACTATAACTATAGATACAAGTATTCTGTATTTCTAAAAGACTGATAAAATTATATGCTAATTTAATACATATTCCATATATTTATCATTTTAAATGCTCTGTAATATGGACAGGAGATCTCTCATTAAGTAATCAACATTTCGAGCTTTGCCCCCTGATCTATAACATAACTTTTTGAGCTAAAGTGAACCAAAGTTGAAAAAAAGTGGTTTCGAGAAAAACACGTTTGAAAACATAATTAATGAAAACAAGAAATTTAAGGCAGTAATAAATGGTATAAACTACCTAGCAGTTAATCAGCTATTCCAGTATCATATAGCAACCTTTCACTTTCTTCATACGTATAATTTTGAGCTTTCATCTCTTCTTTTCGAGCTTTCCGAGCTTCCTTGATCTCCACTACGTGACGCGCCTCTCATTCATTTGACATAAATAATTAAAGCTCTGTTGGCCAACAACTACTTTTAGTTCATCCATAATCATTACAAGTGTTTGATTACCTTCATTGAATAAGGTAAAAGCCAAAAATGCCGCAACCTCGATTACTTTTAAGTCAGAATGCTTTGGAGTCAATACGGTCGAGTTGAAACTTTCGTTTGCATTCTGTGTGTGACCACCTAAACATCTCATAGTAATTCGGTAAATCAGTAATTCATCTTTTGACAAATCTGCCATCACCTAAGAGTCGCATGACAAACATAATTCTACGATTTATCTCAAATAAAGTGTCAAGAAATGGACCTGAATTGGTTTGTCATGATCCACACTTGCAATTGACAATGAGCTTGAAACCGAGACCATGAATTCCAATTTCTTGATATTTCACATCCTTCTTCCCGTTTCCCCCTTAAGGTAATGGGAGATAATTAGAAAATTCTACTCAACGATGAGTCTGAAATCCCTAAAGATTTATCTTGATACCTGAGAAATTGACGATTTCGCATCGGGCCATTTTATCCGACCCTACATATTTATCTAGATAACATTGTTAAAATATATATTTTTACTTCAGGGAACATATTTTCAATGTTTTTAGAGTAAATATGTAAATCAATCAAATAAATGTGACAGCTCTAAACAGGCCAAACATACATTCAGACATACATTCAATTTAAAATTTATCTAGCATGCATAATATTTACATAGATTGTGAGTATTATCTTTGATATAATGGTCGATATTTTTTACCAAATTTTTGCATAACATTCGTTTTGTCTAAATTTAAATGTATCAATTCCAATTATTTTTATTAAGACCATTCGATATATCCATCATCTTCTTATAGTTGATTTCATTTTGTTCGTTGGTGTTATATATTTAAAAAAAGTGAATCAAAAATGATTTGCCCTCAATCAATCATTAGTTTAAAAATTTATGCCAACAGTTTTCTTGTACTTCCAAGGACTACGAGTACTTTCAGATAATACTATCAGAAAAAAGGTACAACAAGTAATATAACTGGTTATATTGAATAGCAAAACCTTAAATTTCAGATCAAATTCGATGTTCATTAAGCAAACATCTTTCCATACTGATCTGCAATAACATAATTTTGAGGCATTCATGTATCTTCTCGATAGTTCTGATTTTACTCCATCAATCTTCCAAAATTGTAGGTATTTTTTGATTTTATTCTATTTGCGCAAATTTAGGGGTATCTTTACATTGCATTAAAATATTGTGCTTATATTGCATCATAAGTTTAAAACATTTCCAGACATCCGGGGATCTAATATGGCTGCTAATGAATAATATTAAAAGTTAGAAGGGATGATTCGACTTAAGACGGTGAGAATTTGTTGCCGTTCGCGGATGGAGTCCTTTAGCGGTACGCCATTCCGACTCTCTTGGCAATTATTCTTATTAAAAAGATAAGAGTGAGTAAAAAACCGTCGGTGAGGGTCG
This sequence comes from Stenopsyche tienmushanensis, assembly GCA_008973525.1. Classification (NCBI taxonomy): domain Eukaryota; kingdom Metazoa; phylum Arthropoda; class Insecta; order Trichoptera; family Stenopsychidae; genus Stenopsyche; species Stenopsyche tienmushanensis. The sequence continues at coordinate 161,309 of WACJ01000167.1, read as the reverse complement.
CGTCCCACGCTATCTGGGAGCTCCATTCATGGAAAGTCCCGAAGACTGGGGCTGTATGTGGGCCGAAACGTTTGGCACCGGCCCGACTGGGTACAGTCAGGGTGGGCGGGGGCGAGTCTGGACCAGCTGGCGCCTCTACCCCTAACCCGCTTCAACCCCGACCACCTTCTCGCCGCGACACCCACGCGCTCTGACGCAACTCGAATCCTATTTACACTCGCGATTTGGCACTTTGAATTGTTGTGACGCGACCGCCCCATTCAGCGCTGTATCGCCACAACGCTATACGTGACACAAATATGTTGATTAATCAACGAATTCATCCTCAGGATAGGCGGAGAGACACTCCCGAGCCGAAATGTTGATCCGAAGAAATTTTTTAACATTCTTTGAGGCCTTGAACGACGTTTATCGCCGAAAGAGATGAAAAACAGAATTAAAATATCGTAGTCAAACATCCGCTTTGATATACGCTGTTCACTACTGGGGTAAAGTGAGGCAATTTGGCAGCGCTTGGAAAAAAGTTAAATTGTCTATAAAGGACCTTGAAGTATGCAGTATTATACATTAAGGCAATGAATGCAAATATTAGCTTATTTTATACACATTTATGGTTCATTACTGAGGATCAAGATATCCACAATAAAAAAATATACACGGAAGAGCCATTTAAATGTTAATAGAATGTAAGTTCCAAAGCTTTTTTGAAAAGCTCTTTTGGAATTCAAATGAAAGCTGTGAAAATATATTTCACTAATCAAATATATTCGATTAATTCTCATAGTTTATGCTCATCTTAAATTTCTTATAATGAAAATATGATTTCCGAGAATGAAAATTGATCTTCGTATCCTATTTTTTATCTAAAGCCTAAAAATAATTAAACAAGAGGATTAAAAAATTATGATGCTCAGATTTAACCATTTAAATGTCATAAGTACAAATTTGTGCGTTTCATCAATTTAAATTTATACACACAAAAAACAAGTTAAACGTTATTGGGGTTAGTTAGGGGTCCGTAAAAATAATTGTTCAAGAAGGGATCTGAAAAAACATTTAGAGGGGTTCCAAATTCAAGATTTTTTTTCCAAATTATCTTAATTCTTAGCAGTATTTATAATATTAATATTTATCATATATTTTCTTCATTGACGTATAATTTAACCTTTTGGACTCGAGAAGTGACTCTCACTCACCGTATGATTTGATGCCGCAACTCGAGAGGCGACTCTCGCTCACCACTTGGTTTGATGCAGAAACTCGATACGTGGCAATAACTTTTTATGTTTAGTTCTATTTTATGGAATTCTATCTTCTTATTCAATTGATTTAAACGTTTATTTTAATGCTTGCATATATAATATTTAACAATTCTCATATGTCAATTAATGAACTGCTAAATCATGCATGCAACCTTAAAAATAGACATCATGTGCCCTCAAAAGTATGTCTAAAGAAGCCATCCGTCTAAAAATTAGCATAATATTTGCATCTGGAATACGTAATAAATTATATCAGTTTATATAATTTTATTAGATGGAATATTCTCGAATTCTGAAGCAGATTAGTATATCTTCAATCAATCTTTCGTGGGGTGGCAGAAGGGGATATATTGATGGATGAGCGTAAAAAACGATGCAATTTTATCTTTTTCGAAGCCATAATGATATAAATTGGAGTTGTATGGAATAGGATGACCATATATTTTTATTTAAACGGAATTTTCCTTTTGAAAAAAATAAAATCCGTATAAATCATCGTGTGCTCCCAGAAATGAGGGTGTACAAAAAATCTCGGTCCACCACAAATAATTCGCAGTCCCCCATTAGGAATAAACTCAACATCGGATTTACGATATATTTGCGGCTATATTTGGAGTCGTGCTGGAGCTTTTATTTGTTTTATCATCTCGAAGAGAGGTCCTAAACTTAAGCAAACGAGAGGGTAGTTGTCAACCTCAAGGCTGACCGCTATTTTTATGTTTGTCCGTTGACGTAAGCGTTGCAAAAAACTGAAATTTTTATTGACAAAAACTGTCAGCAATTGGTGGTACGCTCATTTCACAAATTAAATAAGGTTGGAGAAGCGATATTTACCCTTTTGAGTGCCAACATTACGCTGGTTGTAAACAGAACTGAGAGTACAGCACCGAATCAATTTAAATGGCGCCAATTATTTTATCAAGTTGACATCTTTTACTTTGAGCAACTACAGGCTAATAAATTTACTATATTTTTGTTAAAATTACAATACGCGAAAGACAAATACTTAAATAAATTACCTTTAAACGTTCGAGAAATCTTTGATGTGGAAACAATTTACAAAAGGTTTCACTCTTTTAACATCGGAAAAACAGTCACGTTGGACTTTTGATTGAAGTTTAGCAACCCATTAGATTGTAATAAGTGCATATAATATAAGGTTTACAATTTGTTTTCCAGTTCTTTGGGAATCAATATAAATGTTGCGATACGAGCAGTGATTGCTCCGTCGGTTCTTTTTATTGAAAAACTTTTCTTTGTAAAATGTTTAATGTGAATTTTTTTTTCTTCTTTCAGGTAAGTTTGATATTTCTTGTTTTCAACGTATTTCGTCTGCGAATTTTATTTGGTAAGTCTTCTTTTGCAATTTGTTTTGAATAATAGTCGTAAAATAAAAGTTTGATTATATTATGTGCTTCAATTCCGAAACATAAATGATCGGTTAAATACCATACATATTTTTATACATCAAAGTAAAATAAGTATGCGTACTGTGAACTTAGTTTTTAAACTCGTTACAACAACTTTGTCATAATTGAAAGCTTATAACAATGTAATAAGTTACTTGATTGATTCTGCTCAATTAGAAATTAATGCTTTCATATTTTTAAACATTCGCTTAATATTGTTTGAATGAACATTTTTAAATAAGAGTGGATCTATGAGTGAGTAGCGAAATTATTACGAGTATCCAGATAAAAGTGTATTTTTGTAATGAGTAACTTTGATGTTTCATCTGTCGATCAGATTGCATTTATAACGAGTGAAGCGTGTGTCTAAGCAAAAAATACAATAACAACCCCTATTAACAATGGATGACTACAACAACTAAAAACATCTGTGCCATTTGTGGCAAAGTTCTGTTAGTTCAACAAAGACAGAAATGCTTTATAAATTATAAATCACACATTTTTTCCTTGGTAGATAAACCAAGAAGTGCATCTCCTGAAGTTTTCGATGAGGATCTCATAGCTTCAGAAATTGAAGCCAATCCAATTTTTTATTAAGTAAAGAGAATAAGGTGGCTCGCATGTGCATGTGTGAAGCTTTCCTCGATGAACAAACTAAAATGCTGCTCTTAGAATACATGGTTTGAGACTGCAAACGAAAAATGGGTTATGTACGATAATAAAGGATCCAAAAAGCAATGGCTATCGGCGCAGCAGGTACCAAAAACAACCCCTAAATCAGGTCTTACTACGAAAAAGGTCCTATTGTCTGTTAAGTGGGATATTTATGGTATAATTTATTTTGAATTGCTGATATCAGAAGAAATAATCATGGCTGAAAAATACTACTGCCAAAGATTGACCATCACATGATATAACTCCAAAAAACATCAACGAGTGGCTTCACATCACTAAAATCACTCAGGATAAAATTAACGTACTTGAATGGAAAATGGTTTAGCATCCCCTATAATAACCGGACTTGGCACCATCTGATTACCATTTATTTAGTTCCTTACAGAGTTTTTTATATGAAAAAAAATGGACATTTAATGATGGTATCAAAAATGATCTCTTGGACTATTTTAAATCGAAACCACCTCATTTTTAAAAAAAAGAATAACATTTTTATCCAATAGATAGATGATGTTAAATATCGATGGTGATAAATTTGTAGAATAATCTTTGTAAATAATATTATTATAAAGAAATGAATTTCATGTAAAAAAACGCAATAATTCATCTCAGTATTTGCTTTATAAAAATCGGGAAATCATGCAGATAGATCAGAAAATCATTTATCGTTAATAATAATATGTTTCCAGCTATTGATTCACCATACAAATACTTAGTGAAAATATGGATTTATAAAATTAAATTTGTATTTGTTAAAAATATATAATTTCAATGGATGAAAAATAACTCATATTAAATGAAAATCCATGAACATAAAGAGAAGAAAAAGAAAATGAAGCATGGCCTAAGCCATTAGACAATAGTCTTTGTAGTTGAAATTTTCACTATTACAGCAAAGAAGAGCATATTTGAATTTGGTTTTAAATAGAAATGATCGTTTATTAAATAGAGTTTTTATTTAAAATTCCAAGCAAAAATATGTAAAAAACGAAGATTGTTGGTTTTAATTTGAATGAAAACACATTTTCTTAATCTAGCATTGTTTAAAATGCTATGTTATAAAGTAAAACATTAGCAGATCAAGTGTTATCATTTTAAAAATCAATATTTTCAATTTCCCAGATTGTAATAATGCATTTTATAGATAATATTAGTACATTTTAAATGTTTTTTGTGATTTGAAATTACTGTGCGATTATTCCTATCAATGGATACGTTTCTATTCGCGTTTGAGAATTGTTTACATACTAAATATATTTATTTAGTACATAAATGAGACGAACTCATTATATTCTTTATTGTCTAAAATACAAGTATAAATACATCTTTTAACACCATTCGTTGATATTTTTTGTATTTATTCAAGACTTGAGCAGATCCTTAGTAAATCATAGTCACTCATTGCTCTAAATTGCGCCTAAAAATAAAACTCATGTATGACGAATATACAATGTATTAAGGGGCGTTTCTACCTTGTTGGGTCTAAAAGTGATCGATTTTTTCGTGCGAAAAGTATTAAACATAGAATATTGATATTTAGTTTGTTGACTAGGCGATCTTTATTGAACATAAAAATATTTTTTAAAGTTTGACAAAATATAGCTGTGGGAGTGGAGGAAGCTACGTATGTTGATGGACGAGCGATGACATTCTTCACCATGGAAGTCGTAAGTCGTGGACAGATGGTTTACAGCAAAGAAATTAAACATTTTTTTACTTTGTATAATATCATGAATAGTATAGACTATAATTAAGAAGAAATATTTAAAAATAAAAAAATAGTAAGCGATCGAAAAAAAGTTTATATTTTTACCAATTTTTTTTGTAGTTTTTTGTTCATTAAATAAATAACTTTGAATATTTTTAAATAATTGTAGTCTATACGATGAGAATATTTATTATACACGTGCTTGCGAAATTTCATAAAGAATGCTCATCTAGGGCGTGTGGGAGCACTTCCATGAGCTTGGAAAAAGTAGTTTCGAGAAAAACGCGTTTAAAGATTCTCATCTCCTCTGCTTTGTGAAGCGCAGCTTCTCTTCGTCGGCCTATAACTTTGCGAATTTCATTTATATCGACCTGAAATTTACTGAACGTATTCTTAAGCTTTGGTTCTTTCCGATATATGATGAAAATAACAGATTTTTTTTGAACCAACAAGGTAGAAACGTCCCTTAAGTTAATTACACTTGTTCTGTTAAATATTATTTGATAAGATGTATATTTAAATTACGCATCGAAAAACATCGTTAAAGCTAAAGTTATTTTGAAAAATATGAATGTAAAATTTATACTGAATTATTATATTTATTTATATATTTGATAATATAATTCATCTATTTCCCGGGTGTCATTTGAGCTTTCATCTATTTCTGAATGTGATCTACCAAAATCACGAATCTCTCGCACCATCGAACATCTTGCCATATTAAATTTGTATGAAAAAGTATTTCTATTATTAGATCTTTCATTGAAAATAGGGTATGATTGAATTCCTAATGTGGGATATATTTGGATTCGCAGAGAACATATCGGATGGTGTTTCATTGTAAGTAAAGTATGCTTCGTTTGATACCTCCGTTATTTTTAGATCGGACATAATGAAAATGGACGCAATCAATACGCTCATAATCGTCGGCGATAAAATGAAGGAACATCCCGAAAAATTTAGAACCTATCATGTGTGTATTGTCGCTAAAAATAAATTAATGGCTGTCGGCGATGTTTGGTCATCGTTAAAAATGATAGTCATATAAATAGTCAGTCGCTAATCGTGGACGGCGAATGATGAATTACTCTCGACGGCTTAGGGGTTGGTTTTGTGCCTTGTTGCATTCCGGGTATTTGACAATGTTTGATAAATCGGACCATTATCTATATAAAGAGAGAAAAATGTTTGTGGAAACTACCCTCTGATATTCGGTAACTGATAGCAGTTTGACATCAACATTGAAAATATTCACCGATTTGCTCATACCCAAATAAATAAATATTATAAAAATACAAACTTACATAAATCACACGTTCTGAAGATCCCATTTGACACCCCGCAGGGACCACAACGTCCTCCGATTGCAAGAAGAATTCTTCTACCCGAAATTCTCGTTCATTTTTCAAAAATAAAATTGAATCCCAAAAATCATTTCATAAAGCGAAGTTTAAAAATACATCAAGAGCAACAAAGCTCCCTCATTTTTCAACCGTGCCGTTGACAACAATTGAGTCGCAAAATTGATTCGAAACTGAACTTCAAACCGCAATATAGTACGTCGTTTTTTACGTTTTAACAATGATACGTTGGCTACACACAAGCGGTCTTATTTATATTTTTTATTCTTGGCAATCACGCCATGATGAAGTATTTTATTACTTCACATAATCAAGAAATATTTGTGGTTCAACATAAAACGTAAGAGTGAAATCGGCGCCATGCTCGAAAATATATTTTATTGGTGAAAATCCAATTAAAGCTATTTTAAATTTAATTTATATTAACATCAATAAATTTGTAGCATTTTTTTTAATAATATGCCAAATTTCAAGAAATTCAGTCAGTTTCCTCCTTAAATTAGAACATTTTTGGTCGAGGAATAGATGAGTAAACTCGCATATATGGCGGACATATTTAGTCTACTTAATGCCATCAAGGTTTCTCTCCAGGGGTTTTGTACATATATTTTTAAACTGAGAAATAAGGTCGATGCATTTAAAAAAAACTTGTTGTTTGAGATTGTCGCGTACAAGAGGAGGATTTAGAAATGTTTCAACTTTTGCAAGAATTTTTAATTACTGCTGACGTCGACATGAAAGGTGTTTTTAATGTAATAACTTCGCATTTAACTTCGAATTTAATTTTGAATAAATTCTAATTTTACTTCATATACTCAAATCATAAATTTCTAACAGAATGTGTCACCTGTTAGAAATTTATGGACTTTAAGGACCTTTTCATTACCAATTATGATGCTATTTAAAAAGAGACATCTTTCGTCACTTGTTTTTGTTATGTTCAGTCAAGGTGTGCGATACCCATCCTATTCCAAAACACCTATCCTATTCGTTTTGCGGGTAGATTTTAAGACTGTTACTACTTCAACATAAACAATTTTGAGTATTCTACTGGCTTTTGTGGCATTAAAATCCTAAAAATATAAAGAATGGAATTATTATATATTGAAAATTGATTTTTAAAAAATCTGTCACTAATATCATGACATTGGACCGCAATATATTAAAATTCTCTTCCTAAATATGTTTACTTGCACTATATATATATAAAGTTGTATTATTACTTCAATGTTATAATGTCTAGTCGATTAATTGTCATTTAAAAATGTATTATCATTCTAATTTGAATTAAATGAAGAGGATATAAGTGGAAAATCGGTTTATTTATAAACATTTTATATAACAGTACAAACATTACTTAAGGGTAATTTGATATTGTCTAGGGAAAACAAAGTGCGATGTTTTAGACAAATATCTATTTTATCTTATGTCATTGTATATTTGAACTTTATAAACAATGATACAGAACATATTATACATTTCTATTGATGAAAAGCTTAAGCTAAAAATATCAACGAGAAATAACTCAGATCGGATCACAGCCACAAGTTACATGATAATATTGTATGTTTGCGATTATTAGATTTGCATTTTTTAATCGGCAAAATAAATCTCATAGTCAAAAGCAGCCTCATGTTGAATATTGTTCATCGATAACAATGAATTGTACACAAAGTTGGAAAGAGCCTGAACCCTGGGGGTTTAAATGTCAATAAACACAAACAACGGTAGCTTGTGATCGATTGTAATCATTCTCTGTTTAAATTCAATAGTTCGAGTAAATAAAATGATGTTTCAATGGTAATTCCATCGCGTTCTTTGGGCGGTATTTTAGCAAATAAATACGTATTGGATCATCCGATTGTATGTGTGGTTTTTGGCGAAAACGCATATTTGAACGTTCGACGAATAACCATAGAATCTACGGTGAAAATCTAATATCCATTTCCTTCCCCCGAATAGATTTTAGAACTCCGGATTCAATAACATCTAAGACAGGAAAATAGTATAAAGGTTAAGAGTCACCGTCGATATCTTCTTTATATTTCACAATGCGATTTTTCCTACGCTTGAAGTCGAATTGAAACTGTCGAAAGATGTATTGCACATTCGAAGCTGAATGCAATTTTTTGTCATTCGTACGCTTAAAGTGACTTTACAGTCGACGACAAAAGCCATATTTCATTTCTGTTTCGATTTGATTGTGAACTTTCAATAATTAAAAATATTACGAGAGCACAACAAAATTTCAATGAGGCGCGTTTCATTTGAATTGAAAAGAATGATTCATGCTGAAAATGTATTATGTGAAAATATGAAATAAAAATATTGCATTTATTGTTTGCCCAGATTTAAGTGTTTCAAAATGAATGATACCTTATAAAACGCATAGTCTCAAGAGATGCTTCTTAAAAATAGTATTTGTTATTTTGTTCAAAGAGTGTTATAATATAATTTAAATATTAAAAAATAATGCTAGTTTATGAAATTAAATGATGTCTATTATGTACCCCGACAGATTTATGACGGAACTTACTTTGCGCTGAATCCATTTCCATTGAAATATAACATTTTTAGATTCGATCCCTCTTTAGAGTGTACTATTCCAATATCAACACTTGAATAATTTCGCCCATTTTAGTCAAAATAGCCAAAATGAAATATGTCTTTGCTTATCGGTGCGCCATTCGCCGGAAAATACACCAGGGCGTAAAAGGCTGTTCGTAAAGTTTGGTTACATCATGCAAATTCACTTTGCACAAATGTGCAAACTTCGATGCATGCCGCCATCTATTTAAAAGTATTCCCGTACTTTATGTCTGGTGGGAAAAAGACATCCGAAAATAGCCGCATAGTAGATGTTTGCAATTTTCAGTACGGCGTTTGATCGCTATTAATTGTCGGTCGCTGTTTGAAATGCCAATTGAAATACGTTACGTACGTGGGATGTCAAACAAAACTATGCAGCACCGATAATTGAAGTGAATTGATAATGTTGAAATTCAAACATGTTCGTGTGTAAAAACGTAGACCTCTAGATTAATTTAACGAAATGAAGCTTTAAAAGCTCCATGCGTATAAATCATCTTGTTGAGTTCATTCTGTCAACAAAGTAATAACATCAGTTAATATATTCAAGAGATGAATATTTTCCATATGTAATAACTATAGAATTTATTTAGAGCGAATTTTATACGCTGTTGAAATAATCACAGCAGATGATTTCGACATTAATTTTGACCGATTTTGCATTGGACTTTCATTCGTTTAAATTGATTTTTAACAAAAATATATTGCACAAAAAGATCGAACTTATTGTTATATTATGGAAATGCTTTATATTTTCCATCCAATATTTTTATTTATTTTGTAAATAACGATATTACATTGATACAATGCATTTTAGTACCAATGAAAATTAGCTATTTAAGCATATTCAAATTTATTTGATGATTTTTGCACAGCGATGATATAAAATCTAGATATCCAAGCATATTTTGTTTAATAAATTTATAATATATTTATTGATTGATAGTATTGAGCATCAGCAGGTAAATTCAACTATATCTCTCAAAGATCTGATATTTTTGTGTGGAAAAATAAAACGGATGAGTGATCAGTTTGGAACAAATTTACGGTATACAATGCATCGGCGTAAACATGACATTTATTACGATCCTTATACAATAAGGCAGTGTCAGTGACTTGACTTTATATAAAAACTTTTAGCATTTACGTCTCAGAGCTTTCAGTCGGTAAACTTTAAGCTCGAAATTGACAAGATAGCATGCCGCCGGGAATTTAGAGGCAACTTTAACTTCCCTCGTCCGAGGGTTGGAGACTTAAAATCACATTAGGGGATGTTTTTTTTTATAAAATTTTTACATGTGCGTATGTCTTCGCGTGCATTTTCCTTACGCGCGGAAAGCTCTTTACGAAAAGCTCCAGCGCTGATTTTATTACGGCGAGCTTTTGACGAAAAATTTCATTTTATTTTTAGATTCGATCAGGTGAGTGAAAAAAAGGCAAAACTACGACGTGGGAATACAAAATTGAATCATCGCGAATTTCTTTTGACCTTTACACACACACATAATGCGCAAACTTGCTCCGTATAAATTTGCGCCGCGGAGTCGGGCGGTATTAGAAAATAATTTTTGGAATGAGTGTTACATTGTTTGGAATATTCAGTGTAATATCATTCATATTGTAAGCAATATAGGGGGTAGTATTCGGGTGAAATGAGCCATCAAACACAGTTATTATGATGCTGAGCCAAATAATTCCGCTACGTGGCGGAACATAGTCCTGTAAGCCCATATCTTCTTGCTGCATTACTCCCATTGAACTACATTTTCTTCCATTTTTCAGTACATTCCAAGGTAGAACGACCGCATTTATTACAAAAGCACATAGCGATTCGGCGTCGTTTTTATGCCATCAAAAACTATGTCTCATCATTGCAAATATGACTCAAATAAAGCTCTTTTATATCACCAATAATCTTCAGTGAACGCTCAAATACCTTCTTAGAAGTTTCTATAGTTGTCTAATTTGTAACAATCAATGCCAAATTATACATAGACTAAATAATGATATATTAGATTGGGGTTTACCTTGATTTCTTTCGATTTAAGCCCAGAATGTAGGAAAATATTACTGTAACAACAAATTAAAACATGGGAAGGATCAATATTTTTGCTCGATTGTATTAAAATTGAATCCTAAAATCTCATCATAATTTAATAAAATATGAAAGGCGATAGTTGGATAACAGAAATGTAACCATATAGCATCCACAGAAGGGTTTTATAAAAGCTTAATACATATAATTAGTTTGGACAATATTTTTAAAATTGTGGGCTACGAACCTTAAGGGTGATCATGGGGTTTCCGCAAAAATCTACTTGGCATCATATCAACGCTCTGTCTTCATATTAAAGAGCGGCTAAATGCCAATTTTAAAAAATATTCAGGGCAAAACCCGATTTAAATTTGCTCAAAATATTTTTGTTTGTGAATTTGTTCACCTATTTTTGGCGCATTAAAATGAATTTTCTTAATTTTAAAATAAAATGAAGTTTGTTCGTATGTAATGCGCTGCTATACCGTTCATCAGATTGCGATAAAACTTCATTCACTCGCGTGAGTAACATAGACATAGTCTAATATGTAAAAATCGATGTTTGTTTGTACGTATTTAATGCGCTACCGTACCGTTCATCCAATCGTGATAAAACTTTGTCAACTTATTGTTTACACTTGCAGGAATAACATAGATATTGTAAAAATATTGTTTGTGTACGCAGTTTGTTATGCGAGACGTGATATTGCAACGCATGCCGGGTAACGCACGGTACTATGATATGTATTTGGTGCATCATATGAAATTCTGAAAAATTATAAATCCCGTATCTATTATATTTCATATCGATATTCCCATTATTACAGTCGAATTGTAGTAAATACATCACAGGGAAGAAGGGGTTGGAAAATGAGGACCCTACATTGACCCGAGCTGTTTATTGGCCTAGCTATTCCTGACCATGCCAGCACGCTCAACTAAATCGCACAGCTCAACTAAATCCCTAAAAGAGGACGGAATGACCATAAGATCTATGTGTTCAACTGGTCCGCTTTTAGGACCGCTGATATGACAAACGAGTGCCTCATTACGAGCTCTCATTACAAAACTAAGTTATTCGAAGAAGACTGATCGGATGGGTCGAAAATATTGTTGTCTTTTTTTTATTGTGCGCTTATGCTGAGCGATGATGAATGTTTGAGCGATATCGAAAAAAAGAGGGATTAGACAACTTAGTATATATTATAAAAACAGACAGAATTATGTGTTTTTAAAATATGCAGAATCAATAGCAAAGATCCTCGTAATTTAATATAAAATAATTCTAACCATAATGCAAAACAATATTGAATATCACAGTTTGAGAGACGTGGATTGAACTTTTAGCGCTCCGCTGTTGTCTCGCATTATTGCGTCGTTAAAACTTTTTCCCGACTCGCACCTACCCTTTAATTGTCACCCCCAAATAGCTAATAGTTGGTGAATTTCACACATCAGTCATATAGCGCCATAAACCCAGATTCAATTTTTTCGCAATTTAACGGCCTCCATCCAGACAGTTAACTCTAAATGGCCATGTTCATTTGGCGAAAATACTTTACTAGATTTATTTATAGTTCTATTTTCAGCAGCATCTTATGCAATGTTCCCTCGTATCAAAGTACAGCCATGAAAACCATGGATGAATATACTTCTAGATTTAATATATGACATGTCAAAGACTTGTTTCATAAATATTTAAAGAGTTCCATATCAAACGAGTGTTTATGGCTTGTTAATTTTGAAACATTCGACGCCTCTGTCTAGTGTCTGAGTCTCCAATGACTTTAGCACTATTTTAATGTCGTTTTTATTAGACAAAGTTTAATATTTTGGAACTTTATAATAACTCATGGGGATAAATTGATACAAACTATGTTGAATATCATATAAAGTTTAATGATAATTTATAAGTGGGCTTGGAAAATCATATGACAATAAAAAAACATCGATTTTCAGTCATTTTGAAGCAACAATTAGCCATAAGAAAGCAAGGATATACTAATATGCTAAAATATGATTTATTACAATAATTTAAATGCAAATTATAATCATTATAACAATGCTTAAGATTATTAAGATTTAATATAGGCATTTATAATATATTGAAATTTTGTTATTATTTTTTTAGTCATTTGCTGTTCGTAATTGTCCATTAAATTTTGCAATAGTTACAATTTAAAGGATATCAGCAGTTTGACTAAGAGAAATATATTTTGATTTAAATATAAAATATAATGAATGTTCTTTGCTTAGACTTATAGATATATACATTCAAAGTTTGAGGATTCATACGCTGAAAAGAGGATTGCGATAATAGCTGGATATGTTTGAAATTATAGCATCAACCAAGAAGTGATTCGAGCATCCTCGGAGCTGATATTTCCTTGCTGCACAAACAGCATATCACGATGCCAACAATGCAACATGCCAAACAATAGTCATATTGGCTCCAAGCGACGACATATTTGTCTAGGAGTTCACCACAAAAGCGTATTTCTTCCTTATTTATATACGAATCCTCCAGGAGAGAGTCTCTCAAATGGAAAGTAAATTTGCTAAGAAATATACACCGAACAAATAAGACCTCAGTTTTAAGACATGAACTTAAGAACGAAACTGAAAACCGATATCAAAATAATTAATTAATTAATTTCGGCGTTAACAGATTCAATCCACTTTTGAATACGCGATGAAAATGGCTCTTTAATGCTTGAGCATCTCCTTATATGCCGCCTCTTTCTGTTCGTAATTTATGCGCATCGAAAAACTTGACTGATAATGTAGACCTTTCATATAAATTGTAAATTAATCTGAATATATTCCTACTGCCTTAAGGAAACGAGCGAATTAGCGTAATTATTTTAAGACGTTCCTCCTTTTAAATATTATATTTTTCTTAAATTTAAAAATTATGCATTCAACTTTCGTATGAGAATACATTTAAATTTGAGTAGTTTTAAAATCGGTCTTTTGATATATAGTATAAAATATACATTGGGGGACCGAAAAGTAGTATTTTTTTTTCATTTGACAGACTTTAAAAATCGCATTATAATATTTGCTTCATAATGAGTGTTTTAAGTCTTACACGAGTGGTAATCAGTATAATCGACTCTCGATTATCCGGGCTAGTGTTAGGGAGGAAAAACACGGATAACTGAAAAAAAAGGATAATCCAAATCATAAAATTTCTACTTGTATGCATACATACTGTACATACAAGTTTTTCAAATTGTTACATTAACCTTTCCCTACCGGTGATGTATTTACTACACCTCGACTCTAATAATGGGAATATCGATATGAAATATAATACATACGGGGTTCAAAATTTTTATATTCCTCCGTAATATAATTACGAATCACATCACAGTATTATAGTATATGAGTATTCATCTGCAGCGACGGAAATAAATAATTTGTCGGGAAATTGGGAATTTCGCGAGTTTTAGTCCGTGTCTCGGCAGAAAAGAATTTTATCAGTTACATTGACGGTGTTATACGAAAATATGGGGGCTCATGTGGTAATTAACTCGAACTGGAATCTAAATATATGATGACAATACCTCCAACGAGTGTGGAGGCTGAGTGTGCATTTTCAGCAGAAAGTTACCTGGCTTCCAAAATCAGGTCCAATTTTTAAGTGTTTTACTTTTGAATTGTATTTTTATCTTCTCAGCCAGACGAAGCATTTGAAGGTGTCTTTTAATCCTAGTTTATCATGGAAAAACCTAGCAGTTTCCATACATATTTCATCGTCGTTTTTGATTAAGCCATGTAAGCATAGCTGCATCCAAATCTTCATATGTTAACATTTTCATACTATTTTGCTTCGAAGGACCTGTAGAACTATCACAATCTCTCGCGGATTCCTCTAGCTTATTTTTGTGTTTAATTATATCTCGAATAGTTTGAGCACCAACTCTATATTCTTAGGAGAGCTTTAATCTTGTTCTGTGTATATAACACCCCATGTATTATTCGAGAGTTGCCTCATTATCCGAGTATTACAACACTTTTTTTAGTATTGTGTTCGTTTTGTTGTATGCAAATCGAATAATCCACACCCGGATAATCGAAAAAACACTGTAGTAGGTACTAAATAACATTATTTTTTTTAAATTTTGCAGAACGAGGCTTAGCGTTATCATACGGGTTTTATATTTTTGCTTCATTTGCTGAAAATGTTAACAGTATACTATTTTTGCAATTGTGTGGCTAGATTTAATCAATTCATAATCAATTATTCCAACGATATCTCAATACATATAAAGACCATTCCATTGATAAAAATGTTTTAGGGGTTAGAAACAGGCATCTATTGGAAGAAAAAGATAATATCTTTCCGCATTAATATATTGGACGTTATCCATTTTTAACAGTTTCTGATCAGAGAACTTAATGGATACATTTCTAAAGGAATGATGTAATATATTTAAAGGTAATCATGTGCTTTGAAGTACTAAATTTTGGTATTTAC
Source organism: Stenopsyche tienmushanensis (assembly GCA_008973525.1). NCBI lineage: Eukaryota > Metazoa > Arthropoda > Insecta > Trichoptera > Stenopsychidae > Stenopsyche > Stenopsyche tienmushanensis. The sequence goes on along the minus strand of WACJ01000167.1, from coordinate 145,787 downwards.
TCTAGAATTTGCGATTAAAGTCATCTTATAGATATAATCCTTTTCCTTGTATGATAATGATGTATACTTAAACACAAGTTTTATGTAATAAATTTAAATTACATATTTCAGTCATTTTATAGACCTAATCACATCATGTTTTGATTGAAGAAAATATTTATTCTATTGTATAGTTTCAATGTCAAGATTTTGTATTAATTCCGTGATACTTTAACATAACAAAGGTTTCTTTTAAGCCCGGAGCTTATTTAGCAAAATAATGAAAGCTGTAATTATTATCAGTCAGAATTGGATAGGGCTGGCGGGATATCAGGTGAAATCCCAGTAGGTCGACGGGTTCCAAATGAATTATTTTTGCATTCATATTGCGTGTAATGATTAATGTTGGGGTTAGTAAATCTGAATTAATGAACTCTTGAAGATTTCAATGAAGAGCTATTAATGATAATATGACTTATTTAACAAAATTATGTTATTCGCTCTCAAAAAGTTATGTATCAATGCAATTTGATCTAAAGAATTGAATATTTAATCGTATTTTGCTCAAATAAAGATGAAAGATCATTTAATTTGATTGCCTGAAATAATTTCTGAGCTCGTCTTAGGACATTATTAATTATCAAACAATATAAAAAGCCTTTGAATGAAACTAATTGTGATGGAATATTAAACATAATATATTTACATCCCCGAATAAAGAAGAATCTTCTACTATCCAAATTACCATCATTTCAAATATAAAATTCTCAAATAATACAAAATTTACATTTTTCTTCGGGGCGTAATATTCAATTATTTGATGTTCTTGTTAACATCCAGTCCAAAGTCCTATTTTTACCGGGAGCGAAAATATCGGCAAATTCCCACGGGATTGTTTTATCACGGGACGGGGAAGGTGCCGTTTAAACTTGCGGTCCTTACAAAAGTACATTCATCACATATTCCCTTTCGCACAGTATATTAGGCTCAGATAAGACGCAGACCTTGCCGAAGATTTACCTCGGCAATTGGATTGGGGTCCTCAACATATCTCAGAAACCCTTACAAGTGCGCACTAGCTTAAAGTAATCGCTATTGCTTAATCGTCTTGAATATTTTAGGCAAAGAAAGTAATATTTACGCCGGCAAAGACGCCTTATATTGTCTAAGATACGCGCACATAATTCAAAACCATTCCTGTTTTCTTAGTCTATTTAAAGCAATATAATTAATATTTTATATAAGCGAATTTTATTCGTGAAAATTATTTTTTTAAGGAAAATTCATATATTTATAGGCCGACATTTAACCTCCTGAGGAGTGAGCAAATTTAAAATCGATGAAGTCGTTGATGCAATAATCGCTTCTGTCAGCTCCCATCAGCGTAATTCAGTCAATTGTAAATAAGCACTGTTGATAGCATACAAGACCACGTCATATTTTTACATAATCAATGCACAAAAAATCGATAAATTTGCTCCTGCTTTAAAAGGAAATAATAATTGGACAAAGACTCATTCAACAAGCAGTAACGAACAGGAAGCAATTAAATAAATAAACACTGTAGATAGCACACAATATTCGGTTTTTTTTTGCGTAAACAAATAGCAAACTAGAAATCTAAATCATTATAGTCGATAAATTTGAGCTATCGATCTATACAATCGTTCGATGTATGCGAAAAGCTCTCCGTCTCTGTCTGCGTCTGCGTCCCAGGCCCTGGGATAGTACTCCTTTAGGGAATAAGACCAATTCTTAAACGTTTTAAAGCACCAAGAAAATCTTTGTCTTAGCTTTTATAAGAATATCACAAAATAATACTGAATTAAAGCGAATTTTTAAATTAAATATAGGACTGATCTGATATTTGTAAACGGTGATTAAATTATATTTTAAAGTATATGCACAGTATAATCATATAAAGGAATGTATGATATTTTTTTATGTACGGTTGTATTTTACTTATTGAGTGACCATAATATAAGTCTTAACCCTTTGATCAGTGAGATTTGATACTATCAAGAAATATTCAGACGAAAAAAGGGCTTCAGTATTAAGATTAAGAATGATCTTTTTTCGTCTTATTCTTATTGATATAATGATGGTTTTTCTCTATTATTGTTCTCCATTTTGATATATGATATCAATCTATTTTATTCAAATTCATTACATTAAGAGTTTGTGGATAAATATGGAATGAATAAATATAAAATTGATGGAAATTCCCTTGTTAACTTACCATGAATGTGGCTTTGGAAATAATACATGTTTGATCATTTATTTTCTGTTCCATTTAGATTCCGCAATCTATTTTTAAATGAATGCGAAAATATTTTCCTGATGAATAAACAACCATTTTAATGGAGTAAAATGAAATTTTAAGATGATAAAACAATATTTTTTTAAAATATAAATCAAAGTTTAGTTATAAGACTTGAACGATGTTTTTTCAAGCTTTAAAACAAAAATAGATGATTACTATTGTGATTGAATCCAAGCTTAAAAAATCTTTTTAGCAACACTCAATCTGGCGAGCTTATATTTTGCGATCATTAATCTCGACATGTATTTTGCGTAGTAAGATAAAATATCTAATAAAATCATTTAGTTGTTTCCATTGAATATGTTGTATAAATATAGATCGGTATTGTATAAAAGTTATCTTTTCATTTAAAATTTCGCCCGAAAAATGGAAAGAGGTTTTTGTTCGATACGAGACAAGGTGCGCCGCGAGCTTTTTCTTTGTCGTCACTTGTATTTCTTAGAATTCGTTTTTATAATAAGTGAACATATTGTGTGAGTTGCGTATAAAATTTGCGAATTTGTGATGCAATATCGCAGTTAAAAAATATCACAACGTCGATCACATCTTTGTGAATTTTTAATTAAGTAAATAAGGCATCGGTTAGATTGAGATGAATATTAAGAGGAGTATTATGCCGTGGTAGGCTTTCATTAATTACGAGTCAGACATTGTATGTTTAGAGTTAACGCTCCTCTGAAGGTAATTATTCCATCGACGGGTATCTTCAATTGAATAGATTTAACTATGCCAAATCAAAATAAACCTTATTTGAATTATAATGCCACCGTAATCAGACCAATTAACGAATTGAACTGAATAACTCGTTTGGAAACGAGCCTGTCTGGGCTTCGGGAATCTCATAATTATTCATGTGCAGGATGGTAGAAATTCGAATTTCGCCCCATGGCGAATATTTCTCGCGCTTCCATTCGATCGACCGTGATTTGGATGCATATTTTTGAGTGAGTAAAATAAGGCTCGGTCTCATATGCCACAATATGTATTGGATTCCAATCCATTTGCCTTGAGTGAGGGTCGTAAACATTTGCCAGCAAGTCTGGGTGTTTGCTAAACTCCCGGTTGCGTCCATAGATCAGCTGGGACTCGGGAGGTTATTACCCTGAGCTTTCAGCTTTTCTGGAAAAACTTTTATCTGAAATCGAATTTTGTACTTCGATGGTCCAACAACTGGCGTAACTTACGCAACGCCGGCATAAATCACTTTTTAATTCCCCGTCGCGATAAAAAGATATTTATTCAAAGTTTATTCGAACGCTTTAAACTGTCCCGAACCACTACCGATTCGAATTTCTACCATCTTAACTTTTCGCCCTTAGCGAAATTATATATTTTTTGAAATATGTATTTATTTCAGGACCACTGAAATATATATTTATTGGAGAAACGAGGTGATTCAATGTTTTTACTACATGAACTCCATTTTTACCTGCCCACATGATATCATTAATCTCATCACGTAAGATTAACCTTTGAGCGCCGACACAGCATTATGCGTCTTTGCGAATTTTATAAGATACAGGCTGTATAATAAATTGTATTTATCCTTGGCTAAACTTTAAGAGATTAGACTCGTGTATTGTTACATTGAAATTAATTAAGCATGTCTTTGATTGATACAATATAGGTTTGAGGCGATTTTAAATGGATTTGCATGCTATGGGAAAAAAACATCAATGGTATGTAGGATTTATTAATTTTGAAATAACTCATTTGATTTTCATCATCAAAATAATATATAATATATTAAGGGATGTTTAAATAAAATACTGCTTAAGGGTAACACGTTTTTACATGAATTTGTATATTTTTTTGAGTTAATCTATTTTTAAATATATTATCCGTCGCCATACGCTGGTCCTTCTTGAAGCTTAAAGTTTTTTCATTACCATCTCATTATGGAGTCAAACAAACTTTGCGCTTAAAATTTTAAATATTTCATGTAATTTCAGCTTAAATGCTTTGAAGTCTTAAAACAATTTTAAAAAAAATTAAATCTCCGCCGAAAATAACACAACTTTTGATATCTACAGCGTCTACGGTGTTTGCGATGCGTTGTTGATTCTGATTTAGCGTCCGAAAGACTACAAGAACGACTCTGTTACGAAATATTTCAACGTAAAAGACAAAGTTTTCAACTGTAAATGTCTTTATCTGGCCAGTGTGCATCGAGAAACGTAGTCAATGGCTTTTAAAAGTGTCGTTTTTGGTGGGATGCGGAAGATTTCCCTGTTACAAAGTTAAGGGATGATACGATCGCATTTGTACCGTGATTGAATTTTTATGTCAATTTATTTGGGACGATAATCTGAATATGAATTTGGATAGGCAATTTCCGTCCCCGAAGACATTTTATTAAGGAAAGGAAATTGCTACTAGATTTATAGAAAATCTCATGATTTATACTAATAAAACCCTTTTAAAAACCTGATTAAATAAATATCATAGCTTGAAATTTTATACGATGTTCTTTCATGTGTACACAAGGATTATGATTTGAAAAAAAAGTTTCTTTCAAATAAAATTAAAAGCATAATACAAAGCGAAACACTAATATTTATAGCTCTGATTTATGAAATTTGATATGAAGCCAAAGATTCAATACGCGCGATACAATTTATACACGAATGGATATTGTTCTGTCTTATTCGGCTCGAAATCGAGTTCAAAAGCTTTGGCAAAGTTGCCCAATTACAGTTTATATATTACGGAAGAATTAGCATCATACTATCCTTTCGTGAATTCCCCAAAAATATATATTTGTGGCTAAAATTAGACCGATAATATTCGCTTTTGGCGAGGAGAAGATAGCCGTGTGTTGTACGAATGATACTTGTAAATGTATATGAAAATCGGTGATACAACCTTAAGCGGGAGGGAGAATAATGAATGGGGTGAAAATAAATGTGCACGAGTACGTCAAAATAGAACCAAATGAGTAATAGGGTTGTCTTTGTGGAGACTACTCATTCTACCGGTCCTCAAAGAAAAAAATACATTTTTCACTATAAAAAGACGATTAAAATATACTAGATAGTGCTTCTGGGATTTATTTAATTTGATATGCTTGACTTTATAGATCATGCCACATTTTTTAAAACGACCACATTTAAGTTTTTGAATTGTAGATTTTAAATACTTCAATGCTATTATGGTTAATATTGAATAATGACAATAAATTATATTTTATAGCCCTGTATTTTAATTATATCATTGATCATCGTATAATGAAATACAGAAGTATTTAGAATTTTGAGGACTAAGTAAATTCAAGAAATTTGCAATAAAGTATGAAATATGACATCAATTTATTGAGAATAATCTCAATCGTTATAAAATCTGTGCATACCTAGCATCCTAATTTCAACAGAAATAATGTAATAAATGGATTTTTCTATTTGGAATAAAATGATGAAAGAAGGGAAGGTTCAATTTCATTTGGAGTATTTTATTTTGAAGTTGATAGATGTATTGACAGGGTGTGGAAGAAGCGTAACAACAGATAAAAGTATTTCATTGTCCACGAAACTACTTCCAAAACGGACTACTATTGTTAAAACCATCTGACGTAATATACTAGAATCGCTTAAATTTTCCAAATAATAAAATTTTAAGGAAATTGTTTAAATAAAACCATATTTCTCATATAGTATAAAAACGTAAATCAAACAAATTTAGTATAGACATGACAGATCAAATGGCAAGAAAATATGATGTCAAATTGAAATATTGCAAGTACCTTATCCAAGTAAAAAAAAAATCAAGATAGGAATTTGCTAAAGAACTTAACACTGTATGAAGAAGCTGCTTAAAAATATATTTGTATCTTCATTTAATAGAAGTTGATGGAATGGAATATTTGATTTTTCTTCCTTTTAATTTCGAACTTTTTAAGGGTAGTTCTGACTTTTGAAGTTTTATTACTTGATTTAAATTTTTCCGAGCATATATTAGCATCTGTTTACCTTTAGGACATCCTTTGAAACTTGGTTAAAGACCCTAGCTGCCTTGCTGAATTTCAATTTTATACTTGGATTGATGCTAATGACTAAATCAAGTAAAATTACTAATAATTTGTATTTTAAGGCCAAAATATAAGATTTTATTATACATTTTGCAGCATCAAGAAATGTAAATTTTCTCGTATAATTTCATCAACTAAAATTAGTGTCTAAATGTTGACAATACCTCTACGGTCAATTGAATCATCATCTGTTCGCTGTATTTTCTAGTACTGTTTTGTTATTAATTTTCAAGCAAATTTAATTTGTGACACTTAGTTTTGTTCAAAATTTGTGCTACTTAGATTGTACAATATTAAAATTAATGCTACAATAAAATGCTGTATGCTTGTTAAACGAAACGAAGGCAAACTTTTAATTGTACCACTTCTACCGTTGCTAATCTGAATGTTCTTCCTTATTTACAATTGTTTGCAAGGTAATTTCTGTATACAACTAGCAACTGTTGGCTATCTTTAACATTGTATAATCAAAACGTGTAAGTTACTGCATTATATAAATGGAGATACATTTCATGTATTTATTAAGCGTATAAAATTATTTCTTAATGATCTTTATTCATTAAGAAATAATTTTAACAGATTATTTTGTATGTATACTATAGGAGAATTATTTATGCGAACAGAAATATTGTATATTAGAAGAAGTTATAAAACTTTGAAAGCAACTTTCTGGCATTTCCCCGACCATAATTGACGTAAATTAAGGTGTTTGCTTAATAATTTGAAATTACGATTTATGGAATAGTCTCGAGACGTGTTTTCGGTATCCAGCTGTGAAGATTGGAGAGTTGCATAGTTGGTAAGTTGGGTGAGAGTGAGGTGCAAGTGATTGCAAGCACGGTGGGTGCAACTGTGTTTGGGGTGGTTGGGATGTTGTGGGTGCAGGGGTTGCAACCCCCGTGCAACGGTGTTCACCGTCGGGCGCCGGTCTGTCTGGCGCCGCGACCCCCACCTTCACTACACCTGCCTCCGCTGGACCAACTCCGATCACCTCTTTGCCTCCCCTTCAACACCGATTCTCAACCGGTTATCACTTTCAAATCTTCATTAAAAACACAAGCACTACCTATTCAATGGCACCCTTACCAACCATTGACATCCATTACTTCAATAAATTAAACCGGCAAACGTTCATTTAAATACTACCATTCATATTTATTTGCCTTGCAATTTAAAAAATGCAACAAGCTTTTAATACTTTTATACACGTACGAAAAGAATTTATATACATTTTTATATACTGTGATAATTTTGATCTTGGTTTGATGTGTCAATAAGGTAAAATGTATCAATATTCAAGTCATTGGCTGGGCTTGTTCAAGTTTGCCGACATCCTGTTTAAAACCTTTTGAAACCCCACTCGAAATTCCCTCTCGCCTTAATATATATATTCTATCCATGAAAACCCCGGAGCCTTAATAATAGTCAATAAAAAGAAACTTTCCTGTTGCCGAAACTTAAGCCCAAAACTTTGCGTGAAAAGTCAACGAATCGTTATTAAGTCATTATGTTTAATACTCACATTTTTCATATTTGTAAAAGACAAATTAAATCCCAAAATCCAACAATGCGAATGAATTTTTATATTTTCTGCGTCCATTTATTTACTATGGGGTTGCGTTAATTTATATTACTAGCAAAGCGACTGCATCCCAGCACATGGGAGGGTTGGAAAGTATCATTTGAAACCTGTACGGACCAAAATTTTCATGATTCGCGAATGAATATTCATTTTCAAATTCGCTTAAAATCTATTTCGGGGCTTGTCCAATCAATTTCGTCACGCTCGGGTGTTTAATTTTTAGCACAGAATAAACTGGCAGACTAGCTGTAATCACATTTCAAAATTTTGCAAATCGCCCCGAATAGTACGCGAGTAAGGGTTAAATAGCTGCTGAAATAATTAGCGACTGGTGAATGTGTAATCAAAAAATTAACAGCCGACCGATGCCTTTTTATTCATTTTGAATAAATTTAAACATCGTCAAGGCAAATTTAGCTTATCAATAAACAAGTTCCATAAATTTCTACTAGCTGGTTATTTTACAATAATTTAAATGAGATAAGTGTTATCACATGGTGTATCTGCAAATTCAAACAATCAAATTTTATTTGGATTTATTGATACATTCCCTTGGTTTTAAGAAGGAATAATGTATTATGCCTTTATTTGTACACCATACAATAATCATTAGCTTTTTTGGTGCATTCAAAGCTTTGGTGAGTGTTTTGGAGATTCATTAGATCTTTGCTTGGAGTCAAATAAAAATATTTTTTAACATAAGTAATAATGTTATTTTAATATGGGGCTTTATCGATACGAATTATCAAATTGATTTTATGTTTGTCTTTCTAACAATTCGTGTAAGTAACAATTATTAAAATAAGATGAAACATTTTTAAACCTTTATCACCAACAACGGTTTTAGATCTTATTAGAAGCTCATTGTCGAGATTTATATTACCAAAACGAATTTTTTTGAAGCATCTTTGAAGTATTTTCTCACAAATCAATCTTTAACCGAAAGCTGAATCTCTGGCTCCCACTCATAATTTCCAAACTTAACGTGCAATAATTATATTTCTAAATCACTGGATCGCAAATATGCGATTGTACTCATCAAGATGAAGATGCGTTCCATGGATTTTAAAAATCGCATAACTTTGAAATAGCTATATAAAATATATTCAAAATCGAATAAAAAAAGTTAATAAAAAAAACAGGAAAACATTAAGACAATTAAAAAATTACATTTTAGGTAACATTTAAAGGACGTCTTGTATCATTGGTAAAATTTTAAGGATGTGTGACATCTGGCACCTCAAATGTCAGACATCCACTAGAGAAATAGTCCTTAACTCAAAAAAATAAATCACAAAATGGCGACTTTTCAAAAAAATTATTCAAGTCATTTTATGGCCTTATTTTGTCAGTTTTAATTTTGTTTTTAATACTTAAAAAATAAATTTTAACATAAATCTTATAGGAATAATAGAGAGCTATATAGAAAAGATTCGTACCCAGTTTGAAGTAAATTAATTAATTAAAAATTGAGATATGATGTCAACTGTGTTATAAAAAGTAGTTTCCAGAAAAACGCGTTAAAAGATTTTATTATGGTAGGAGCGGCCAAGTTGCCGCATCACTAAAATAGCTATAACTTTGTTAGTAGCTGAAATTTTGGAAATTCCTATAGAGAATATGCTTTTGAAAATTCCTTTGGAAAATTGAAAAAATGCAAAAAAAAGATTTTTTTTCAAAATCTAAACCAGAATAAAAGGTGTGATCGTATTTCAGGGATAGTAGATACAATATGATTTACACAGTCCCAAATTTTTTTTTCCAAATTTCGGTTAATGTCGATGATTTATTTCCTATTTTATCCAAAATTTGGCGATACGTACTCTTTATGAAATTAAATAAAAATAAAAAATTGCTTTAATAAAAAACGCATAACTTCAAAATCGCACAAAAATAGTCGCACAAAAAGAAGATTGATTGTATTATCCTTGTAAGCAATTGGTGCGCTGATTTTAATTATATCGGCAATTATGTTTTCCAACTGTTTCTTTAACGTTCGTGATTCTATTACTTCTATTTATTTTTTTATTAACAGCATTTCAGCATTTGGATGACAATTCTGATTTAGAAATGTTCAAAATCCGATTAATTCTATATATATTCGAATTTATGAATATTAAAAAGGGCAAATATATTTGAATATCGAATATTCGATTGGAATCCCAATCTTTGACTAACTGAAATTCCGTATCTTCATATGGTACTATGTAATATAAATTAAGTTCTCAAGCAAATGCTTAATCCATTTATTCTAACTCAACTAGTACTAACATATTAATTCTCATCAATTTTCAATCAATTAAATTTTCAATATTTATAGATGCATTATCATTTGAAAAAATATTTTTTGAAAAATGCTAGCTTCATAAAATTCATTCAGTAAACTAATTTACATTTATTCTTATAGCTCATTCATGGCTTTCGGTTATTATAGTATAATATTTTTATGTGAAATGCCAAGTATGATTTATTTTCTTGAAGCTTTTCGTTATTTAATTATGATAGTACTATGAATTCTTCTTTATATTTACTACATGTTGTTAATATATATATTCATGTGGTTATCGTCGATAATTGATTGTATGCTGAATGCAAAAGAATTCCTGGATCGTAATAAAAGAAGCATCGCCCGCTTCGTCGTCGATTACTAAATCGTTTTATGCACTCGGTTATGGCCGATAAAAATTGCATTTGACTCGAAATGGGAAACTTGTTTTGACGTTTCGAAAATATTTCAGAGCTGAAAATCAAAGCGCCAAAGCTGAGAATAGAGACGATATACGTTTGCACCAAACGAAAATGACGAATATTGGCGCCATTAAATTTTATGCATCGCGCTTTATGTCGGTCTATGTAGACGTCGAGTGCGAATGCGAATTGCTCACATTTAAAAAATAAATTTATGCAATAAACTTTTTTTGACCTTTGGTTAGGTTAACGGCTCATATGTATGTCAATAGGGTCGGAGAGTAAATAATGACGTCAGATATGACGGAACTTTGGCACTTACCATAAAAAAGGCGGCTTCGCGCTACCACAGCCCTAGATAATATGGTGAAGATGGACTTTGGGGACTCATTTGGGACGGGACCATTTAATTTATTGATATTTGTTAGAAGCGTTGACCATTTGTCCGCTATGGGGGACTTTTGTGTCCGATAAAGGGACTGCTGCCGGTATAATGGGCCGTGCTGAATAAAAGTTTTCGCTATACGGCTGACGTGATAAGGAGCAAAACAGGTTTTTTCTATTTTGTTACAAATTATTATTTGGGTTAAGGTAAAGTTTTCCCTTTTTATGGAGCAAGGCATTCATTTGTGTGTACTGTTTGATGTAAAAAGTGCCAAGCACAATACTTTGCCCCAAAAGTCGTGCGAAACTAAAAGAATACTTATTAAGTATTAATATTAATAAAAATGATACTTAATTTGAACATAAATTATTTTATATTATAATACAAATATCCCAATGCATTGCCTAGGCTTTATTTTTGTCATTACATCCACATGAGTTTTTAAGGCAAAATATCAGGTCAGTCCAAAAGTTCGTGCGCTTTTTGAGATATTTTTAAATAGTGTAAATAAAACACAATTTAAATTTTTAATCAATGATATATATTCCTCCACTATCTACAATTTCTCGCCAACTTACAGGTAGCTTTTCAATTCCATTGCTGTAGAAAGACACTGGATTTGAGTCGAAAAAACTAGAAAGTCCATTTTGTACATCCTATTAAGAATTTAACTTTTTACCTAGTAATAACATTTTTAAAGCACGAAATATATGAAAATTACTAGGGGCAATATCCAGGGAGTAGACAGGATGCAGAAAAAGCTCCCAATTAAATTCACTAATTTAACAATTTCTTGATATTCACAATTCTTTAAATCAATTTAAAGATCAAGCAATTTTTAGTATACAGATTATATTGTTACAATTTGAATCTTTTATAATAAAAGTCATATAATTAGCCCATTATACCATCTTCTATACTCGCACACATCTACTCTCTATTGTCACATAAACGTAAGAACATTAAGATCAGAAGACAAATTTACACAACTAGGCTCGCGGTCCCTCGCGGGCTGTTTTGACTACTCCCATACTACAATTTTGACTATGGAACCATTTGATTTTATTGATATGGACCTGACTAGTTGTTATTACTTAATACCTGACTTACACCCATTTGTTCCAGCTATGTCTATTTTTTCCAGTTTGCTCCCAGTCAGACCAATTAAATATTATTTGATTGTGCCCAGTCGGCACTAAACACTTTTTTGCAGCTTAACCACATTTGAGTACTCCTATGCTTATGCTGATTTTATGAATTTTAACTACTGACCACATGACTAATACTTATTTAAAGATTAAATACTTAAATACCCCTATAGCATTATATAGCCCTATTAGTAGTAATAAATAGTAGATAAACTAGTTTATTTATTATAATAGTATTAAAATAGTTTATCTACTATTCATTACTACTTTTACAAACCATGGCTTGCTTGTCACTTGCTATCTTTTACATAGTCGACCCTATCCAACAATATGGAGCATGATGAATTTTACCGGTTCGAAACCAAGAATCTTTAGGAACAGAACAAGGATAAGAAGAACATCAAATAGATGGCCTCAAGGAGATGCATATGAAGAACTTCACTTTGCAACGAAAACAGCATTGTCTTCCGTTGACTTCTATATCGTCTTGGAATCCTTGAACTGAGAGGGTCAACCTGAAATAAGAAGCCACTCAGTCTCGAGTTCGCTCGGTATGTTTTCAGCCTATCCCGGCAAGGTCCAAGTGAGGAAAGGAGGGACTGGACTCTTTGCACTCGAGAAAGACCTTTCCAGTAGAATCAAAAAGGTCGTCTAGAGTAGTTTTCTACTGTCTTCAGAAGAAAACTACTCAGTCTTTACAAACCTCCTACACTCCCTATCGAGACAGTCGCGAAAGCGTTCGTCAATACGTTAATTCAAGATACCCGTTGGATGAGCGTTCGAAATGAAACTCGGTGGTAATGCTACCTTTAATATCGAGCCAATGAGGAGGCGAATGTATGATACAGACGTGATGGATGTAACCCCTTCCTGTGAATGGATATTGAAGAGGCCCATATTTCTGCAGTGGACTGTTTGTGGCTGCACTATGATGATGATGATGATGATGATGATACCACCTTTAAATTTAAACTCTAATAATAACATTTATATTATATTATCTATAGAATTTATATACGTGTTGGATCACAAATGTGATAGTTATAAATTGGCCAATAGTTTTATTTAGACTAAATTCGTCTGAAATTGTTTCGGATCCCTTCATTGTTTTTGCCCTTTGCTTTCATTCCTGTTGGAGTGTCATCATTACGCAGAATGGAGGGATGTAAAGAAACTAGGCCGTAAGGACTTTTTGCAATATTTCAATGATCTGTCTTTTCTTTCCATTCCAGCCATTACATTTCGCTCGGCTCCCTCGAAATAGAAATGACCAAATAAAACCGACCCCAATTTAATTTGGAAATTTCCTTGTTAATACTCAGCGGTTATAATTTGTAAATAAAAACTTTCCGAGCATTGTATGAGATCCATAAAATGGATAATAATCGCGCAATAAAATGTATAAAGTAACTAATAAACGCTCGCGGAAACGTGTGACTATTAAAATTTACGTTTCGCACAACGTTTTTACGCAAAAAGATTCAATAATAATAAAATGGTCGTTTTTTGCGTCGTTCAGGGATGGTGTATATAAAAGGCTGTTTTACATATAAAAATGTTACAGCCTTGTTAAAGTTTAATAATGCGTTAAGGGAATAATGCCTTTTCCGAATTTTTTTTATGATTCACTCTATCAACTTTGTTAAATTAGTGTTCTAAGAATATAAGACTTCTAAAAATATGCCACCGCACGAAAATTGCAAAACAATTTCGCATACAAGGAAGGAAACTTTTTAATGGGATTTTTAGAGCTTTATATAATATATATACATAAAATACATCAACAATATAATTTTTTAAATAATTGAATTAATCAATAAAAAAAAAGTAAAATTCATTCCTTCTTCACATGGCATTTCTACAGTAGTTATTATATAATAATTTATATGCTTATCAATTTTTAGAATCTAATCCATTTTATTGAATACGATTTTTTTATATGAAATTAACGATCGCGTTATACGAGGGCATACAATTTAGCACCTAATTTAAGACGTAAAAAAATATGATCATAACAAGAAACGCGTTTATGTATAAGCCATGGTAAAAATGAATTTTCGCAAGTAGACCGTTATTTATAGCCCAATATTTAAGGGTTAATTATATGACTTAAACGATCTATTTGTAGAAAGGTCTTTACGTCATAAATTAATATATAGACTTACGATACTCCAATTTGCGTCCCTTATTTGATTTAAAAATAAACTTCAATATAAAATAATGAACGAACTCTCGCAGTGGTTAAAAGTTCTCGGTCATTTAATTAAACAGTCAATCAGAAACGTTAAAGGTTTCCCCGGGAAATTATGAAAGACGATTAATTAAAGAAAAGCAAGTTAAAAATATGATATTTCGCAGTGCATAACATTAAATATTGTCAATCGCCATCGAACTAATTATCAATAGCCACTCATATATATCAAATAAATAATATCTCGACGTATGTTGTTGCGATTTGAGCGACCGACGATTTAATCGTTTGTGGCACAACTTTGGGGTATTTCTGTATATATAAATTTTGGCCGAATTGCCTGTGCTTGGAACACGTGTCGGTTATTTTCCTCGCTCGAAGCTTATAACTAAATTCACTTTTAATATGTGTTGTCTTACCTGCCATGAGGGAACTTATTTGGTCGTAATAAATATTATAACGAGCTTTATTCTCGGACAACCCGGGAAGAAAAAGAAGAAGGCTTATAGTATAGTTGATTATAATTTGATATATAAGATGAACATGGTCTTCGAACCGAAAAGCGCTTTAATCAAAATATTAGTAGAGCGAAATGAGCACATGAGCATAATATTTTTATACATATTGGATTTCTTGACGGTGTAAATTAAAGGTGGTTTTTTAAAAAAATAAACAATTTTAATATTGCAATAAATACAAAATAAGCGTTCCACGAGGAAACAAAATAAAAATGTTCTTAGCTTATTTTTTCATCATTAAATATGATTTATTTTTATTATTTTGTTTAAGAGTGATTGTTCGCAAATTGAAGACAATAATCGAAATTATTTACAGCAGACCCGCAATAATCCGGTCCTGGCGCCCCCTATAGTCCGACATCCCAATACAAGTATAATACATATATACGATAATGCTTCGTTAATGTAAAAAAATGCAAAAGTGTGATTCTGGACCGTCTAAATCGTAATGAATATTTTCGAGGGTTGGCAAAAGCTTAGTATTAATATATGTGGTTTTTTCATGAAAGAACATACGTTTATTTTTGGGCCCATATTGGCAATGAAAGCTTATGACGTTAATTCTACAATATGAAACCTTGTGCTGTCTATGTATATCTTAAATTTTTCATACTTTTTGGATTACAAGTACTTCTTTCCAAAAAAAAAAATCCGGACTAAAAGGGGTCAGAGGCAGTACTCTATAGTCCGACAAATTGGACAATCCGACACCGCCTTGAAAAACGTTTGTTGTATCAATTTACATATTAAAAATGTGATTCTATTTAAGCTTTGCCTAACCCTTGTAATGCTAAACATTTATATATTGTCGCAAAAGGCGCCGACAACGATATATCGTCATTGTGGGAGAACGCCATTTTAAAATAATTTTATAGAATTTAAAACTCTTGTTTAATAGATACACTTATTTTGAATGAATAATTAAATGCAAAATTGCAATAGCAAGCCAATGTCTGAAGTCACAAAATGCGTGTTGGGCAAATTTAACTAATATCATCAACTAAATAGGGAATGAAGTTTAGCAAAAAAAAATCAATGATATTACATCTAGGACTTTGAATCGTTATTATTTTTATTTCGGTTTTGGTTTCGGTTGCGTTCCTAATCTTTTATGGGTTCGTTTAAAGTTTTCGTTCAAATAAAAAAAAATGATTTAACCTTTTCAAACTGGAGAACATACACGCTACGTTCTAAAGTAAATCCTATTTATGCCTATTAATATGTCGCAAAAATAAAAGGACAGGGTTATTGTGCAAACTTGCCAGTTATCTTCTGAAGTAGTAGATTTTGCAAAGGCGTGATGATACTTGGCTAATGACATCACTCCAGAACAGTCAAAGGGGAATAAAAAAATTGGTCAACAATAAGAATGATGCCGTATCTTAATTATCAAAACAAACGCCTGCTCTCAAGACAACACAAACGAAAGTCGTCTTATCTTTGTTGAAAGAGCTTAATAGTTTATCCGATAATAAGTATACCTAAATTAATTATAAGTCAGTTAATTATACCTAAATTTTACGACGCTTTAAAGATTCTTTAGAATACGATTTTTGTTGAATAGTAAATATGAACATTTACGAGTTTTTATTAAAAATATTATATATCGAGAATGTTTAGACGCGTAGGGGTACGAATGTATGATGAGACGCAAGACACCCATCTCTGTCTCACGATTTCCGATCCGATAGGGTTAACCGGTTATCGGTATCGTTCCGGTTTGAAGCCCTGAATAAATCTGTCAATAATTCAATAATATTTAAATTTTCAACAAACATTCAAATACAATCGACGTTAATTTATTTTTCCTTTATTTTATGATATTTTTTTTTCGCAAGCCTCGCCAAATAAGCTTTAAACATAGGGTTAATATTTGAATAAGATCAACGCAAAGATGTAATGGCTAACCGTCAAATATATCTATTTTATACATTTTAAACGCTGGATCACTATTAATTATTCAGTCTTGGTTTCATCTCAATTGAAATTAACATGCCACAACACCATGAGCAATATCATTTCAAAATGGTTTTTACTAAGAAGCATTCTATGCAATTATTTCTAGCATGTTTTCTAAAATTGAATACATCGCATAAATATACTTCCCGGTTAATAAAGCATACATTTAAACACGTATTGAATATGAAACGTGACAAAATTGCAGAGCCGAATAATTCACCTCAATAAACAAAACTGCCTACGACGAGTTGCGACAAATACAGGAAAAGCTTCAACTAAGCTATTGATATTCGTGTTAATCCTGCAACTATATCAATTATAGCAAATCCAGAATGAAAATAGCCGAACGGTAGGTGGATATATTCGGAACAAACTCGAAGTTGGAATTATTGGTGCACAGTGTATACGCCAAATGAACTGGAAACGATTTACGCTATATTGAATAAATTGCATTCTGATAATTGCTGCAATTTGTACTCATTTGAGCTAACGGCCCCAGAATAAATATTTTTACCAGTGTTCAAAGGCCAATTCACTCGTTAGAATGAAATTTCGTTCGGTTAAAGTCAAATTAATCGTCATTTGTTAATCCATTTACCCGGTGGATAGGGTTGAAATAAATTACAAACGCAATTCACATACAAATTACCATCCTTAATTATTTAATGCGGAACAGCATAACAATCTAAAAATGCATATTTTTGCATAACATCATCATGCGATGGAATGCATGATCATGTATTAAAGATCGCCTTTATCGGGGCGTGTTTTTCAAGTACAGTGTATTCTCGATTATTCAGCTTCTTGTTATCCGTGCTTGAAAAATATTAATTATTTTTTAAAAATTAAATTACCACAAAAACAGTATTATTATTAAATAATGTTTCTTTTCTTCCAAACGAAAGCATTTTGAAAACAAACGATGAACTTGTGGTTGCAAAATTTTGGCGTTATACGAATATCATCAACGAAATGTCTTTATCGTCAAAATCGTCTGAAAACTTTTGCCGAGGAAGATGACAACTTGATCGATTCCTGGAAAAAATAAGGATATTAGATGCTATATATAGAATAACACAAAAGTAAAGGTTAAATTAAATCCAGTAACATTTCCTGACATGGAAACAGATTTAATGCATGATATACAGTAGATCTGCAATAATCCGACAAATATTTTTCTAGGCGTTGTCGAACTATAGAGTACTGCTCCCAACCCCCTGTAGTCCGGATTTATTTGGAAAGGATTACTTGTAATTATTACTGAATTAACGTCATAAACACCATGACGATTCTTAAAGCGTTTTAAGTCTTTTTGGTTATCTCCTTATAAAAGAACTAAACTTTCATACCCAATATGGGCTCAGAAATAGGCGTATGTCTGTTTCTTTCCTGAAGAAATCACGATTTAGGCGTTCCAGAATCACACTTTTGCATTTTTTACACAAACGAAGCTTTATCGTACACATGTGCTATACTCTATTGGGATATCGGACTACTAAAAACGTGGATAGGGAAAACATCGAAAAGTGGCTCGATCATGTTTTAAATGATCCAGGTTTTAAGCACATGGATGATTCAAATATCGTTTCTTGTGTTTCTCAAAAGGAAGAAAATTAGAGTGACAATACAGTTGAATTAAATACATTAAATATAAAACGACATGCCACTCAATTTACTGCAATTCCCATTGTTTAGAATATTTTACTGATCTCACTAATATTATTAAAGATAATAATAACTCTATAGACCTAAGCAAATATTGATCAAAGGGTGTGATATTTGGTGAATAAGTTGGATGGAGTAAAAGCTCTAAACCAAACTCATACGTTAATTCTGCAAATTGTGGCTTAGCACTCTTTTATATATGAGGCCTAGCATGTATAATTATTACATATTTTATAACTGCGACTCAAATGAGTTACTGCGATGATATTTCGTCATATACAGAGAATAATATTTATCATTGACTTTGGGATAGAAACAGGTATCCGTGGAAGCAGTTTCGATTAGGGTTAGTTAACACTATCAACTTTTCATCGCAAGTCAGATATCATGCATAAATTGTTCTTCGCTACTCTAATTCGAATTCATTGATAATTCCACGTATATTTACGGTAACTATACGATTAAGATGTCGTATAGGTAAAATGCGAATTGTTAAACATTGACAACTAAGGTTAATTAACAATTCCCCGATTGTCTGACGAGGATCCAATTCTACTAATGGCGTTGATGTATCATCGTTCAATTTATGAGGTCTTCCAATTATAGAAACATCCTTGAGGTTCCTATCGATGTTTTACAACAATATAATAATTATTGATATAATTTTTTATAGTAAGGAAATCATTTTAAATTCGTTTCCGAATATTTGTTAATGCACTATTTTGCAAGCCTTTAAAATATTACAATACATATTTATTCAAGTTCTGTTATTTAAACGGAATCGAAAAGAATTATCATTTGGGTACGTATGCTAAGTTGTCGTGGAATCTGATCCCTTTCGTTCGACTTTCCTAAAGGAATAAATAGCATCCTTGAAAGCCAACCCTAAGCTTTGATAGAGCACTCCTTTCTGTAAAAATTTAATGCCAAAATGATCGATGGATATTGAAAAATGTTCAAAGTGCGTGGGCTAAAAATATCCGCCGAATTGTGTACAAGACTACGGTCGATAGCGCGAAAATAAAACGATTCGCATTGGCATAAATATAAGGGCGAGATTGGAAAAGTTGAATTCAAATATAAATAAAATAACGACCCGAATGCCCTGATCAAAAAGTTTTTATTCGCGTTATTTGTTTATAGAAAAAAATAAAAGTGCGTTGCTACTTTTTATGAAAGAAAATGTTAACGAAACAATTGAATTGATCTTTTGAACTTGAATTACTCTCCGGGATTTTTATTGAAAGAGAAAAATGGCCAAGAGAACGGCGTTGAAATTGTTTCTTTATCAGATCACAGTAGGGGTGTTCAACTGGAATTGGATTCAATACAAGCCAATTTTACACTTTGAAAAATGTAATTATCTTATTAAAAAAATTGAAATTGTGTTTATAATATTTTAATGAATTTAAATTTTATTTTTGCAGGTGAGTCTATCAAATTCAATTTTTTTTGTCGATGATGATAGGTAAGTCGTATTTAAATACTGTAATAAATATTTTTTAGGCTAAATGTTGATATAGATGCTTATGATCCTGGATTCATATTATAAAGGTTTGGGTTGAAATCAATCCTGATTTCCTGAATCTGAGAAATTAAATACCGGGCCTATTAAAAAAAATCGTGCAATAAGCCTGAAAGTGAATGAATTTGCGACAATTATTAAAATGTCATTTATAAATAATGATAATTTTGCTATTGACTCATAGATCCTATCCTTCCTAGAGAAAAACCATATTCAAAATTTTTTTCATAGAAAATTCCCATATTATGACTGAAATTCTGTATTCATTTCTACAAAGCTGTCTATAAATATTTTACGTTAGTTATTTTTAAATAAATGTCGTCTACTTTCGATATAAGGAGGCTATGGTTTCAATAGACGTACCAAAAAATGTAGAGCGGAAACTATAATGTACATGTAATATTTATTATACGCGACTTACAACATAGTTTCAGTCTTGTAGGTATAAGTTTCAAAAATTGTTGTGAATTTCAGCAATAAGATCATCGCGATAGATAGCCCCTTTTGTTAACTTACAATATAAACTGTACTATAATTGTTATATTCTTTAAAGTACTTATGACGTTTATCAAAGCATGAATCTTAATGTGTCATATCCGATGTCGAATATAGGGGATTTCCATAGGAGATCTTACTAGGAAAAGGATTTAATGTGGTGGTTTCATTGCCTTCCACACATGGTAAAGTAAGGATACAATTATTTAGAAAAGTAGAAGAGGAGAGAATCTATGAGTAAGTAGCGAAATTATCATTATTTATAAATGATAATTTAAATATTGTTGCAAATTCAATCACTCACTCATGTGCGTCCCTGCATGACTTTATTAATCGCATTAGCATTTACTTTTTCAAATCCAGGAAATCAAGGTAAACCTTAATCGAGACGATCAATCAGAAATATTAATATTTCCGATCTCCCAAATGTGTTTGTACGGTGAACATTTTTTCCACATTCTGGATTTGAACCCGAACCTTTACAATATGAGTACAGGATCATTTCTTAATCTTATCTACATTTATCCGTATCAATGGCTTTTCTAAAACATATTATATATGTCACACAACAATAAACCACTTAATTTCCAATAAAATCTCTAATGCAAATAGTCTATGGTACATAATACATAAAAGTCTTAATTGTGAAAATATCATGGAACTATATAAGCGAGGTCAGAAAAGAAATAACTTTGATATGTTTGTTGTTCGTGCAGATTTTACTAAGCATTTCAAGTGTCCAAATAATTGAAATAAGCTTTGTTCCCACAATAGATGTTACAGGCAATAAATAAAATTTGAAGCATATTCCTCTTCAACGGACTAATTTCATTGGACCATCCGAAAGCTCGGTCCAGACTTGCTTCAAAGATACGAAAAATAATTGTCTGGCATAAAGAGGGGCCTTCTTGCGGTCCGGTTATTATTTCCTTTGTGCGCCTCTGGTCAGTCCAATTGGGCTTAGTCCGGTGATAAAGCAGTTTCATGGCAGACAAGTGGCAGGGGCCTGATTTCCCTCGGGAGACTCCTTGGTGTCCGACAAGCCACGACCCGGGGACCATTTGGCCACAATTACATACCCATTATGTATTTATGTAGGAACTCACTTCATACATATTCATTCTTCGCGCAGAACGACTCTTCATTCCTATATTTCGTTTTAATAAAGCAACCCGAGATGACTGCTTGAAAAACGCGTGATAAATTTTTGGGGGCGGATGGGGTGGTACTCTCGGCGAAAGTCGCGGGAAATGAAAAGCTCATGGATGCTTTACGTGCATTTTTCACGTAATAAATCTCGGCTAGTATATTCAAAGAGACGTGAATAAATTGCTAAGATTTGAAGCAGTCACTTCCGTTAGACGCGTACTTCAGCATTTCAACATTCATGCTCGTATACGTGATGTAATTTGAGCATCCTTCGGGGAGCAACCGCATATACATAGGCTTGTAAATGACTACGCGTAGAATGGGAGCGAAGAGGTAAATATTGTTAATGTCTAAAAAAAATTCAAACGATGTGTTGGTATAGTTAATCAGTTCCTGGACTCGTGTACAATAAGCACGCGTAAATTGAGGAAAACGAAATAGATGGAAATGTTCCATGGGGATTTAATAACACTGTTTTAATTATCTTCTTTCGTTTCTTATTGAAATAATTTAACAAACTAATGTTCGACATCTATGATGGTTTCACATTGGCAACACTTATTTTGGTGAATTTATAAGTTTAAAATCTATATGATGTTTTTTTTTGCAGAAATTGCGTAAATAACGATCACAAATGTAAAAGAAGAAGTATAACACTAGGTTTACGGGTGTTTCTTACATATTTATTTCTACGAGCATTCGTCAAATTTACATGTAAACGAAAATACGCATTTTTTAAAAAAATCAATTTATTCAAATTTATTCTGAATTAAACATTATTAGACTTAATTTTTAAATAAATTATTAATAAATAAAATTATTTTTTAAAAAAAATGTCATGGAGATGGTAACAAGAATATTAACGGTATATGATTATCATATTTATTGTGCATATTTTTTACTGACTTTTTTTTGTGCGATTTTGAAGTTATGCGGTTTTTTTAAAGCATTTTTTTTATTTAATGAAGAGTACGTATCGAAATATTTTGGATAAAATAGAAAATAAGTCATCGACACTAACTGATATTTGGAAAAAAATATAATTTGGGACTGTGTAAATCATATTGCATCAGCTATTGCTGAATTACGACCACGCCTTTTATTCTGGTTAAGATTTTTGAAAAAAATGATTTTGTTTCTTTACATTTTTCCAATGTTTTGACTTTTAAAAATACATTCTGCAAAGGAATTTCCAAAATTCCAACTACTTACGGAGTTATAGCTATTTTAGTAATGCAGCAGCTTGGCCGCTCCTACCATAATGAAATCTTTTAATGCGTTTTTCTGAAACTACCTTTTTCAACACGTCATTTAAATGTTACCAAAAAATTTTATTGTCTTATTATTTTCCTGTTTTTTATTAACTTTTTTTATGCGATTTTATATTGTCGTTTCAAAGTTATGCGGTTTTTAAAAACCACGGAACGCATCTTCACTTTTTCTATGTAATTCATAGCTTTTTTTTGTGCGATTTTCCGCGAAACGCATAAAAATCGCACAAAAATAGTTTAAATGTATACTGAATTTTATTTCTGCATTTTCTTCATAACATATTTTTGTAATATAATATGAACTCCTTTCTGGATATTTTTGATCCGGTGTATTCTTTATATAATATCCACGCGTTTATTGCTGCCAAATATAAATTACTGAAAGAAAAAAAAACTTAAAGGGACCATCGGTAACTTCCTTCTTTCACACTATATTTGTGTACTATCTGATTAACGACGTTCACACCAAACTTTGTTTTATTATAAAAAGTAATGGTTTCTGAAATCATTATGTTTAGTGCTTAGCAAAAGGCCGGGCATATAGAATTCTTGGAAATCTACGTAACTCAGTAGCTGTGTCCAGTCTTTTTTCAAAAGTCGATGTTCATCAATTTCAGTGCAATCTTTTATATATTTATTATGTGTCTGACAATTATCAATTCAAAAGCACTAGTTACACAATCCGACATAATTTCTCTTAGCATAACCAGTAGACCTTGTGGTGTCCATGAATATCATAGCTTTCAGTTTTATATACTGTGTCCGGTCAACTGCAATTTCATTTTCAGCTATTACATTTTGGGATGTGCTTTAAATGCTCGTCTTCTCATCCTCGGAAACAGAATGGAAATAATAATAGAAACGATGCAAAATGGTGGCAAAAAAAACCTACGGACTTATTGAGTGAAATCTTAACAAGTTTTAAGCCGGGCGCATAAATTGATGATTTTCGATGTGAGCATTTACCACCGAAATAAACACGTATCTTTGATCATTTTATGATCGGTCATAAAAACATTGAAGCCGGAAATATACATACATTTTAAAATAAATTCTGAATCATTCTGCGTTCAATTTTTATATTTTAAATAAATAATCATGTAATTTTATATGTTTGTATGAATAAAATACAAAAATGTCGATCGCCACGATAGTTATATTGATATAAAAGGGATATAAACTTCAGCAATTATTATTATATAATGTAATTGGGCTTTAAAGGATTCAATTTATTATAATTGTTGTATGGAAAAATTTAAAAAAATTATCTATGATGATAAAAATGCGGTAAAAATGTTTAGTTTATATAAGTTGACATCATTATTCGCGGAAAAACGGATACAATTTTCATTTAAAGAAGCTTCTTTTCAAGAAAATCACATATTTTTTGTATACAATTGATGCATGGATAAAAAAGTCTTCATTAAAATCGATCGTGGCACGTGTACTCATTAAATTACCAAGAAACTCCAAAAAAGGCTTTCCATAGAAATTTATAAAACCTTGCCTCGAATAATCATGTCGAATTTTTTGGGAAATCAAACACTGCCATTTTGTGGAAATGCTTTTTTTTCGAATGAAGGAAATTGCCGACTAGAAAAACACACATAAATAAAATAGAGGGACCGAATCAATGACTATCGGGGTATAAATCTGTTCGAAAATCGCAATGCTTCAAATCGTTTATGATGATATTGTTTTGTGAAATGGAGATTTTGTATTGAGATAATCAACTGTACAAATTTGTTCAATTAGTATTGGTTTTTGGATTTTTATAGTTCTATATGATTTTATATTCACATTTTATCCCTAAGGACTCATCAGTGAAATTGCAACGTGCCGTTTATAAAGCCGAAGATCTTTTATATACTTAACAGCGATTCATGAGCAGATTGAGCTATTTTCAGCTTAGACATATTGAGAGCAATCTGAAGACGAAATTTTATTTATATAAAGTGTGCCACTGGGTTGCACAGAATAACAAAATGTGGTACGTGATTGCTATCCTTAGCCGTTACGTGTAACACCTTATGAAACAAAGTCTTAATGGAACACCACCCACATGGTCGTTTTGCTGGTAAAGATCCCCTATGAAGAATTTTTAAAGAACGTTCGGACAAATTGGGTCGATTCGCCAATTTGCGGATTCCCATAAATATGGAAAACGCTCGGTTGCGATGTGTGGGAATGTGGACAGTTTGAGGAGCGATATTGTTACATGCAATGATCTTTGTATCAGAATAAAAAAATGATTGCTCGTAAAAGCTCCATCCACCTACTAGGCGAAAGCGTTCAATATTGCCTTATTTTCAGGAGGCAATTCAGGAAAATTGCCCCAACCGTGAAGCGAAAATTTTGCAACAAAAAATATAAAAGATTTACGCAAGGCTCTCGTTTTTTTTTACTAGTACATATTTATGAATTTTTGCACCCTAAAAAACTTGTAATATCGCATCGCACCGGTGCGTATAAAAAATTATATTCAAAGTTGGATATAAATGGGAGTGAAATTCAAAAATATTTATCCCCACACAAAGCTTAATACGATAACACATTCTGGACGGCGTCCATGAAAACAGGAGCATATTTGGATGCTGGCAAACTTTGGGTTCGTTTTTATAATGTAAACAAGTTTTGATATCGCCGACCGGGAAAGTTTGACCAAAGCTGTGATAAAAATATGATATTATTCCACTTTAAAATAATGAAACCGAAGCATTTTTTAAAGATAAAAATTTTAATCAAAAAGCTTTGTAATGTATATGTAAACTTACATTGGATTCTTGAAATAGTTATGCATTTAATACTTAACTATTTTCTCATATTTAATTTTGATACATGATAATTTCTACCATTGGGAATTTATGGCTCAAATCTAGATTGGAAAAATATTGTTGAAATTTGGCCATTTCAACAAATTTGGGAAGCACAAATATTTATTTAAATACTAAAATAAAATTATATAGAGCCACCTATGAGTGACTGGATTTGCAAAAATTATTAAAATGAATTATAAATTCGCTATTCACTTATAGATCCGAAATTTCCTCTCTTTAATTGACCATGAATGTAATATATATCTAAAACCGACAATTAATAATAGTAGAAATATGCTGCCTTTTTTATTAAAAGATCATATGATCATATCCAATGATTTGCATATGTGGTTTTTTCATGAAAGAAATAGACATACGCCTTTTACTGGGATTTCAGACGATTTTGACGATAAAGATATATTATTGATGATATTCGTATAACGCCTCGGTCCATTGGCTGGATCAAAAATGTCAAGGGTACAAAAATTTTGCAACCATAAGTTCATCGTTTGTTTTCAATATGCTTTCGTTTGGATGAAAAGGAACATTATCTAATAATAATACAGCTTTGTGGCAATCTTATTTTTTATAAAAGCTTGCACTTCAAAAACCCATTTCCTTATGAACCAATCTTCAAAAATATCTATCTACGCCTCTTTCTGACTATAATAATCGACATTTAATGCGTTTATGCACTGTTGGATCTTGATGTTAAGTGTACGTCTGTAGGAACTCTGAAAAATTAATCACTATTTGCGATTATTTTTGTATTATTTTTAAGTATAATTGATTAATTTCGATTCGCCGTTATATTACCAGCATTGACCGCGTAAGCATTATTTTCGGATTTTAACGAGATGCATGCCATGAAATATTTTATTGGGCTCGTATAATATTTCTATCCAATTTTCGTCTCCCGGACGCGTAAAAAAACCGTTTCGCTCCGTTTATTTATTTAACTATCATAAAACTGAACTTTATTAGGTCTTCATATGAGAAGATCGTATCTCCCCATCGATTCCATATTCACATGTTGCTATATAGTATGCCGAAGTTTGTTTGTGTATTATTTTGGGCAAAAAGATAGCAGCACAGATCTCATCGGTCAAATGAAATTACAATGGTTGAGTTGATCCGTTATCCCAGAGGCATATTTACCATGAAATGTTTACCCTGAGGTCGCCCACCGGATTATACCTTCGTCGAACAAGATCAAAATAATGTGATTATATGATTGTTATTTTATTCAGAAGCTACTTGAGACTGTAAGAACTCAGTTGATTAAATATGGACATCGATCGATTTTGCTTCACGTAAACATGGTCTTCCTTGATGGCGTCTCGAGTAATTAAAGAATTCATTAATATCTTGGGGGTTGCACTTGAGGTCAAAAAATAAAAACATGTCAAGATTCTGTGAACATCAAGAATTAAAACGTGATCCGTAATAGAACAAACGCCAAGGAAATTAGGAAAGTCTTTCTGCGACCAAATTAAACCACAAACAATGTATTAGGTAAAGCGGAAAGAAGTGTCATTTTTTTTAGCTATTTGGAGAAAAATTATTTTAATAAAAGCTATACAATAATCAATTAAATATTTTCCATTGTTATTTATAATCACCCTCCACAGATAACTTTTTTATGCCTCTTTCGTAAAATTCGGCCGGTTTTCCACTAAAGTAAGAATCCAAATTATTTTTCACTTGTTGCACAGTAGTGATTTTTTTTTATCGCGAATGACTTGAAAATATGATAGTCTAAAGGTGCAATATCAGGAAAATATGGTGAATATTGCAGCACTAACAAATTCAGCTCCCTTATTTAGTTCTGTGTAATCTTTGATGCGTGTGGTCTTTCATTATCATGCTGTTTCTGCTTCTGCTATTTCTGCTTTTAGCCTATTTAATTGTGCACAGCATAGCTATGCTGTGACAATTTGGCCAGGTTTTAATAATTCGTAGTGAATTACGCCAAAAAAATCCCACCAAACATAAAGGTCCTCCTTTTTCAAGGATAATGACGATTGAGGTGTAGAAACAGGTACTTGATTTGAAGAAAGCTACTGTTTTTTTCTTTATTGGACTGTTGTAGAAGACCCACTTCTGATCCCCAATAACGATCCTTTTCGAAAATGGATCGGTTTCATACCTGGACAATAGCGATGAACAAATGATTAATCATTGTTCCAAGACCGTTGATGATAGCCCGCGTTGTACCTAAATTCCCTGTCTATGTTTTTTTTCCCGAATCATTTCAAATGGTCTTTTACTTTTGACCAGGGACAGCCGATGTCTAGCGATAATTCCTTTATTGTTTTTCGAGGATCAGATTTTACCAGAGAATTTAATGCGTCATCATCGATTATTGAAGGTCGTTCTGTATTTGGTTTATTTTTCAAATCTCTGTCGCCACTTTTGAATTTTTTGAACCATCTATGGCATTTTCGAATATTCAATATGGTGCCATATGTATCACAGATGCACTGGGTAGCTTCTTTTGCTTTTAATCCTTTATCGAATAAAAACAGTAAACAAGATCGCAAATGGGTCTTATCAATTTCTGGCTCGAACATTTTCACTATGGCAAAAAATATTTGAAAAAGTAAGACAAACAACAGAGCTTCAAAATGACACCAATCTTGACGTCTTTACTCGACAGCAACCAGACGGCAAAGACGCAACCAAAAAAATGACATTTCTTTCCGCTTTATCTAATAGATCTTTTTACGTATGAACGAGTTGCGATATCATCATTATCAAGTAAAAAAATCAGGCTCAATCCAAATAGAGACTAGGACGAATTAAGGGTAGTTTTTCCATTTTCTTATTTTATTCTCTTGATTGAAATTAAAAATAGCATTCTTACGCTCTAAATAAAGATGCAATGTGAGTTTTGAGATTTTTCCTGCTTATTTTACATTCGAATTGTAATCAAACGCATTTCATTCACTAAAAACAAACACTCAAATTTAAAACTTCCCGGAAACATCTCAAATAGATTCCAAAGACATCGGTGGGGAGTTTTCATAATTAAATTTGTTCAGCCTTTACAAATAATCCGAGCAGCGGAAATTTGCTTTAAATGTGAGAGGACCAAGAACAAGCCCCCCCAAAAAAAAAAATGTGGACAAATAAGAACAACATTCACGTCACGTTGCGGAGTTAATCTCAAATAAGCGGTTTCATTTCGCCGATTTCTTGTGAATTCTCACTTTGGATTTTCATCCCGAGAAAAGTTCGAGTGGAACTCCTCCTGCTTCCTTTTGTGGAAATGATTTATTCCTTCTTTCGAAGTTTTGTCGTCGCATTTATTATTTTATTAGAATATTTTTTGATGCCCCGAGCGTCATTTGCAAATATAGGCAAACATGTACTTATAATGATAGCAAATTTGAAGCCCCAGAATAAGTTGAGTTTGCGTCAGAAAACTTATAAAATCGACAGTGAAATATTTGTTTTCGCGAGATAAAAAAAAACATTTTTTGAATAATTTGAGCGATGAATCGAGACAAATTTGGAATTCTCCGAAGAACGCCCGATGAAAAATATTAGAGCTCATATTGTCACTAACTGAAAAATAATAACTTAATTGTAGAGCAGCTTCGGATAAAATTGAACATAAGAATGATTATACAAAGCTAAGCTTTTGCTTAATTAATTTACCCCCTGAATCATCCCCTTTCAAATCGATTCGCCCAATTAAGTTATTATCCAAAGAGTTGAACATCGTCTGGTAGAATTTCATAACTATTTTATTGTTTTAAGCGGAGATTAATTTCTATTTAATAATAATCAAATTATTACAAAAATGATTATTTTTAAATATTTGAGCATCTTCCTACTTAATATGGAATAAATAATAATATGACATACATTTTCTTTTGCATTGCAAATGGGTTGAGGGTGTTCTGGTGGAATAAAATAATGAGAATAAAATTGGGATTTGCATATAAGATAGAAGCATCTATGCAATCTCATCCCTTGGACAGTTCGTTATATTCAAGTAAATTAGCTTAGGAAGTTCCTTCGTCTGTTACTAGTTTGTGCTGGTAGAACTTGAATTGACTCTAACTCAGTTGGATATTTTTAATAAATTGTTGCTGCAAACATCCTCATATTTATATGCAAATCCACTGACTATTTGCATATTGTTTGCAAAATTGACAAAACTGAAAATAGGAGAATCTTTCAAAAGAAAATTAATATTTGGTCTTATCTATCGCTCTTTGAATATATAGATCGAACCCAATATACAATATAGAATATTCGATAATAGTATTTATTGATAAAATAAATTGTCAAAATGTATATATTCCAACAACTAATTCATAATCTGTTGAGTACCATTTCAATTGTCGGACTTTCGAGCAGCGATTTTGTTCTCCAAAGTCAAAAAACTGATAATCGATAATAAAGTTGAACTGATATTTAGTCAATTTTGGATTAGTTTATTAAGGGCTCGCTTATGGTAAAATTTCTTATTTTATCCTGAGGCTTTAAATTTATGTAAAATTGCCATTTTTTATAAAATATTTAAAGTGAATTAAAATTGAAAAGTTACTAATCGGTTTTAGCTGTGAAGAGGTGCGGTAGTTCACCCGGTCTCTATAGACCGCAGACATGACTAGCCCATAAGCCAATTACTTTTGATAAAGGTTTAATTATGTAAAGCGGAAGATTGAGACTACGCCAGAGAGAAAATTTCATACAAGAAGCATTCCTTCGGGGCTAAAGATAGGCGGAGGTAACTCCTGAAATTAGTCACAAGTCATACATGGCCTGAAACTTTATGTTTGGCTCTTCGATGCTAATTTTAACATCGGAGCTTATATCTCGCATCGTATTTGATATACGGTACGAATCGGAATTCTCAGGAAGTATTTTGATATTTGTATCGGTAAAAGATTTTAGCGAAGACTTAATACAGTCCACTTTGTTGCGGCGGCATCTGCATATAAATCTTACCATTAATAATCTTACTTCCATAACTATTTATATACAAGAGATATGCACTGCTGCACAAGCAAACTTCTAGTCGGAGCCAAGATAAAGTAGAGTTTCTCAACTTCTTGAATAATTTTTAAAACATATAAAGTATCTACGTCGAAGTGTATTTTTCTTCAAATGAAAGATCTACGCTTTGGGTTCTAAAAAATGGTGTAATTTTGAATCTCTGTTGTTTGTCTTACTTTTTCAAATATTTTTATATTTTTTTAGCCATAGTAAAAATGTCCAAGCCAGAAATTGATGAGACCCATTTGCGATTTTATTAACTGTTTTTATTCGACAAAGGATTAAAAGCAAACGAAGCTACCCAGAGCATCTGATATATATGGCAACATATTGAATATTTGAAAATGCCATAGATGAAATTTGGGTACCGTTCGAGCTGTCATCAACGGTCTTGGAACAACGGATAACCATTTGTTCATCGCTATTGTTCAGGTATGAAACTGATCCATTTTTTTAAAAGGATCGTTACTGGGGATAAAAAGTGGGTCGTCTACAACAGTCCGATAAGGAAAAACAGTGGCTTTCTTCAAATCAAGTACCTATTTCTACGCCTCGGGCGTCATTATCCTTGAAAAAGGTCCTCGTTTGAGTTTGGTGGGATTTTTTTGGCGTAATTAACTACGAATTATTAAAATCTGGCCAAACTGCCACAGCAGAGCTATACTCTGCACAATTAGATAGGTTAAAAGTGGAAATGCTCAAAAAGCGATCAGTGCTAGTTAACAACCAAATAAGAATATTACAACATGATAATGCAAGACCACAGGCAGCAAGGATTACGCAGAATAAAATAAGGAAGCTGGATTTGGAAGTGCTGCAATATTCACCATATTCTCCTGACATTGCACCTTTAGACATATTTTCAAATCATTCGCGATAAAAAAAATCACTTCTGTGGAACAAGTGAAAAATCATTTGGATTCTTACTTTAGTGGAAAACCTGCCGAATTTTACGAAAGAGGCATTAAAAAGCTACCTTATCTGTGGAAGCGGATTATAAATAACAATGGAAATTATTTAATTGAGTAATATCGTATAGCTTTTATTAAAAAATTTTTTTCTCCAAATAACAAAAAAATGACATTTCTTTCCGCTTTACCTAATACATTGTTTGTGGTTTAATTTGGTCGCAGAAAGACCTTCCTAATTTCCTTGGCGTTTGTTCTATTACGGAACATTTTGAATGGCGATTCCTTCCCCCTTGGTTGTTTTCCGTATAATTTAATATTATTCAATATTGTAGCTCGGCAAACAATATTTTTTCGTGTAGATCAAAGATTAAGACATGCCACGTCAAACAGCTTTTTTTAACCGGCCCTAAAAATTTATAAAGTAAAAATAGGCTCTGCCACCTAATAGGACTGTTACACGACATCTTTGGGGCACTGCAAACATAAAAACTCGCTCATGACCCGAAATAAAAAAAATAAAAAATTATAATTTCTTAATAACGCACGTATATAGCTCACAGACCGGAAACTTGTCAAACGCGGATTAGTATAACGCGGTATACATTTTTTTTAATCAACTCAAATTATATGGGACAATATGTAAACGATGAATGCATAGAAAATAATAGCAGTTTGGATAAGAAACCATTTTTTTAAATCAGCGACATATTTATAATTTATTTTAATATTAATAAATATTGAATTTTGATATTAGGATGATCTCGAACATTTTGTTATCAATCATGGCGTACAGATGGCGATGTGTTCGCTGACATTGTTAAAAAGTCAATCAAGATCATTTCAATTTCACAAAATAATGTCAAAAAATTAATGAAAAAAATATTATGTTAATATCTTATGCTTTGGTTATATAACATTTTCTCTTTTAATAGGTTGCAAAAAAAAAAATTGTTTTTGAAAAAAAATTTGCAAAAAAGGTTAAGGGACGTTTCTACCTTGTTGACCGATTTTTTTACATTTTTTATGTGAAAAGTATTTAATATATAATGTTGATATTTAGTATGTTGACCCTCCGAGTCACATATTGTTTATAGTATAGACTATAATTTCTGTTTTTCCTCGTCGGTCTATAACTTCAGGAATTTCATTTATATCGACTTGAAATTTATTAAACGTATTCTTAAACATTGATTCTTTCTGATACACGAAGAAAAAAAAAATTTTTTTTTTGAACCAACAAGGTAGAAATATCCCTTAACTTTTCTTTGTATAATTTTTAATAAGATTAATTTTTAATGTCGAATATTTGGGTAAGACTGTTATTAATATTTTTAGCATAACATTCTTAGTTTTTAGCATAAATAACATACGATCTTTTTAGTATAAAGTTATCCTGAAAAAATGCTAGAAATTCATATTTAAACTTATTTACAAATTTAACGCAAAAAATATTCTGTCGAACGCTTTGGTATATTCAAAATTTTATTGAGGTTCAAATCTGTATGAAAAACACAGTCGGAGTTACGTCGCTGCTTTTAAAATCTATTACGTCGGAGTTAAAGGGATACGACAACATCGTTACGGTTTCACCGGATAAAATCCGAAATAATTTATGAGAAAAGCGATCGTAAAATTCACAACTATGGGTTTAATAGTTTAAACCGACCTTCGTTGGCTTTAAGCGCAAAACTTGGAAGTCGTAAAGAGAGCTTTCTTGCGAAAGGGTTCCTAGAGATCAGAGGGTAGTCGAAATCAAATTAGTGAATATAGATCACAACCGACCTTTGTAAATAGGAAGACTAGAAGGAGAGCATGATAAATATCGGATTTATTTGAATTATGTAAGAGAGCGTTTGAATATACGAGGGTCGATGTTCAAACGATGATTTTCATATTTGAGCTATTTAATGTTTCAATTTGTTGTACGACTCTTTGCGTGCACATTTTATATTTAATCCAAGCAAATTTTGAAGATCAGATGTCTCGCTCTAGGTTAAGCTTGATTTTCTGCTTCTGAAAATGTAGATTTTTTGCCAATTATTAAAATTGGGCAGGATCAACAATTAGTGACTAGTTTACGACAATATTTAAAAATATTGCTAAATAATGATCATCAGACTATGAATTATCAATTACAAACATAACTTAATCATATTCCAAACAACATTTAATTCATGAATATAAGCTTATTGATCAAATGTCGGTATAGTGGCTTAGATCCAGGACAGACAGAGCAGGCAGAGACGCCCATGAGTGAGTGATTGAATTGCAATAATAATTAAATTATCATTTATATATAATGATAATTTCTCTACTCATTCATAGATTCCCTCCTCTCCTACTTTTCTGAATAATCATATTCTTATTAAACGCGTGGAAGGCAATGGAAAACCACATATACGCCATGAAAAACCATATCAAAATGATTGGCAATGGTCCTATAAAAGGGATTGTTAAAAGTAGCTCGTGATAAGTATAATTTAATTCTGGCTAAATTTTCATCTTAAAACTATCCACTCAGGGTTTTTATACTATAGAAACGCTTTCACTTTTTGATTGCATTCTATTCTGAACTGATTTATTTTGTTTGGATGGATTGAACTAAACACAGAGATACATTTGCAAATGATAAATACAAGTCGTCCTTCCTTCAAGGATGTTGTAATGAATAGCTAAAGACCGCCCAGGTGCGTCCCTCTTCCAGTCTTTCACACAATTTAGCCAAAATAAATTATTGTTATTCGTTACGCGAGAAGGTTCTATTATATCATACTCGGTGCTTATTTGATTGGGCGTGGTGTAATTAAAATTGTGTTGAAACGAAATGAAAGACATATATCAAAAAGATACAGAAATAGGTCATAGCTATTTCCGTCGTCTGTAATTTTTCTGGTGATTAAAATATGGCGGCAGCATAGAAAAGCAGCACAAATTAAATTCAATTTGTTCGAACGTTAAGGGAGCAGGCGAGCGAAGTTAAATCAAATTGTACCCTATTCGTACTCTTTCTACTTAATGGTATTTCGATGGATCTTCTTTCTGAAAATAAATAAATAATGCCGTCTGCTATTCTTTATGTGGCAATTACTACATAAGTAATACTGGAAATTGTTAATCGAACCTTATGTTTTTATTTGTTCGATTTACCTCTTTTTACATGGCGACTATTTGTGCGGCACTCTCAACAAATCAATATAAAATATTGATAAGAACTCTCTCGGCTATCATAGAATATGTCAAAAAATATATTTCAGAACTCAAACATATCAAATACAAAAAAAAACAGCAATATTTTTTAGAACGCATAGATTAGTTTTGTATGAATTTCAAACCTCGTATAACACGGATTTGTATTCCAAGATGTTTTTGTAAAACCAAATGACCGTGTTATGTTAACTATTCAATAGAGTTCATTGGATGGAGGTTGTAGCATTAAAAATTTTTACTTGCAAAAATATGAAAAAGAGTGACCGCATTCTGAGCAATCCCAAAATAGACAAGTGTGCAACGCAAATGTTCCATTAGTACCACTTTTAAGTTTTAGCATAAAATATTTTCTTTGGTATTCCGAGGATGATATTGCGGATTTGCATATCAAAGAGCAGTTTGTTTGAATCCCGGGAGCGAAGAAGTATGTTTCGAAAGCATTATACTTTAAAATTGCATCGTCGATAAAAATATATGGACGCAATTTCATGGCGTAATCTTCGCAAAAAACGAAATTTTTGCAGAGCTTAATGCCGCGAAAATCGCGCCAGGATTGAAAGCTGCTCTATGCTTATTTCTACATTTTACATACATAGAATGAATTGATTTATTCTTGGTGATATACATTTAATATTTGTCTACGAGCTTAATCCACATGGCTTTGTGCCTGATGAAAAGCTTTATGATTTGCATCCAGACTTATATTATAATAAGAATCCGCGCGGAGCTTTTAAGATTGAAGAGCTTTATAAGTTGCGGCTTCATTTCATAAGCACGGGTGCATAACTCCATGTTGTCTCAAATTGTATGATAATTTTTAAAATGCAGATTTCTTCATATTATAAGATTTAATCAAAAAATTCATTCGCAAAGGCGACGTCTTTCTGGGTAATTACTGGATCTCTTTACATACATCTGTCCTTCAGTTATGCCGAGCTTTTCTGGCTTTAATATGTTTGTCAAGTGCCTATTCGACTTTTACGACGAAAACAAGCTTTCGAAACTTTTGCATTTTCATCTCAAAAAAAAAGTTTTTATTCTGCGCATCAAGAGAGCTCCGAGCAAGAATTATTTTTATCACTTTAAAACGCTGTACGTTCATTTTTTCCTTAAACACATGATATATAGGGATGGATTTTTGGAAGTTTTTTTACCGTGGGGCCCAAATTATGTCTTGCTAATACCTCCGATGATCGCTTTGGGAATCGTTGATATTATAAGCGACACGAAAGCTCAACCCTTAATAAATGTATGTTCATTTGGAAAACTTTGTACAAAACAGTGCAATTCAATTCAAAATTCAAATGCAACTCATCCACATGAATATGTGCAATACAATTTAAACGCTATTTAACTTGATATACTTTAAAGCTCATCGTAATTAAATTTCACGAAGCATTCTAACATAAACAATACACTTGAAATTGATTCATTATATCATTCACATATCATTATTAGTCGATAAATTTGGGTTAACGATATATATAATCGTACGATTTACGCAAGATACTCTCTTCGTCTCTGTTTCTCTCCAAATTTAACGTGCAAGACACTCTCCATCTCTATCTGTTTCCGAGCTCAGCGTGTAAAAATACTCTTTCTGAATCATTGGAATTCGGACACCAAATTGTGTTTTACCTCTTTAAGGGGTTAATCAGTGATTACATTTTGAAAAAGATGATTTCAACACAGAAGGATGACGAATGAACGTATGCTGACTAGACTGTAAAATAGACTCTAATAAAATAATTCTAATGATAAATATGTAGTGTTAACTTTTTTATGCGATTTTTGGTACATTCTATCACAGTAATTTGAAGTTATGCGGTTTTTAAAAATAATGGCAACCTATCCCTCAGTTTTCTATGCAGTTCAAAGTCTTTTTTATGCGAATTTTTTATATGCGAATTCCCCGTGGAACCTATCTATCGCATAAAAACAGATCCGAGTTTAATTAAAAGCTGTACTTAAAAAAATACAACTGACTATACTTAAAAATGAATAGAAATGTTTAGCTAAAATATTTAATGGAAAGAGTCAGTAAATTAATTTTGCATAATGGGATAGATCATTGAATAATTTCGTAAAAACGTCCATAAAGTATTATGAAAATTCAGATAAAAAAAAGATTTTTTTGAATATATTTTAAATAATCCTATAAATGATCTCATTATAACTTCAATATCTTGTGCAAAGAAATATTGAATAATCTCGTATTAAAGAAAATATACGGTAGAACCTCGATTATCTGGACTAATTGGGTATAAAAGTAGTCCGGATAACGAAAATCCGGACAATTGAAAATAATCATAAAATCAATGATCGATTTTGGCTTTATGCTAGCTCTTATTTTAGAAGCAGCCAAGTCGCGAATACTCTTAAGATATATAAGTTGTCCTGAATTATATTATTCTTGGTTCTCAAGTCATTTCTTGGTGACATCCAAACACTGGAAAGCTTCAAGATATGTAGGATCAATATCTCCCCAATCGCGTTAGGATCAATTTTTCCCAAATCGCGTTTTGTGAATATCAAAGAGCATGAAAATGCAAGATTTAATCAATTTTCATCACTTTAAATTATTGTAATCTACGAATAAAAGAATTAAATATACATGTGCGATATTTTGACATAAACTTTAAATCATGCAAGAATTTTAATATCATGATTTTCCATTATTTGGGGTGTTTATCTACGCCAAAAACAAACAGGTGGATTCCGACTTGTTGCAAATCTCTGCGAAAGACAAAGCAAACGCAGCAAAAATCACCGCTTCTAGAACCGCCAAGAAAATACGTTGCGTCATTCATGCCATCATGAAAGCTAAAAAATATTTTCCCTTTTAGATACAGTGAGACCGTGTCCAATTTATATCAATCATGCGATAATGAAGACCCCCAAATAGGAAAAAATGGCTGCAAAGCCACCCTTATCCGTCTTCGTGCCGAATTCTGCCAACGCACATGGCACGAAGAGTCGCATTTTTTTACGTGCCCCAACCGCAATTGTTTGTATTTATAGCTGTAAATCTGCCACTTATATCTTTATCACGACGAAAATTCGAAAAACTTCCATCGTTCCCAAGATAGAAGCAATTTATGAGGCGCCAGTGATAATCGTAAAGAAGCGGATTAGCCGTATTATAAATAAAATTCACCATAAATCTGGGAGCACTCCTATGACAAAAACGGTCAACCGCAGTGTAATAATAAATCCAAGTGTCTTATTTAAATTGAAGACAATTATTTTTTCGTTCGATAATAAATTGGCTTTAAAAAAGCAGCTTATGATGTCTGCAATATTAAGCAAAACAAATCATACGTCAGTTTTTGACAATGCTATTATATTATTATATTTCATTTTGTATAATATTGACATAAAATATAATGAAAGATCTTAAAATAAGAAATGTAATCGATTTTTCAACAAGATCAGATGAACTTAACTATCATGCACAGTGATCGTTTTATATCGCTGATCAAATTTTGATAAATCAGGTCAGTCCAAAAGTTCGTGCGTTACACTTACGTCAATTTTTTTAAATACTAAATAGGATGTATAAAACGGACTCTCAAGTTTTTTTGACTCAGTGTCTTTCTACAGCAATGGAATTAAAAAGCTACCTGTAAGTTGGCAAGAAATTGTAGATAGTGGAGGAAAATATTAGATAAAGCGGAAAGAAATGTCATTTTTTGGTTGCCACTTTACCGTCAGTTTGCTTCAGGTCACTGTCGAGTGAATACGTCAAGGTTGGTGTCATTGAAGCTCTGTTTTTTGTCTTCCCTTTTCAAATATTTTTAGCCATAGTGAAAATGTCCAAGCCACAAAATTAATGACACCCATTTGCGATCTTGTTTACTGTTTTTATTC
Organism: Stenopsyche tienmushanensis; assembly: GCA_008973525.1. Classification (NCBI taxonomy): domain Eukaryota; kingdom Metazoa; phylum Arthropoda; class Insecta; order Trichoptera; family Stenopsychidae; genus Stenopsyche; species Stenopsyche tienmushanensis. The sequence goes on along the minus strand of WACJ01000167.1, from coordinate 107,068 downwards.
GATAAATGATTAAAAGGGAATTTGGGTACCGCACGAGTTGTCATCAACGGTTTTGGAACAATGGATAATCATTTGTTCATCGCTATTGTCCAGGTATGAAACCGATCCATTTTCAAAAAGTATCGTTACTGGGGATAAAAAGTGGGTCCTCTACAATAGTCCGGGAAGGAAAAAACAGCGGCTTTCTTTAAATCAAATACCTGTTTTTACTCCTCAACCGTCATTATCCTTGAAAAAGGTCCTCCTTTGTGTTTGGTGGGATTTTTTTTGGTGTAATTCACTACAAATTATTAAAACCTTGCCAAATTGTCACAGCAGAGCTATATTGTGCACAATTAGATAGGTTAAAAGCGGAAATGCTCAAAAAGCGATCAATGCTAGTTAACAACCAAAGAAGAATATTACAGCATGCAAAAACACAGGCAGCAAGGATTACGCAGAACAAGATAAGGAAGCTGGATTTGAAAGTGTTGCAACATCCACCATATTCTCCTGACATTGCATCTTCAGACTATCATCTTTTGAAGTCATTAAAACATTCACTTAGTGATAAAAAAAATTTACTTCTGTGGAACAAGTGAAAAATCATTTGGATTCTTACATTAGTGGAAAAACAGCCAAATTTTACGAAAGAGGCATTAAAAAGCTACCTATTCTGTGGAGGGCGATTATAAATAACAATGAAAATTATTTAATTGAGTAGTATTGTATTTATTTTATTAAAATAATTTTTTTCTCCAAATAACAAAAAAATGACATTTCTTTCCGCTTTCTCTAATGTATTACTGATTAAAGTGTTAAATTGTGTTTTATTTACACTATTTAAAAAAATTTCAAAAATGCGCACGAGCTTTTGGACTGACCTGATATTTTTTTAATGGGAATTTATATTGCGATGTTTTTAAATTTGTATTAATACATTTGCAAGTGGTATTAATGATGATGACATATTTCAGGTTATTATTTTAATGACAAAAATTGAATAATAGAAATGGGTTGAAGTAAAGAAATTATTTTAATTGGGAATGATAGCTAAAAAAGTGGTTCGCATGGCGGAATCGCGAATTAGTACATGTAGTCGTTAGACGGTTAAAGTTATTTGAAAAATTGACTTCAAATAGGTGACTCAAAGCAGATGAAAATATAAGTTTTTAAGCCTATAAAATATTTTTTTATCTTCAACAATGAACAGTTTTTCAGTCGGTTGGTGATAAGCCATAGCGAACGAGATAATATATTACAAACTGTCGCCTTTCCTTTTGCCGTATAAAGATATCTCGCCAGTAATTTCTTGGTTTGAATTACATAATAAACGCACAGTATTCATAAGGATTAATTTATTTTAGTTGCCAAGTCCTATTTGTCATCTCAAATCATTGTGGTTGTGTCGTTACATTTGAATTAGTATGCCATGATATGAATAATTGTTGATGGGAAAATTATTCCTAAAAAGCAACGACGTCATCGGTGCTGATTATGTAAGTGCTGTGGTAGGAATAAATATTAATATCTGTCCGTTATCTCATGGCATTTTTTATTGACTTTGCTTGGGACCCTTACACGGTGTTTTATCAAATATTCCCGCCAAAAATAGGTTTATTGGTCATATTTCTGGGGCGACCCCTACGTGAGCGAATTCACTTAATCTTTCACGGATTTTCTTAGTACATCATGATCCTTATCCAACATTAATCATACAAATATATCGACGGTGTCGAAGCGATTAAATTAATTTGACACCCCATCGAGATACATGCGGCGGCATTCCCCCGGGGTCGTTTGGCGGTAAACGACCACTCGATAAATGTAAAGTGTCAAATGACATCTAACGTGATATATGACAATTCCCCAGCAGGTTGTAAATCATATGGCGCGAAATGACCAGCGTTACGCCTCTTTCAGGTGACATTTCGCAGATTTGAACACGGAGAAAATAATAACAGTGACCTGTGTTTACACGTCTTATTTTAGACGTATAGTCTTATTTTGGGAGCGAAATGTTTTGTTTGGGAAAAATTTACTCCCAGGTCACGAATGAGCCTTTTTCTCCATCACGCACAGAACGTGAGGTCTGCGACTCTCCCCATACCACCCTTTACACGTCCATACGACACGGAACCCACATCTATGAGTTCAATGAAAATGTACCAGGGTAAAAATATTATTTCTCTTTTTATTCATAATGCGAATATGGCGTATAAGCGCCGAGTTCATTCATTTCGGCGTACATACCACGCAAAATGTCAAATTGACAACCCGAAAAACATTTGAATGTCTGCATAATGAATCAAATTCAGTTCGTGGTGCTTCTGAGTCCCACCCCGAGGCAAACTACGCAATGTCAAAAATGAGTTAAAAATAAACATACGTATAATTTGCAGACATTTCAAAGACACACGCATTGCGATATCATCATATATCAAATCTAAGTGAAACAAATGGAAGATCCTTTGAATTAGAATTTCCACAAATAATATATCCACACAAGATGAAAACTAAAGCAAATAATACACATATTTTTAACATGAAAAACCACAACGGTATTTGACCTTTCATTGTATTTCTATGCAACTTTTTCAGTTTTATTCTATGTTTATTTCATCTTGAACGTTTGCGAATTCGAAAATAAATGATACTGGGTATTTCAGGTTATTATATATACATCTTATACTTTATTCCTTAAAACCTAACTTACAAACTAAAATTTAAAAAAGTTATTATAATAAGATACATTTAAAACTGAGAATATCAAATATTTCCTGAAGTTATGGATAGTCCAACTTTCCAATAAATAAAAACAGATATTTTCATTATCATCAGCCATTTTAATTATTAGTTCTGCAGGAAAAGGATCTTTCGATATGCATTCACGTAAAATATCATATCTATACAATACGCTACATATAACACATCACTCAATAAGTTCGTAGGATTATTTTTCACTTCAAACTTTTTCTTCTTCATTTGGGTGTCATTTTATTGCAATTGCTTTAAAAATATCCTACGAACTTATTGAGTAACGTGTTATTCATCTTTTTGTATAATTTTGAATCTTTGAGATCTATTTCTAGCTTTAGAAGAAGTGAGAGATACTTAATCTCTTGAAGCTTAATATGTTCCATTTCTTAATGGAATTATCACTATACAAGAAAATATCTAAAATCTCATAGATCAATGTTATTTTATAACAACAATATCAAACAAAACGCCTCAATTTCTTGCCTTGTTACGAACGAAAAACCAGCAATCGCACTTAAAAACGATATTGAAACAAATCAAAATATATGTTTGATTCCGAGAAATAAGGCTAATGCCAGAAACACCCTTTAAAATAGGGACTACGAAAACATCATAATTTAGTCTACTCCCTGCAAGATCAATGAACTTGGGTTGCTACCCTCAAAGGTTCCTCATATATTCGACGATTATAAATAACAGGTAGGCACCACCCCAAAAGGTTGCAGATGAATCCTACAAATTTTCGAAGAACATGTACGAATCGTCCAATAAATAGCAACATATCAAAACATAAATTATTCACACAATTAGCAATTAAATTTGGAGGTTATATAAAATATGTTTTATTACATTTTAAAAATATAAACATATCAAAAGGGTTGAAATTTTATTCCTTTTTTTTTTTTAAAGCTTTGGGCTTAATAAATCTTAAGCGCTTTCAACGTAATCCTTTCTTTGAAAAAAAAATATCTAGCGCGATTAAAATGTATTAAATGGAATGACAGCGCTCTTATTATGACATTTTTTAATCGTAGTCCTCTGAAAAGATTGAATTAAAAAGTACATTATTAAGTAAAATCTTAAGCTTCTTAAGCTAATTCAGTTAGAGCGCAAATGCAACGACAGGTATTTTATTATAACGAAATACAAATGTATTTATATGAATACATCCATTAATAAAAGTGTTAGATATCTTGTTGCAAATGAATAAGCGCAGTATGAAAATGAAAGCAAATTTATTATAGGAGACGAATTCGCAAATATAGTTTATAACTCGAAAAATAAGCCAAAATTATCTTAATTTTGATTTGATTATTTTTAAGTTTGACACTGAAAATCGAAGCCCTAGCCCTTAGCCCTTGGTTGGGGCTATTACTAAGCTCACATGACAAAAACTTTAGGTTTTGTTTTTTCTATTGAGCAACATTTCTATCCTTTTCAAAATAAATATTTCCTCAGATGCGCGTTTTAAATAAGGGTGTTTCTCTGCCGTCCCGCAAAATATTTTTGTTTAAAACTGCCTTTAAAATATTAAATAAAATAAAATATCAATGTGACTGATAAAATTCCTTTTTGCTGAGACACGGACTAAAACTCGCAAAATTCCCGATTTCTCAACAAATTATTTATTTCCGTCGCTGCATATGAATACTTATATATTATAATACTTTGTTATGATTCGCAATTATATAACGAAGGAATACAAAAATTCTGAATCCCGAATGTATTATATTTCATATCGATATACCAACTATTAGAGTCGAGGTGTAGTAAATACATCACCGGGAGAGAAAGTTTAATATATCAATTTGAAAAACATATATTTACTGTATATATGTATACATAGATTAGACAGTTACTGCCCTTAGGCGTCGCCTAAGCTCGCCAATCAATAGTTACGCCACTATTTCCAAGCGTCCAGATTTCGGCGGGATTCCCTATTCGCAGCATATTTTTAATAAGTTCGTAAGGATATCCTGAATTTAATTAATTTTCAAGGTCACTGTTTGTAATCAAAAATCTAAAAACCATGTTAATCCATGGCAAATTTTTGTAATATTTCACCATAAGTCGTCTGGGGTGATTTTTGAAAATCGCAAAATGTATCGCTTATTACTTCATAATAATTAATCGTATTTTTTTAAGTATGCTTCATGTGAGGTTGATTAAGCTCGGTTGTTATAAATAAAATAAAAAATGCGTCTGAGAAGCGATAGCGAGCGTTAAACGTCGCAATAACATATTACCGACCGGAAACACAATTTTAAGCAATTCGATCGCCCGGAATGACGTCAATTTTTCTCATGCTTCGTGACCGCCAATTTTTAATCCTTGCCAATTTACAACAATTTTTACGACGTTCCCATAGCGCTACAGGCATGCGATGTGGAAATGTTTATTATATACATGCGTCGGGGAGCGTTTCTTTCCATATCGGGGCAAACATTTCCATTCAGCACGTGTTTACAGATGTCTGAAAATCTCGGTTGGAATGGGGTATTTTTCGACGAGCGTTTTGAGCGATTGTTCGCTACAAATGCGTAGCGCGAGCTTCGTAGAGCTATACTTGAGCACTTTGTAGTGTTATAATGTAGCGATGACGTAGGCTCTATCCGCCGCTGGGCTGAAGCTAAAAATAGCTTTAGCGGCCTCCAGCGGGCCAGGCTGCGTCATTTCGCAGCCATTGCCAACCTTTTTCGCACCCGAAAGTGAATCTGGATATATGATATTTTTTTAAAAAAACACATTTCTATCATTAATAAAAAAAACGACTTTTATGGAATAGGAACTACTCGTAAAAAGCCTCAGGGACCAACAAATCAGAGCTTAAAGCTCTTGCTTAATTATGTAGCCATAATTATGTGTATAAACTTTTAAATGCTATTTCAAGCTAGCTAATAGTTTTATATGTATATACAAAAAATAGGCAATTTTTAACAAATTTTTTTACAGTAAATACACCGTATAATGAAATGAATATTTTTAATATTTATTATGGCACTCTTATATAATATTATACTAAAATAATAAATTCGTATTTAAAAAAAAGTATAAATTATATCAATGACATATCAAAAAAGATGAAAGTTCACAGTGTGAAACAATTTTTTCATTCAGGCTTAGCTGAAACAAAAAGATTCTTAATCATTTGAAAAAAACAGCCTTTTTGGGGGTATTTTTAAATATAAAATAATAGATGAAATTAAGATTTTGACTTGGTTTTGCGAACTGCCACAGCCATATGCTTAAAATAAACTCGTAAAATTTCAGACCAATCGGAGACTTGGTTTTTCAATTTTTTTTCCATACCGCATGCAAAAATGTCGTTTAGAGAAAAACGCGTTTAAAGTTTAAAGTACTATTTTTTTTTGAAAAGGGAAATATACTACTAATCAGCGATTCCAGCTTCATAAAAAAATCTTCAGATACTTCTTTTTTGATAATTGAGATAATTTTATAACATTAAAGGTATCAGATTACACATAGCTTCTATGATATAATGATTTCTATGGACATTCCTTGAAATTATAAGAAATATTAACAAGAATCTATTTATACAACTAGCTTTGGTTTATTTTTTAGAATCAAGTGATTACGTCGGGAACAAAATAACAGTTTTATTATTTATGCCATTTTGTATTATATTCAATCAAATCAATATAAATGGTCTGGCCAGACCATTTTGCTTTTGCGATGAGTTTTTTTTTGGATTTTACCAAATCTCCCTGGATTTGTTCATTGAATGGTTTTACATAATTTAGAGTTAAAAGAAAAGGCTTAGGATCCTTGTGTTTCGAGAAAAAATGATATTTCTATGTACACACCTAGAATCAAGAATAACATTTTTTTTCATATAATTTGTATTTCACGTTTTTCTTCCTGTTCAGTAAGGAAATTTTAATCCTTTCGCTCCATAAAATATTTAATCATATTTCTCATGTTGACCTGCATGTTTATTGATATATTAAGAAATCCTTTCGTATCATATGTTTGGAAAAATCTATATTTAGTTTAATGTTTTTCTTTTACCTGTGCTAAAAAAAATATTTTTGTACCATATGTTTGTAAAAAACCAGATGGTGGGTCTGTGATTCAGGAAATGGACATCCTTGTAAAGGCATCCTGTATACTGGAAAAGAAGGAGGAGACCAAAAAGCAGTCAATTTAGGCGAAAGGGTGCAACTGGTATTAACTGGCAAGTACAAAGGAAGTGGGAGAATGGTTATTACTGACAAATACTTCACAACTTTCTATGGCATAAAAAAAACTTTAGCAAGCAGGGCTTGTTTTTGTTGAGATCATCCATGTTCGGATTTACAGACATGCTGAAGCTGTTTCATATGTTCCGAAAAAAAGTAAAAGCTGTTATCCCATTGTCAACTGTCCATTATAATACCGAAGTTGCAAGAGAAGCCTAATAGCCACATGTAATGTTATTTTACAACAAGCACAAGTGAAATGTTAACGTTATAGACCAGATACTTGGGGTGTATATATACAAACGACAGACTAATGCCCGGTGCACACGAGCCTGGTTTATTGGCACTGGCATGCTCTACTAGCTTTAAAACTGTTATTTTGTGTACCAGACATAAAATATGGCAGTTTTTTCTAGAATAAGCTAGATACTGCAGCATTGTCATCATTTAAAGTTTATAAGAATTTGAACCAGAAATTAATATAAAAAATCCATATCCATATAAAATGTATGAAGGTCCAACCAAATCTCTTTCAATGAAGGGAGGTAATAAAAACATTAATTGACAGAAGGGTTAATACACACTATGAATGATCTTATAAAGATATGGATGTTTTTATGATGGTTATTCAATGGTTGTCGACGCCTTCAGCAATCTTCAATGTAAACACATACAACGCAAGATATGGCAATTCAAAAAAATATCGATCCATACTTTTGATTTTTAATTATAACTATGAAAATATGCGGTTTTGTTTATTAAGAAAGTCATTATGAACCATTTAAAATTGATGATTTTTTTAGCGTGAGTTTTCATAGATGAATTTCGGAAATATGATGAGAAATAATATGCAGGATAAAAATTTGTGAGGCAAATATTTTTGAAAGCCAAATTGATTTATTTGAGGGATTATTTTCAGGCATAAAAGGGTCCGGCATGTAAAAGGCTTACTCAATTATCAATATGAAAATGAAGCAAAGGGTAAACTCGTTTATGGAAATGAGACTTATACAAAATAAGCCAACCACTTGTCTTAAACTCTCTCATATTTATGTAGCGTATGCTTTCTTGAAAAATCATTTTTATTAATGAAATTTACAAAAGCCACTGCGACAAAACAATTTAGATGGATGCCGTATTTCATTGAACATTTTTTGGAAAAGCATCAAGCATTTATCGAATGCAAATTATAAAAATAAAACCAACAAGCGTCAATGAAACGAAGAGAGGAAGAAAAACAAAAAAATTTGAGTCGTTGAATTATTAATGGGAGTTGAAAAACTTTACATTGCCAAGTTCTTAAGATGCGTTTTTTTTTTTGGCAAATTTATATTCGATCAAAATTATGTTTAACTTTTTTAAGATATTCTGTGATTTTGTCGTTTCGTGCTTTATTGTGAATGATATTTTTTTGCGGCGCATACATGCGTCTCAGAGGGTGAATACTTCTCGAGCAAGGGTGGTTTACCAATTTTCTTCCAAGCAGAAAATCATTCATTTTGACAATTTTTAAGCTCATCGTTAAAATGCCACGATAAAAGCTCCTAGACGCTTTTTCTCGGCAGCCGAAAATCCCTTACCATGGATTTTTCTGCTTTTGAGTTCTCGTTGTCCAAATCCGCTGAGTCTGGTAATAAACGTTAGTGAAAAACTTCGTTAAAAAAGGGCCTCGGGCACATTTCTTTATGATGAATACTGCTCTCGCAGTATAAAAATGGTCTTATTAGCTTTTTTCTTTAGTTATACATCAATTCCTGGCAAAAAAGCCGTAACCTTTAGCGCACTTTGTACACTCAAATGGTTATCCGTGTGTGCTTTTTTATTCATTTTTTCGATGTTGTTGAGAATTTTAATATCAGGAACAGCCTTGTAGCGTTCCTGGTATTGGATAATGGAGCTTTATCAACGCTTTAATTTCAGTAGAATATTATTACAGGCTGAAAAAATATTTTTTCGGATTCTGCATTTCACATCGTATGTATTGAGAAAAATATGTATTGCGTTCAATCAAACCGCTGAACAAATTTGATATCATAACATTTTTAAGCACAATTGTTCAGATAATTTTACAACATTCAATATTATTTAAATTTTAAAAAATAGAATCTGTTAAACATCATTTTATTAAAATAATCTTGCAATATAGAGTGTATTCAATTAAAGTACATATTTCTAAGAATATAGTTCATAAATCGGATTTTTTCAATGTTTTGCAGCTAATTTGAAATATGCTTGAAGCAATCACTTCGTCCAGATTGCGCCCCAACGACTCTGAGACCGATGCAGTCGCAGACTTGCCCGTATACCTGCTTTTGTTTGCAAGCCAAAGGTTCCCGTTAAGGACGTTTCTTATTTTTATTAAAGAAGCAAATTAAGTCAAAATAATACTAACATATATTTAAAAAAGGCAAATAAGCAAATAAAATGGCACTAAAAGAAAGAGCACTGTACGGTGCTTCGAAAACTGTACAACTAACTAATAAATTATAAAAGATGTATCTCGTTATTAAGGCTAAGCTATTCGCCGATATTCTGACTTTGTAGAAAATATGAAAAATGCTCTTTGGGCCTCTAACTATAATAAAATTTTGACTGATTCACACTTCTCTCAGCATTAACACTGTTCGGAAGGCGCAGATTCTTGCCAACCGCCGAGACTCTGAATCTTTTAAAGGTGCTAGAACAGCTCCCAGAGATACTAGATCAACCAAAAAGACAATGCTGAGATAGCTGAATTATTGTTTTATGGATCTAGAATCGCTGATTAGTAGTATATTTCCCTTTTAAACATTTTTTTAGTACTTAAAACTTTAAACGCGTTTTTTTCGAAACGTCATTTTTGTATGCGGCGATTATAGAATTTCGAAAAACCATGTCGCAGATTTATATAAAAAAAATTACAAACTTATTTTACACATATATAGCTATAGTAGTTCGCAAAATCAAGTCGAAATATTTATCTTATCTTACTTTTTACATTGAAAACACCCCAAAAAAAGGTGGGTTTTTTTTCTAACTTTTTTCAAACCAACGCCATTTTGTTACTTTTTAATAAAAAATATTAATTGAGTGCAATATAATAGCGGCGATTATACATATTTAGAATCTTTTTGACTTTGCATCTTTTTTGTCATGCCATTTATAAAAATTAATTTTGATCTATACGATTTATCTAAAAATATCAATAGCATCAGATTGATAAACCATTTTTAATATGAAATTGATATTTAAAAGGCAATAGGGTAATCTTGGAAAAAAATATCTTATGGATAACGAATATGGCATCTTATGAAAAAAAAAATTGTTACAGCTATAATCTTCTAATTTATAAAAATAAATTGGGTTTTGTTCGTTCGAAATGCGCTGCTATACCGTTCATCTGATTGCAATAAAACTTTTTCCACGTATTTTTACAAACTTCGCAAGTAATATAAGCATAGTTTAATATATAAAAAATATTGTTTGTTTGTCCGTATTTAATGCGCTGCCATACTATTTATTCGATTGCGATAAAACTTTGCCGATTTATTGTTCGGACTTTTGCAAATAATATAGGTATAGTACAATTAACTTACAGTAGATCTTATATATAAAAATCGGCTAGTGTATTATAGATATTATAAATTTATTATTATTTTATATTAATCAATGTTTTTATTTATATTTCTTGCAGAATGTCCGCCGGCAGCGGATGGCATGGAACGATTTGCATGTCCAACGCCGGATCGACAAGGAAGATATAGGTGTATTGACGACCACGTCCTTTGCGACGGCTTCATTGATTGTCCAGCCGGTGAAGATGAAGATCGACAAGCCTGTATGTTCTATAAAACGGTAATTATGCTTCCATAAATATCTCAAATCCATCAAATTCCGACCGCGGTTGCATTTAAAGGCGCCTCTTTCAATTAGCCCTAACACCCTTTCGGCGTAATTAACCGGGATGCTTCCAAAGCCTTGCGGATTATTTGATTGGTATAACCTTAAGGTAAAAGTTCTGAGGTAACCCGACACGTGATATAATCTTTCTGTTAACTTTTACTTATCAAAGTTCACTTTGGGGCCTATATTCTATTAATATCCTGAATGACACGGTTATGAAAGCTCCGAAGTTGAGCCGTAATTATGGTGGAAGATTAACAAAGTTTTCCGTCCAGGATAAAAGAGGAATAAAATATGTTGGGCGGACAGAAAATTGCGTATTACACCTTGGATATAATAATGAACAATTATCACTTTCTTTGAAGATATTTATTATACAATTACAATTGGAATCTGCTTTAATAGCGCAATTATTGCTCTTCTAAAAATAAATCTTATCTTCCTACGTCTGCTAAGAAATAAATGTCAAATTCAAATCAAAATTTTATACGATTATCATTTTGCCATGATAAGGAACATTTAAAAAGTTTGTCGCTTGATATCATTGTGTGTTTTAAAAACGAAATTAAATATGTCGATATGCATTTGGATGGACGATCAATATGGAGAAATGAAATTTAAGAGAAATATGAAAGCAACACAACGATATTGAATTGGCATATATATAAAAATTAAATACAACACAAGATCACTCCAAAATCAATTTAGTTGATTCGAGTCACAAATTTAAGATATTGATTGCAGAGTATTCCTTGGTTTATGATAAATGATAACAAAAATATTTTTATCTTAAATCAAAAAATCAAATATGAGACGTCTATAATTGTTGGTTTTTGATCACAATTCTAATTAAATTAAATCTTTATGCTACTGATCAAAATATAAATCAGAACGATTTATATACCTATTGAGCTCTTTAGAAAAGCAAGCATTCGGAGATAAATTACAGGTCCCAATCTCTATAAATTATGATACATAATTAGGTGTCTTAATAAAAGCATATGTATACGATCAAATTAGTTATTCGGCTTGTAATTTGCTATAAAAGGTCAATCTCTTCGACCGTTCCAATTATTTTAAGCCCGCGAAGTGGAAGCCCTACTTTGATTTATTTATAAACCGTCGCCTTTAAAGCCTCGTTAAATGATCTTGCGTTGAACAAATGCAAAATTATTCGTCGATTAAGCTGCGAGAATCCATCCCCCCCGAGGACGGAGTGTTGATTTTTTCCTCTTTTTTTCAGACGAAAGCTCATCTGGACGTTTTAGCTGACGCCCTGCTGAGGTGGGCGAGGGGTCGTTAACTCTAGGCAAACAACCCTGTTCTGCCTGTTCGACCAGCGAGCGGCAGACATACCAAGAACTTACACCACGGACACCTCTAAACGGGTTTTGTTGTTTTCCTTCCAATAAAATAAGCTTCTAAATAACATGTAAATCTGAGGAAAAGGTTTAAATTACTCGAAACAATTTTGAAGAAATATTTTTTGTAAAATTTTCTAAATATTTTTATACCTTAAGACAAGGGAATTAAGAGACTCGCCAGTCGGTCGGGAATATAAATGTCAGCTTTTCCTTTTTTTATGAGACGAAAGTTAACATATTCCATCGAAATATGTATTTTTGTATTTCGTGCATTTCTATCGGTATATTGTCTTTGTTGGATTGTTTATTTGTGTATTATGATTGTGTTTTGTAACGACTACACAAACTGTATGAGAGTTGCCATAATATGTTTTTTTTCTACATACTTCTCCCGTGTTTCCAGACCTATTTGCATTTTTTTTTTGTTGTTGAAATCTGAACAAGGACATAGAAGTTTATTTTGTTATAGTTAAACTTTTTCTATTTAGGATACACAAATTAGATAGGTACATTATGAAACAATTATAACTTAAATTTAAAAAAAGATATACTGCAGTTAATGATTGATTTCCTGTGTCGTAGTTTTCCACTATAGCGATTTTTTCCATAGAAAAAAGAACGCAGAAAGACTGAAAAGATTTATTAACCGCTTTCTAGCTGAGGTTCAATAAATGTATTGATTTTATTTCGAACAAGTTTCTTATTAGCGTTTCCAAACTCAAATAGTAAATTTAATGATTTTTAGCAAATTTATTTCAATTAAACTGTATTTTTTCAACGACTTTCGGCCTAAAAATGTTTAATTAAAAATACACTAAATTAATATATATTTTCAAATACATATCGCTTTATGAGAAAGGAGAGGAGGGAAAATAGTCGAATATATTAAATTTTTCTAGTAAAAATGAACTTAATCGATACGATCGACTTGTGTTGAAAACTTTTCTATTTAAAAAAAAAACGACGTTCAGTGAAGCACTGAAATTTTTTTTGGAAACAGTGTCCTTCATCTTGTCTGAAATCCGGGGAACGAAAGATTATATTTTATATAATCGTTTTTTTTATATGACGACTAATTTATACTTCTTTTGCATTGAGAGTCCTCAATACGACGGATTTTGGCAAGAAAGACTAGTGATACAATTACTCAGAAAAAAAGGCAGCTATAATCGAGTTAAATCTTCTTATTACTTGTATTGATGAAGAAATATGTGTTATTGATAAATAAATAAGTCCATATTATAAATTTATGTAAGTTATAGAGAGACGTGCTAGATTTGTTATTTTACTTATTTTTATCATTCACAATCATTTCGTAGCAGTCTTTATTACATTCCTTTTATGATTTAAGCTATGATTTCCAAATGAAATGAATTTATCTTTCACTTATGAATTGAGACACTTATTTATCATAGAAGTATATAAATGTAAATAAATAAAAATAAGACTTGGGATAATGAAGAAATATCTATCTTTTTTACTTGTGTGTATAAAGTAAACGATTCGTTTTGTCAAATTTTTACTTAATCTTAATAAAAAAGGAACCTATGAAATTCTTTTAGTCGAAATTTGCTTAGTTATTATTACTAAAACAATCATTGTGCATAAAACACGCTTATTTTCTTATTAGATATTACATCCCAATGAACCGTTTTTACAATATTATTTACATTCATTTATAGACAAATTTATGACTAAAACGCATATTTATTAGGGCGCAAATTGCGTAGCACAAATGCGGCGCAAATTCACTTTAAAAAAATAATATAAACACGATAAATAGTACAATTTTTATTTATTTAAACGCAATTATAACATTTATTAATAAAAAAAAACTCTCTAGTAAGATTTAATGAATTTATAACTAAAAACTTAAAATAAACATTTATCAATATTATGATTTATCAATGATCACACGCTTATTTGGATGATTGATTGAATCTATTTAAGATGAGCTTTGAAAGCGATTGAAATTAAATTTTAAAGCACACGTCGTTGATAAAATTTGTGACCGTACAACTTAAATATTAAACAACTAATAAAAACGAAAGCTCTCAAAACAGATTGCATTTATGCATGCCACATTCATTGCGAACTATTTCAAAAACTCAATAATAAAAGTGTCCCCAATTTATGTGTATTTATTCGAAGTTGGTCGCGTTTGGGGTTAAATATAACTCGGAACTGCGTCACTATAATACCACTCAGTATGTTTCTCCTTCATATATTTACTCTGTAGTAATTAGATAAGATAGATTAAGAGGGAATATCAAAAAATATGATATATACATTATATTAATTAAAGGAAAATATTGCATGTTATTTAAAGAAAAAATAAATATATGATACTTTTATTCACACATTGTATTTCTTTCTGCACGAATAATAAACATGATGTAAAAATTATAAAAAAAAATTATAAAAAAATAATCGTTCGTTGTGAGTCAATGTTTTATGGGGAAGGGCGCAGTTTGGGATTCAATGGAGGAAATCGTTTTTGGAATGGCGCTTGGTATATATAAATATCGTTGCAAAAAATCAAGAAAAAAAATATTATTTAGATAAAAATAGATGTCTATTTATTAAAATTTCATATTCAATTTTAAAAAGAATATATTTATAATATGTGTCTGTATTTTGTGTATTTTTAGATGATTAAAAAAAATAATAACAAAGTAGATATTTTCATACGAGTATATTTCTTAACGGGGGGAAACATCGAGTGGTAGTTAGTGATTTAATCGGTTACAATTGGATACATCGCGTTCGATAGAACAGATTGGAACGGCTTTCGATGTGGAGGTGTGATGATCTTTTGATTGGGGTGCATCCTGGAGGCTGGACTTTGCGACACTCTCCGAAGCAAGATTGATCTGGATAACGTCGTTTCGTGATTAAAATCGCGCCTGAGGGCGCGGGTGATGGCGCCAACTGCGATTGGCGCCATCCTGAGCCACCGTTCGCCCTCTATCGCGATTTTGTCGCAATATTAAATTTAAAAATCATCGGCATGTACGAAATTAATTGATTTAAGGGATGGTCGCTTTAGAGGATTCTCGCACTGTTCATTGGATTGCATCCCAATCTCAATATCGATCATCGCCCCATGGTATTTGATGAACGCTATTAAATGCACATAAATTTGAATTTAATCCCATTTAAAATCAAAATATATTTTGAGAGCATTCACAATATAATAAATGAACAATACGCTTGATAGTGTATGAATAATTTGATACGGTACAATTTTTTTAAATGACTTTTAAGACATCCAAAGTTCATTTTAAACGAAGTCCTACAAATAGGAGTAAATAAAAAAAAATCGAAATCATAATAAATATTAATAAATCTAACAAAATCGTGTGATCTATATTTTATTATAATCATTTAAATTTATTGCTAAATGATAAATTTATTTATTTGATTATGTTATTTTACATGGTTATTATTATTTATTGTTATATCTCGTTGATGATTTTTTTATTGATTGAAAGATTGCTATGTTTATTATTATTTAGATTCTGCACATCTCTAAGAATGAAATATTAATAAGAGATATGTTAATTTTTATCTGTAACGCTGTTAAAATAATAAATGTTTTTGCACTGATATGCACCGACACCAATCTATTATATATGCATATAGAAATGCACCTGCGTAGTTTTATAAAATTTATGCTTATGTATATATATATATATATATATTTATATATTATACAAATATACGCATTTATATGGATATATGCTTGATTTAATCAATGTGGATCTGAGACGATCCCAAAAATCGCCATAGGGATCCGATTGATTACATCAGGGATGAATTTATACGAGTGCGTATTGTTGGTTTTGTCAGCAAGTACCTGTAAATAAAATATTATTTATTAAATAAATATATTAAGTTTGAAGCACTCAATTGCCTGTTAATATGCACTGCAATTAATTGTGATACTAACCTAAATAATTATTTGTAATTAAATTGTAAGTATGATATCTTTGAAAAATACGTTCGCTCATCGTCGCTAAAACAATCGATTTGATGACATTTTTTAAGAATTATAATAGCCCAATGGTAACGATGATGATCATCATTTTTTAATCATGCACGTCGGAGAAGATATCACATGAACGAATGTATTTTTCAAAACGACAAAAATGCACTGCAATCAAATCCTGCCACAAAGTTGTATTACAGTACACCTCCACATAATAAATGGCGTACGAACGAACGACGCAGCATCCGACTGCCGATTATAAGCATCCGAATTTATATCCGTACGCCGTTATGCATGCATTTCCAAATCTTAAGATCAGTGTGTGTGTGATACATCTTTTGTATTAATTAAGTATTCTCTTTTATATATATATTAAATATATATAAATTATTATATGTATGTCACTGTACCTAAAAGCCGGGCGATCGCTCTATGAAACTGCAATTGAACCTAATATTTGTAGTAAACCGTTGAACATTTTCATATTGAAATTATGGCAATAAAATTGACCGATCGAACGTCGCGAGAGATCACCTAAAATATCTTCGAAAAGCAATGTTTTGTAAATGTAAAAATAAAAAAAACGTATATATTTACACATATATTTGATAAAATAAATGTAAATTTTTAAGATGGTTTATGATCGGACGTCCGTGAGCCAAGGGTTAAAACGGGATTCGGGGTTATATTAAAATAAAAGTTTGGCGGTTGATATCACACAGGGTACATATTGCGCATAATGTGGATGTTTTTATGATACAAAATAAATAAAGAAGCCTTCTATTGCAGGAAAATAGCTTACATTAAAAGACGTTGGTCCATCAGTTTTTGATGAGGTCCTGGACGATTTGAGGATGGCCCGGTGGCACAATGCACTTTGCACACGTATTAGTGATAATTTAATTGTAAACGCTAGTTCAAGTGTATGCACATACAATTTGAATGCACTTTTCTGAAAAAAAAAATATGAATATAACCTTCTTATATTTTTATGCATTTTGAATAATGTTCGATCGAAAATCATTTGCATGCCCACATTCCGACGACAGTATTGGATATTAATTCATTTCGACATGAAATTCGCTAGCTTCCAGCTTATGCATATATGTGCATTATTTTACGGGTACAAAAAGGATACGTTGAAATAATTCCGATTCGTACATTCCCATTCAAATGTGATTTTCAGCCTTTCTTGTTACATTTAGGCATTATTAAAAAAAAATGTTAACATGAGAGAATGTTTCGCCTTAAGGGAGGTTCTATACGATATTTTGTAAAACACTATTTAAAAAAAATATATACACACTTTACACTATTTAGGTCTGAACCCAATTATTTTCGTTGATATTTCACGAGAGCAAGGCGTTAAACGCGTTAAGATTCTATTTAGTCGTATTAGAGCCGTATCGTTTAGTAGCTATTATTTCAGATCTCTGTAAATCCTTTTTATATTCTGCAAAATTAAATGAGATTTAATTTTCAGGAACTTTGTACAATCTGGTTGTATACTTAATTAAACATGTGAAAATATAATGTAAGTTTAGTCTATTGAATGTCCTATGAATTTAATTTCGATTCGCAAATCCAAAAAAAAAGACATTTCGACCAAAACGCAAAAGGTCAAATCATACATGTGCGAAATCACAAATTTGCTATTATTTTTTCAGTATTATTTTTACAAATTTAATTTTAAAAAATGTACATATACGTGATATTGAAAATTGATTTTAAATCATAATTCGTTAAAAATCTGTCTTCAAATTACACTCATTTATTTTAATGTACATACACTGTTACACTTCACGTTTGTGTAAATTTTGTCTCATATATATATTTATATACATATATATTGTCCTATATATATATTTATATATCTATATATTCATATATGTTATATTTTTTCATATATTCTGTAATTAAAAATATGTATCAAATATTATATTTGTGATTGTTGTAATTTTTAATATTTGGTGTTTAAATCCAATGATGAACGTTAGATAATATTTACCAGAACTATACATACCCATATTTATATGTGCATTTATATGTACGTATACTTATGCATATGGATGAGCGTATGTATGGATGTACATTCCTGGAAGGAGTGAGGTGTTGCTATGTTTGGGAAAGTCTAAAAGTATTAATGTAATAATCTGAAATTAAGTCAACTGAAATGTATTAAATAATTAAATGTAATAACAATTATACCTATTATTATTGATTAAAAAAAACAACATCAGAATATGATATATATGTAAAATAAATGCCTCAGCCAGAAAATGTAAAAATGGCGTTTTAATTACCATGCAAATCCTCGTTTTACGCTGATTCAACGATCATTCAATTTAGCAAGAAAATGTGTAAGTATCACCCGGTTGCATCTCACAGAATATAAAGATAAAAAAATTATCATACGATAAAGCAATAATATGGATATTTCAATAAGAAATTTAAGTGGGAGTTTGAGAGAGAAATAATTTTTAATTTTAAATACCTTAAGGCGTCTTCTCACTTTACAAATTAAAAAAAACGATTTTTATTTTTTTTTAAATTTTGAAAGTACATATCTTCAAAAATGTTATATCGAAATTTCATAAAGATCGGACGAGTCTAACTACATTTTTGGGCGACCGTTAGGTGACTACCTGAGAGCACCCAGCTGCATACGTATTGTTCAGACTCATGGTGCAAGTGCAAGAAAGTGGTGAAAAACAATCAGATAGAAATTTTTAAACATCCTCCTGCTCTAGCTGAGGATGCTGAGGAGGTTTTGAAACCGATTTATAAAGATCTTCGGAGGAAATACCCAAAATAACAACGAGTGTTTCAACAGCTGTGTCTGGACAATTTTTCTGCAACCAAAACTTTAAACGCGTTTATCTCAAAACAAGGTTTTTCGGTGGCTTGTTGATGAAATTTCGGAAACTATTCGGCCGATTGTC
The DNA here is from genome assembly GCA_008973525.1 of Stenopsyche tienmushanensis. Classification (NCBI taxonomy): domain Eukaryota; kingdom Metazoa; phylum Arthropoda; class Insecta; order Trichoptera; family Stenopsychidae; genus Stenopsyche; species Stenopsyche tienmushanensis. Next base: position 87,951 of record WACJ01000167.1, on the reverse strand, counting down.
ATGAAATTTGAATGACATATTCTTCATAGTTATGGCTATAGCGCATATCATCAGATTTTTGAAATTTTGATTTTAAGTAAATTTTTTTTACAAAAAACTGCAAAAAAAAACGCGTTTTTTTTTACTTTTTCGTAAAACGTGCGCCATTTTGTTATTTTCGCGAATATCAAAAATCTGATGATATGCGTTATAGCCACTGATATACTGAATCTAAAACTGTTTTATTTTTTTGTTTCAAATGACCCATCTCGGAGATACCATCAACAAGCCACGAGCATAACATTTCTACACGGGTTTTTCGATGCTACTGTTTTACTATAATAATTGTTCAAAAATATAAAAATATTTTTTTTCATGTACTTAAAAGATATGTTTATTACATTAGATCCATTTTATCCCATATTTTTAAGCGAAAATCCTCGAAAAAAAATCCCGAAAATTGCCTATTTTTGAGGCGCCTAAAGTGAGAAGACACCTTAATAATTCTTATAAACTTTCAACTTTCGTGGGTGAAATTGTTAATTTTCCATGTCTTTTATAAAATATTATCGCATAAAAATTATTCCTTCTTGTATTTGTTTAATTATGATTATTTCCACTTATTTGTATTTCATTTAGGCAAATAAAAAGAGGCTGAGAAACGTTAATAACGACGATTATATCAAGATGATGACTCGATCAACCACAAACTCAATCAAGATGATCTACCATTTATATCCTATCTACATTTTCTGATGATCTGTAAAATAATATAACCTGAATACCAATCGCTCATAGTCGGCTTTATCCATTTTTTATAGTCTGAATTGGATCCCGAACAATAATATTGATTACGCAGAAACTAACTCTAATGAACATATTTCGTTATTCATATTATATCTAAGAGTATTTTCTAATAAATGAAAACATCTGTTTGCAGATCGCTATAGTATTGGAAGTAAAGTTAATTCGATCAAATAAATTTGTTTAGTTTAAGTCGTTGTTTGGCACTAAAATATGCTGGTGTCACTTCAATGCCGTATCCTTTACACCTTTATAAAACGAAACAAAAGGATATTATGGTAGTTGAATATAACAATGGAAAAGACAATGGCAGGTAGAAGCTATGAGAATTACAAAATGATATAAATAGATCCTTTGGATGTGCTTTAAGTGAGAAGGGTTAGTATATTAAAATTCACAAAGGGAATCACCGCCAACTTTGTGTATTATTCGTCTCTATTCATCATCTTCAGAAGTCATTATCAGCGCTAATTAAATCGTTACAATGACGGATCGCAGCGAATTCGATTATACCGCCAGCAAAAACATCCCCGACCCCTAAAACCGGCAATAAATGTTTTAACTCTGCGGGAATCGTCGCAAGTTTAAGATTGTTCGCCAAACATGACCTGAATGAAGACGAGGCTTATAAATTTTCATTGAGGCTTCTTCGCAGTAGGTTTCATTCACAAAGCGCTAAAATAACCCTAACTGGGCCCCTCGCCTTAGATACCCAACAATGGCTTTGCCGAAGCGCCCCACTATGAATGAAAACAGACGGACCTGATCCGTGAAAGGTTTTTACAATGAGGCTCGCGAGGCCATGAAGCTCCTGAACCAACATGGCGATCACATTTTCCTATAGGGAATATAAAAAGGAGATGGCAACGTTTCTATTTTTAGATGTTCGATCCTAACCCCTTGTCTATCTTAAATAATTTTATAATATATACATAACTTAATTACAGACAACAGCTGTACCATTATTTTGTAACATATGAAAATAAAATTAATTCAATCATATAATAACCTAAATCAAAAAGCTGCTTAAGATATTATAATATAGGAATTAAATCAACATTTTAAAAATAAACTAATTTAGTAGGTTCATACATGTATAAGGTTGGGGAATAAGTTCGTAGCGTTGATATCAAAGTGCGACTTTGACGACTTGTGAAACATGGGGCCTGGCATTATCGTAAAGGAGTATGGCCTTGTCGATGGGACCTTTTCAGTTGAATAGATTCTTTCACGCGGTGTAGCTGAGCCATGTAGAGCTCCTTGTTGATCGTGACATTCCTTTCGATCATTATCCAAAGCACCATACCCTCCCAGTCCCACCAAACGCAGATCATGGTCTTCTTTGGATGAAGATCGATGGCGGGCGAGATGTTGAGAAGCAGCTTGAGGGCGATTTTCTTTGTTGTTGTCGTCGGTTAGCCTTGGCTGCGGGAAGTCGTCCTTCATGCAGCGCCCCCGCCACAACATTACTTCTCCGTATACGTTGCAAATGTCCCGGGCTGCTTCAGCAGCTTTTTGACCTCGACGAAAAGCGAAGAAGAGTAGGTGTCGAAATGTTGTTATCGTATTTACTTCCTGAATATTCCATTTTTAAGACTTAAAGGTAATAAAAAATTAAAGTATTCAAAAATTATGATTAACACAGATTTTTAGAACAGAACGAGCTCTATCGAATGAATATCATACAATTTGTCAAAAAGCAAAAAAAAAAATATTGTAAAACGAAAGAATATAAAAGCGCTACGAACTTATTCCCCAACCTCATATATTTTCAATCTATTTTTCAAAAATATCCCCAAAGTTTTTCCCGTATTCAGAACATTTTTATTAATATGATTGAGCCATAGTTTTTTGATTTTTTGAAATATACATGAAAAAAATATTCAGATTGTATACAAGTAAATATTTATTTATAAAAGCAAAAATATTCTGGAAAATTATTTCTTAAAAATTATATTGTTAAGATGGTCGCCATTCTCACCAGATTCTTCAAATCCAGCCCTTAGATTTTCGAAAACTAAATGTACATAAACAAAATTGCAGAATCTAGGAGCAAGGAAAATCGGAATATTATTTTTAAAAAATAATTTTCTAAAATATTTTTATTCTTATAAATAAAAAAAATATTTAAGTATAATTAGTATTTTTATTTTTATGGTTATTTCAAAAAAGCAAATCTTTATGGTCCACTCATCTTATTATTATTATTGAGAAACATCTTTTGTTATTTCGGGCTATTATGACTACAGAATAAAAAAGTTATGATGATTTAAAGATGGAATTTTGGGTATTTTTTCAAAATGTTGAAAAAATTATATTTCTACAACTCTGACATTTATGACATAGCGTTCATGTGTGAAACGCAGCAAAAGACCCCCTTAGCCGCCAACAGAAAATTTGCTAAAAATCCTGTATAATTATTTCTACAAAATCGAGAATTCATATGAAATAAGCTTATCTTTTCATTTACCATATTGTTTTTGAGTTCAAATTTCTCAGATTCAGAAGTGTGATTAGCGGTCATTTTTTCGAAAATATTTTCACATTAAGATAATCACTTCAAGTTGGTCATCTTTGATCTCAATAAAACTTATTCATAGATTCTATCCCACGTAAATCTTCTATACAATTAATCTTATTCTAATTTAACCATATGTAGAAGGCAATGGAAAACTGACATGAAAAATCCTTTGTTTCTATGAAACTCTGTAATGAAGATCACCTATTTAACAACTTAAAAAGAATTGCATTATTTTACATACACTTTACACAAAGTTTGATAATAAAATATTTATCGTTAAAATAATAGCTTTGATCGCGTTACCAAATGGTCACACTTATGTCTAATATATCTATTATAAATTGACGAAGAAGATTGATATAATGCATGTTCTATTTGCTTAATGATTTGAATTTTAATGGAAACTAATGTTATTGTAAGATCTTGTAAGGTTCGCCCGATCATAGATCTAATTATATTAAATTGATTTATATAATATTGACTGTTTAATTATAGTATATAAATAAATCTTAAGATCAAATTGAATAAATTATAAGATAATAAAATTAGATTTGGGCAGGTATGAGGGAAAACTAACTACCTGTAGCTTTCCCAACGAAGCTCTAACTATGCCTAATGGAACAAAGCTGTAAGCTCCTTGTTGGGCCTGTTAATGCCACGCGATACTTCCGACGTGAGCCAACTACCACAAACGCTTGATAACCGATCCTTTGATAAATTATACTCATCACTCTGAATGAGAACTTTCACCCACACAGAAGCCGATAGCCTTAATTAAAGCGTGCGACTATCATTCGCAGAGCTTTAAATTTCACTACTGTTTGACAGATTTTTAGCCCTTAAACATTCAGTAATTGATGGGGTTCGATGGTAGAAAATTTTCATAAATCATCGGCACAAATATTTAATGGTCCTAAATGAAATTTAATCGCCATTTCCTTTTGGGTAAGCTTCACAGTAGTAAGATCCTAATATAATATTCAAGATTTATGTCACAAATATATAACCATGCCTACAGCAACATTATGGAATCCAAGTTCCATTTTATAAATTTAACGTATAAAATTTGTATAACATACATATGTTATATAATATATATTTTTCGATTATAAATTGCATGTAACAGTAAACTTAGGAGATTGAAAGTGTTTCCATTTTGATTTTCAGATTCTGAATAACGATTCTAAAGTATCTTAAATCGGATAAAGCGGAAAGAAATGTCATTTTTTTGGTTACGTCCTTTGCCATCAGTTTATCTCGGGTTGCTATCGAGTGAATACGTCAAAGTTGGTGTTCTTTTGAAGATCTGTTGTTTGTCTTACTTTTTCAAATATTTTTATATTTTTTTAGCCATAGTGAAAATGTCCAAGCCAGAAATTAATGAGACACATTTGCGATCTTGTTTAATTTTTTTATTCGATAAAAGGTTAAAAGCAAAAGAAGCTACCCACAGCATTTGATATATTATATATATGGCAACATATTGAATATTCGAAAATTTCATAGATGGTTCAAAATTTTCAAAAGTGGCGACAGAGATTTCAAAAATAAAATAAAAACAGGACAACCTCCAATAATCGATGATGAGGCATTAAATTCCCGGATAGAATTAGATCCTTAAAAAACAATAAAGAAATTATCGCTAGACATCGACTGTCCCTGGTTGACAGTAAAAGACCATTTAAAAAAAACTCGGGAAAAAACATAGACAGGGAATTTGGGTACTGCACGATTTGTCATCAACGATCTTGGAACAACGGATAATCATTTCTTCATCGCTATTATCCAGGTATGAAATCGATCCATTTTTAAAAAAGATCGTTACTGGGGATGAGAAGTGAGTCCTCTACAATAGCCCGAAAAGGAAAAACAGTGGCATTCTTGAAACCAAGTCCTGTTTCTACCTCTCGACCATAATTATCCTTGAAAAATTTCCTCCTTTGTGTTTGGTGGAATTTTTTAGCGTAATTAACTGTGGATTATTAAAATCTGGTCAAACTGTCACAGCAGATCTATACTGTGCACAATTAGAGAGGTTAAAAGCGGAAATGCTCAAAAAACGATCAGTGCTAGTTAACAACCAAAGAATAATATTATAGCATGATAATGCAAAGCCACACGCAGCAAGGATTAGACAGAACTAAATAAGGGAGCTGGTTTTAGAAGTGTTGCAACATTCACCATTTTTTTCTGATATTTCATCTTCAGACTTTTATCTTTTCAAATCATTAGAACATTCGCTTCGCGATAAAAAGTGAAAAATCATTTGGATTCTTACTTTAGTGGAAAACCGGCCAAATTTTACGAAAGATGTATTAAAAAGCTACCTATTCTGTAGAAGGCGATTATAAATAACAGTGGAAATTATTTAATTGAGTAATATTGTAAAGCTTTTAATAAAATACTTTTTTCTCCAAATAACAAAAAAATTACATTTCTTTCCGCTTTAACTAATATAAACCAAGTGACCATGTGTTAAAATTGTGGTTTTGTATCCTAAACCTAGTTTAGAAGATCTGAAGTATTAATATTTCCATTCATTTATACCGACCCAAATTAATACTATGGTGTAATAATTAGAAAAATAATGATAATATCACAAATCGCTCATAGATCCAATCTTATCCCAAAATAGTCCCAACCTTATTTAACAACGCGCGAATAACTTTTATAAGAATGGTATTGAAATATGGCTTTGATATATTGATATTTTGAATTCGTAATATATCTTTATTCAAGCAACTATTTTAAATGAATATTTATATGTTGAATATGCCATATCCGATATCTTGGACGTAGGCGATCTCCATGGGAGAATACTAGGAAAAGGATTGTTTAGTGGTGGTTTCCCAATTGCCTTCCACACGTGGAGAAAATGGGCACAAAAGATAGGGTTATTAAAAAAGGAATTATATTTCATTTAGGAGAGGGGAGAATCTATGAGTGAGAAGCGAAATTATCATTATTTTTTAAATGATAATTAAATTATTGTTGCAAATTAAATCACTCACTCACAGGCGTCCCTGTACAGCTTTATTAATCGCCTCAGTATTTACTTTTTAAAATCCAGGAAATTAGGGTAAACCTGGATCAAGACCTGGTTAAGACATAAATATCACCCTTATCGCCTTGAAGAGTTTTAAGAGTTAATCTTGACCTGTGTATAGAACACCTCAGATACTGTTCGGGAGTTGCCTCATTATCCGATAATTACCATTTTTTTTAGTATTATTTTCTATAATTAACGAAAAAATATTTTTCAGACACGGATAATTCGCAAACCAGATAATCCGCACCTGGATAATCTAGAGTAAACTGTAACAGTTAGCGTTTTATGCTTATATAAAAAAGTTGTATTCAAAATCGACAAACACAAATCGAATTGAATGTATGTTAAAATATATCTTAGAATTATTTATAAAATTACCTATTATTTTATAAAATTAATGAACTTTTGGAAATATTGCTTGAATATAGATATATTTAAATTGCTTGTTAAAATAATGATGCCCTTCGTTTTAAGCATTCCTCACAATGAGATGACAGGTTTTATTCATACATTATTTTATTTATTTATTAATGGAATCTTTTTAACTTCCCCCAATGGAAGTAATAGTTCCTAATGACATATAAATAAACTCTATTTTTAGTTCTTAAGCATTAAGGCTCCGTACACACATAGCCAAAATGTAATTGAGCCCCTAAATGAGTCGACGCACTGAATGATTAAAATTTCAACCACCGATAATTTAGTATTTTATTATCTAATTGGGGATACATCCTATGACGCACGACGATATCCTTGAACCCGACTGTTCAAAATTTCATATTGTCTGAATAAATTTACACGGTAAGCGTGCTTTTCTGGGTCCAATCAGGTCACGGTCCCGTTGCTTCCATTGACCCAGAATCTCTCATATCCTTGCAGTGCCACCCACATTTGAAACAATTTGTATTTCGAAACGCTATTCCCATGATATGCAGCATACATTTTATGTTCAGTGCAAGCTAAATAACTGTAGCTGCATTTTAGCATTCATCAAAGATCAAACTCATTACACTTTGTTAAATCCCAAGGGTGGAATTGTTTTTAATATTACTTATATTAGTCCTTTGAATATTTCTAGTTGGCAATGAACGATAGATGTAATAGTTCTATTTAAACTAATTTTTAATTTTAACATGACACTTTGCAACTAAATACAATGATACTACCCTTAACACATTTCATACTATAAAATCCCGTTAACTATATAATTAATATAACTTTTACAGGTAAATTTCTTGCGCATGCATCGTTGCAGGTTGGGTGGTGATGCACAGAGGGTACCCTTGATTGCGGAAGGACATCCTTCCCGCAGTCAAATGTCTCTCTCGTGGCTAATAAAGATGCATCTAAAGAAGAGCGTCTTTCCGTTCAACGGCCGTTCATATCACCATATATCCGTCCGGCTACATAACAACCCGAATTTATTCAGAGAAATTGTTGACGATCATATAAATCATGAAAATGATATTTAAAATGTCATTGGAGAGATCTATTCTATCAGCCATTACAGAGGCATTGAAGGTGTTGATTTAATTAATGTTGAAATTAGCTGCAGAAATTGGATTTCTATACCACATCTCAAGAAAATGACGTCTTAAAGCCTGTTACTATACAAAAACTAACTGCAAAATTCCAGAATCAAGTGATTAATAAATATTTCCCCATTTAATGCGAACCACTATTTATTACGATATTCTCCAGAACGTATCCTGTAGTTACTTGAATTAACTTAATAAGCTTCCAATCTTATGGATCACGACCGTGTCATTTAATTATATGGTTATGCACAATTTATCATTCGACATTTAATAATTATATCATGTTCTTGTGTCTCTCTTTAGATAGGTAGTAACTTCCCCCTCGTATTATCCCGAGAAAATATTATAATATTTACACAATTTTCTTAAGACAGGCCGTTTGGATGAGAAATAATGCAAAAATTAGTTTATAAGTCTACGGATGATCGCTGCAAGTTGTGCCAAAACAACTAATATAATTGGAGTGTGCTAGTTTATTGCAACTTTTTTCCTTATTCTGATCATAATCATAGTTTAACTTAGTTTATTTTAAAACATTCAAACACCAAAATAATGTAAAATGTTACAATAACAAATAAACGTTTTAGATGTAGAATTAAATGCATTTTTAAATTTATATAAAATTTTTAGCTATTTTTCCAATCAAAAACACATATCAATAAAATTATTTTGATCTATCTGATACAGATCATATAAAATGCCGCAAAAACCCAGAAAGAGGCCATAAGGTTTGTATGCTCAATCGGTCCGCTTTTCGGATCACCAAGTGAGTGGCTCACGATTAAATGCCATACCTGGACATAACAATAACGAAGAAAAGAGGGATTAGAGAACTTAATATATATTATAAAAACGGATAGAATCAATCAGTGATGGTTGCAATTTCATCACATTCGTAATGAATAATCATGGTAGTTAACTACGAGAAAGAGCTCCTATGAAGCATCGTCAGGTATTTTGGTACTCCTACATCAAGGAATTTTTGCATGAAGAATTGTACGGAGCTGACATCCCATTCAGCAGCTTTAGGAAGCCGCCAAAAATAGCACGAAACTAATTGTTTGCAAGATTGGTTGTAAAAATGGTGGAAAACCTTCAGGGGGTCTCTTGCAGGTTTAAACGCCTCAACAATTTATCTCTTAACATTTTTTTTTTGCTCGCACGAAATAGACACAAATATTGCTTTAAACACTGTTTCCAGACATGCGAGCCGTAATTTACTTCCTTTCTTCTGCTTATTTATTCAATAAGCCATTTTCACTTGTACGAAGCGTTTCTCAACATAAATAGAACATCATAAATGTTAAATATTATCTCGGCAATTTTTTACGAAGCATAAAATATTGAGAACGATGTAATTGTGAGTGAAATATTTATCCTAGCGTAAATTGTGCGCGAAACATTCGCAACGATGAAAGGATCCGCCCATATCGATGTGTTCGTTAAGTAGGCTTTGTATTAAGGCTTTCATTGTTATGCAGACAGATTTTGAAACATAATTAATACTCACATTAAAATAATGAATAGACGAGCCTGGGTTCTTAAAATATTTTCAAATTATACTTTCAGCATTTTGAGCTGTTTTTTGATATTTTAGAATGTTTGCATTACCCGAAATATAAGTCTCTAAATAATTTCAAAAATAATTAATACAAAACGAGGCTATTAAATAACGATACTGGGCTAATATTAACTGATCTACATTGATCTCGGATAATCAGATACAAGCACTGTTGATTTCAATAACATTACTTTATTAGTTTACTCTCACGCTTAAATAAAATCGAAAAAAATAGATCACCAATTCAAATTTTTGCTAAAAATAAAAAGAGAAAGGTTAAATTTTTTCCCAAGAAAAGTGAAGCAGTTTTTGGAACAGAGCTTAAATATCATTCTTATTCACTTGGTATATAAGGTAAAGCGGAAAGACATGTCATTTTTTTGTTATTTGGAGAAAAAAGATATTTTAATAAAAGCTGTACAATATTACTCAATTAAATAATTTCAATAGTTATTTATAATCACCCTCCACAGATTAGGTAGCTTTTTAGTGCCTCTTTCGTAAAACTAGTAACGGTTTTCCACTTAAGTAAAAATTCAAATGATTTTTCACTTGTTCCACAGAAATGATGATAGTCTGAAGGTGCAACATCAGGAGAACATGGTAGATGTTATAGCCCTTCCAAATCCAGCTCACTTATTTTGTTCTGCGTAATCCTTGCTGCGTGTGGTCTTGCATTATCATGTTGTAATATTCTTCTTTGGTTGTTAACTAACAATTATTGCTTTTTGAGCATTTCCACTTTTAAACTCTACCTCCTATCTAATTGTGCACAGTATAGCTCTGCTGTGATAGTTTGGCCAGGTTTTAATAATTCATAGTGAATTACGCCAAACAAATCCCACCAAACACAAAAGGGAACCTTTTTCAAGGATACTGACGGTCGAGGGGTAGAAATTGGTACTTGAATTTGATGGATCGGTTTCATACCTGGACAATAGCGATGAACAAATGATTATCCGTTGTTCCAAGACCGTTGATGACAACTCGTGCGGTACCCAAATTCTCTGTCTATATTTTTTCCCGAGTCTTTTCAAATGGTCTTTTACTATCGACCAGGGACAGCCGATGTCTAGCGATGATTCCTTTATTGTTTTTCGAGGATCAGATTCTACCAGGGAATTTAATGCGTCATCATCGATTATTGGAGGTTGTCCTGATTTTGGTTTATTTTTCTAATCTCTGTTACCACTTTTGTAATTTTTTGAACCATCTATGGCATTTTCAAATATTCAATATGTTGCCATATGTATCACAGATGCTGTGGGTAGCTTCTTTTGCTTTTAATCCTTTATCGAATTAAAACAGTAAATAAGATCACAAATGGGTCTTATCAATTTCTGGCTTGGATATTTTAACTATGGCAAAAAATATATAAAAATATTTGAAAAAGTAAGACAAACAACAGAGCTTCAAAATGACATCAACCTTGACGTATTTACTCGACAGCAACCCGAAGCAAACTGACGGCAAAGACGAAACCAAAAAAATGACATTTCTTTCCGCTTTATCTAATATTTCCATATAAAGATCCTAGATTTTTCATTGATTAAAATTAAAACTTGAATGGCATTTGGATCATTAGAATAAATGTTATTAAGTTGAAAAAACGATGATTGATCTACATAATATCTACAATTGATTAATATGCAATATTATTCTTTGATTAAATATTTTTCATTTATTTGAAGTCAATGAACACAAACAAGATATGGAATATAGTCTAAATAACTTGACTTCCTTTGAATGTAAATAGTTATGGGATATTAAACAAGTTGAATTTAAATCTCTGGAATGCATCTGGATTTACAAACTTTATTTCATGCGAGACAATGATGGAAAAATGTTTACATTGAGAGTTTTTGATGTCGGATGAACGCAAACACTTGTTGGCTTCCCTTTTTGCGCATGCCTCAGACTCCCACACCTCAGCCAACATTGTTCTCCTGTTCTCCAACGTTCTCTCTTCCTTCGCACCACCTTGCCTTGTCTGCAAAGTCCGTGTCCTACCCTTCCCACAGCACCGTCAATCACCCCATTCAGCCGCTCAGACTCTCTCCCCACACTCCCACTCATATACACCCCCATACACCTGTGCGATATTGATCTACCTGCATCCACATCCACTACCACCATTATGCACGAAAAATTCAATTTCCCACTAACAATTTCAACTGTCACACTCCCATAGCTCATGACTTTAAATTGTTCTTTTGAGATTTATTTTATTAGATCACCCCGAGGAGAAATTGCGAAAACTCAAATGCCGACAATCGGTGCATTGCCTCTCCTAAGCACATAGATCACCTGTGCACCCACGCAAATCTTCGTTTATACATCAACCATATGAAACAAGTCAAATTTATAGCAAAACACCCTTAAAATCTTAATATATATAAAAGTCTCATCAACAAAAATTACTGGATCAAACTAATATTAATACTGTTGCAGTTGCATCGATCTGTGTATTGGTGGGAACGCTTTGAAAAAAATAATGCATTTATGTTATCAAATTTTTCTTTCAGATTAAATTTGATTTTAATTATTGGTGAATTACTTCCGTGAAATCTCAGATTATCGAAACGTAAGTAATTTAACATACAATAAGAAATTGGATAGATGAACGCTAACGAATGATCATGCTCGTCTCAAAGGGTTATCGTATCATAAGAAAAATATTATATTTTTTGTCACCCACGCTTTCTTGTATCTTTGTTCTAGGCTAATTTCAAACATTACGACCTACACGTTTTCTGATCTTATCAACCCATTTATGGAAGCTCCCGGTCGCTTCATAAATCTCACTAACGATGATCTTGCCTCAGTTTTCATTCGCCGTGCTACATTACCTGCCCGCTGATATTTCAAACGTTTTGCTCTTAAATTGATGTTATTAAAAATATATATTTTTACACTGATCATATATTTTTGTTCCCAAATTATTAGATCTTTATAATTTATAATAATATAATTTCTGTATGTACAGTAGGATAAATTGGCTTGAACGTCATGGAAAGTAAAACTTCAACCGGCATTTGTTTGGAAAGAGAAGAAGAACCGTTTATAGTGTGTCCATGTTCATCGCATATATCATAGAGATGTTACGCTCAATTTTATTATATATTACACAAACACCGCTTTTAGCTAATAATTGCTTTTAACAATTGCAAAAATAATAATGCAAAAATTCAACATATCTTATAACTTAAGAAAGTAAAATTTTGGATAAAATTCATCATTTTTATGTATATCTTGTACATTGTATATTAGAGGAAAAAGGTTGAAAAAATCATTTTTGACATCTTCATTTTCAAAGTCAGTCGTGTTTTGGTTGTTTATTTATTATTTATTTTGCTATTGATTGATGGTATTCTTAAATACAATTTTTATTTGAACTGTATTTCTAATATAAAGTATTTGTAACGAATCAGCAATTTTTACAAAATCGCTTGTTATAATAATTTCACCAAAGGAGTAAAAAAACAACTACGACAAAAAAATGTATGACAAATTGGCTATTTGATAGGTAGGGTAGTAAAAATTGACAATGAAGTTTTGCACATTGAAATATGAAGGATCAAGGCAGGGATTAATCTCAATACGTACCCACAGAAAAGCATTAAGAAAGGGGGGGAAGGGAAAGAGGGTTGACTGTAGTTATGTATAATTATGTTATTTAATTTTTAAATTACTTTGATACTCTTTGAGTAGATTATCATATTTGCCAAAATATTAAATGAACAACCCTCGTGTTTCATTTATATCTACGCACCCGATTAATTTAAAATATTGTTAAAGCTGGGATGAGCTTACATGTATATTTACCAAAAAGATAATTTAACTTGTCAACTGACATTACATTTTCATCAGACTTTAATTTAAAATGTACGCCTTGCATTTGTGTACATAAAATTCAGCTATTGCAGGGAAAATGCATTAAATATTAATATAGAAACTTTAATTTAAAATTCCATTGGAGCCAAGCTGCGAGAAACAACGAGTATTATTTAAAGTCACTATATTAAGCAACTTAGAAAGGGATATTTGCTTCAAAAATTTACTTTAAAATGTTCGATGCGTTCAAATAATGCTCGAAATCATTTTTATATTTTTATTTTTAGAGAAGAAAATAGTTATTTTCTAATATGTGGTTGTGGCATAGTTTTCCAACTGTCACTTCAAGTGATTTTTGGTATTAAGGAGGTTTTAGTTTTTATTGTTATGTCATTTAATAACTAGGACTATGTTAACACCAAAATATTGACACGCAAGTTAAATATATATTATTTAAAGCTTTTATAGTTCGGCAAGTATACAAGTTTAACTGTTACAATACGCATCCATATTTAAACAGATTTCTTCAATAACATGTTATTGGATACAGTCATATTACAGCTCAAAAAAAGTTATTCCACATACATGTTAAAAATAGGTTCAACCATATGAAGTTGTTTTTAAAATCATTAAGATGTGAAATATTTTAAAATTTGCTCCTTCGTCTTAAGTATTATATCTGACAGAAAACCAAGTTTACTTCCCCGCTTTTACAAACTTATGCTACAGATTGGTCACAGAAATTTACGAACTCCTTTTTAAAAAAGATCAAAGAAATGTACATCAAGTCTAAATTAAGATTTTTTTGTGCAACAAAGAAAATGATGTTTTACACATACATCCAATCACGCTTTGTACGACGCCTTCTTAGCTTGCCTCATCGTAAAAATATACTTTGATATGAAAAAATGTCGCTTCATGTTTCTTTGACGATAATAAAATAAATAGGGATTTATCATATTTTATTATCATGGCTTATAGTAAGTCCTTCGAATCTGTCCTATTTTCCTTTGGGATAATCGGATTTCGAATATCCCTAAATTATCAATTATATATAATGCGGGTGCTTATGTAGCATTTCTCGAAAAGCTTACAATTCATTTTAATAAATATATATTTTTTATAACAATTATCCAATAGTTTTATAAAATTTAATTAAATTACAAACATTTTTAGGTATAATTTTAAAATAAATATTTAATTAAGGCGTCTTCTCACTTTACAAATTTAAAAAAATCGATTTTGATTTTATTTTAAATTTTGAAAGTACATATCTTCAAAAATGTTATATCGAAATTTCATAAAGATAGGACGAGTCTAACTACATTTTTGGGCGACCGTTAGGTGAGCACCCGGCTGCATACGTATTGTTCAGACTCATGGTGCAAGTGCAAGAAAGTGGTAAAAAACAATCAGATAGAAACTTTTAAATATCTTTCTGCTCTAGCTGAGGATGTTCACGAGGTTTTGAAACCGATTTATGAAGATCTTTAGAGGAAATACCCAAAATAACAACGAGTGTTTCAACAGCTGTGTCTGGGAAATTTTTCTGCAACCAAAACTTTAAACGCGTTTATCTCAAAACAAGGTTTTTCGGTGGCTTGTTGATGAAATTTCGGAAACTATCCGGCCGATTGTCATGAAATTTTAATGACATATTTTTCATAGTTATGGCTATAGCGCATATGATCAGATTTTTGAAATTTTGTTTTAAGTAATTTTTTTTTACAAAAAACTGCAAAAAAAACGCGTTTTTTTTTACTTTTTCGTAAAACGTGCGCCATTTTGTTATTTTCGCAAATATCAAAAACCTGATGATATGCGCTATAGCCACTGATATACTAAATCTAAAACTGTTTTATTTTTTTGTTTAAAATGACCCATCTCGGAGATACCATCAACAAGCCACGAACATAACATTTCTACACGGGTTTTTCGATGCTACTGTTTTATTATAATAATTGTTCAAAAAAATAAAATAAAAAATTTCATTTACTTGAAAGATGTGTTTATTACATAATATCCATTTTATCTCATAATTTTTAGCGAAAAGCCTCGAAAAAAAATCGTGAAAATAGCCTATTTTTGAGGCGCCTAAAGTGAGAAGACGCCTTAATGTCTTAATGTGATACTTTGGTGCTTTAACCCTTCTGTCAAGAAGATGATCTGATCAGACCATTTTGCTTTTGTGATGAGTTTTTTTTAATAGTAACTATGTATAGATCTTCCTGACTTAATTCCTTAAAAAGTTCTACATAATTTAGAGTTAATAGAAAAAAATCACACACTGAAGCTGTTTCATATGTTCTGAAAAAAATAAAAGCTGTTATCTCATTGTCAACTGTCCACTATGATACCGAAGTTGTTGGAGAAGCCTAATAGCTACATGTAATGTTATTTTACAACATGCACAAGGGAGGTGTTGACGTTATGGTCCAGATGCTTGGAGTGTATATACACAAACGACAGTTGAATTCCCGGTGCATACGAGACTGGTTTTCAAGCTAGTAGAGCAAGCAAATGCTAGTAAACTAGGAGGGTGATATTTTTAGATTCGTTTTTAAGCTAATAAATAGCTTTAAAACGAAGCTAATTCTGTTTTTATAAAACTAGAGTTACTGGTTTGTTAGTACATAGCTAGTTCTATACGCTTGAAAACTATTATGTGTTTTTTTATCTATCTATTTCTATACAAAATATATGAGATTCCAGCCAGATCACTTTTTTTGACGGGAAGTAATAGAAACATTCATGGACAGAAAGTTTAACATAGAAATATTGTGTAGGTATTTTCGAATTATATTATGAAGTAAAACTATGTTAGACTTTTCTTCATAGTCGATCTCAGAGTTGCTGGATTATTTTAATAAATATCCAAACTCCTCCATGAAATAAGTTTTATGCTTTTTTTGCATATTTGAATGCAGAATCTCAAACTTTGACATACAGAAACGATAACCAAAGTATTGCATATTAATACTAATTTGTCTGAAACCAAATTTGTTTCGTGAGCTAATCTTCAATTAGTAATTCTTAAATATCGATATCCATATTGTAAAAGCCTTTTCCTATAGATTTGATAAGTTCTACTACTGTTGGTTAGTTTTAGAATGATTGCCGAGAAATATTGTAGGATTGCCATGTATATTTTTAAATTTCCAGTTATTCTCGCAAAAATATAAACATTTTCAAAATAGCATAAATTGTTTGAGAAACGTTTCTATTTGACTTTTAAAAATTTCTCAAAATTACATATGCAAGGATATATTCATAAATATTACATGCATTTCACGGTAACGAGTTAATTAATTGGTAAGTATGTTGCGATTGAATAACGAACATAAAACGAATAACCGATTTTCCATATTCTTGATACCTTGACAAACGTCTTAATTAATTTGTGCCCCGTAGCATTTCGTTCATTCATGTGAAGAAAATTTGTCCATGACCTTTTGTATTGGATACATCTCTGACATTTGCTTTGCAAGCAAGAGTTCGTTGAAGTAATATTCCCTTATTATTATCTATTTCTGAGTAAACATGGGAATTCGTCGCTCCCGCAATTCGTTCCCTTGGCACTGAAAGACATTAATGCAAACAAGCATAAATCTATTTTCAGCATAAATTTTTTAATCAAATTTACCATTCGAGTATTCTAAAATATGTCTTCTTCAAGTCTGTTTACAAAATAAGAAAATATTTAATCTCAACTCAAAAGAGAAGCTTTCAAATTTGGTTGAACTGTTTAAACTTATGACTTGATTCAAAATTAGTTCAAAAATGACCGTTCAAATTGAATAGTATTTTTTTTTTTTTGGATATTACTGAAAAGTCTATCAACAATAAGGAGCAATAAGTAATAGTTAAAAGACGAGAACCTGCCTTCGTTCGTATTTTTTAACAGTGCATTAAATGGATGCCGGAACTTGAACGTATTAAATATACTCTCATATTATAGATAAATAAAATAATTGATACAAAAAAATGTAAATCTTAAACACACTAGTAAATCAAGCATCGTTACCTAAAAGCCCATAAAAAAGTAACGTTGATGACTACATTTTAAGGTTCATATTCATCAGAAACTTCTTAATTTGGAGTATTTTAGAAGTCAACGTTTCCGCTAAAAATATCATTGAGCCATTTTTATGCAGTGTTCGATATATTTAACCTATAGTTAGTCTCGTAGTTAAGCGATTGTACTCGTAACTCAGTCGTCCCAGATTTAAATATACAAGACTACAGGCTAGCGACCACATTTTCATTGGGATTAATCATCTATATTGCATTGGGATTATGCAAATACATTACAATTATGTTTAAAAAATATCTATTTGATATCCATCTTCACCAGCTTTCAATATCTTAGTTTTTAATGCTAGATCCAGAATCCAATTAATATAATTCAAAACAGTTCAATTAAATTCGGCTTTCTTCGGCATGATTACAAAATAAATTTATAGCACACACCGAGAGGTCTACATAAAATGGGAATGTAGTTACAAGACAACTTATCGCGCTCACATATTAGGTACCACAGGACAGAAAATTGGCCAGCAACCCTAAAATAAATACCGGAGCCGAAATTAGATTTCAAATTAAAATGGACATACCACATTTTAGATGCAAGCTCCCCTTTTCGCTCCGCCATCCCTTGTACCGTCTTCAATGTGTGGTATTGTTTCATTGTGCGGGCGCATGTACGTACACCGCAAAAATTAATGAGATTAACAGGGAACACAATACGTCTCCCTAAAATCTGATACCTTTGAATTTTTCAGATCTCAAAATAAACCTACGACGTTGTCATATATTTATTTTGAGCTCTATTTTATATTTATTTAATCGGCTTTGTGAAGCGACTTCCGTGCCTCAAGGGTTATTTATTAATATAACAAAGAATGTTTATGAAATAGGCTTTGACTTGCCAAAATAATGTACTACAATATTTTCTCATTTTTCTCTAAGGATAATGGAATTTCTTAAAACTTCATGGTTTAATAAAAACGTTCATATGCGAAACTACTCTTGTTCTTTATGCAATATTTTGAAGTTAAATTAACAATCTCAAGCCTGTAGGTAGCTCCGTAATTAAGCGGTCGGACTAGTAACTCAACTGTCATGGGTTCAAATCTGCAGGAGATTGCCAAAAAGTCTTAAAATATGCTATATTTAAATCATATTTTCGTCAATATTTTGATATTTGGCTTCGCTGGATGCCCTCATATGAGCCCGCTTTCAAACTTTTTGTTTTAAGCTGAACATGGCTTCAAAAATATGTTCCTTAATATTGATATAAATCAAGCAACAACTAATATTAACTAATATGTTAAGGTTATCTATCGTTTGTATGATCTCAACATGTTCAAAAATAGTTTTGCTTCGTTGCTATATATTGTATAAAATTTTCATAGAAGTTTTCAATAACGAATCTTAAATTAGTTCACGAATATTGCGTATAAAATTTCAAGCCGAAAATACTCATCTATGTGAATATCGAATAACTAAAGAAGTCTTAGAAATTAAATAAGCATGAAAAGTTAAAGAGGACTTTTATATTTCGGTTCAATTTTCAAACAGTTTTGAATTTATTGAAAAAAACCTATTTTAGGAGTATAAATTTAATTAAAATTGAAGATTAAATAGTTAATATTTGCGAAACTCACCTTTGCAAAATTTCACATTTTACTAACAAAAGCAAATATTGCTTTTGCTCTTCGTCGATTGTCATCAATTTATTATATTCTTCAAAGTATTTTCAGATAATACATATTTTATTGAACAATCATCAGTGAGCTTTATTTTAATAATCTATTTTTTGCACTTAGTGACATCTTAAATAAGACTCTAGTTCCATCAGGCTAATGACGATAATGTATGAGCTCAAAGACTTTTCATCTGGATTTAGTTTTGTATTGAATATATTTTTAAAAAATTGGCACGGTTTCTTTAAGTAAAAGTATTTAAATAGTCTATGGCATATCCATATTTATTAATTAATAATATTTTTGCGTGGGAATTTAACGAAGAAGAGCGAGATATGAATCTATCTCTACAACGAATCAGCTTAGCTAATTAATTAATTAAATCGAATTTATCCATTTCTTTAATGTGCCTTCGGGCTGAAGTAGTACAAGGTCCATTTGTTAACGAGGCCATTATAAACTTTCATCATAACATTCAACATTTTCAATAAAAATTTAAGATCACATAATTAAATTTAACAAAAACAATTTTTAACAAATTTAAAAAAATCGAAGGAATGATTATCACTATTAAATATGCAACACACGGGGAATAAAAATTGACTCATCATCAGCCATGGAAAGAAAAAGTTCAAATGAAAAATTGATGGCATGTCTGAAATATTTATAAAAAGAAAGTCGTCGGACGAAGACTCAATGAACTTATGAAGCCTCGTGAGTCAGTCATATTTGATTGGGGTTAACAAAGTTCGTCAAAAGTCGTATCACCTTTTAATACTGTTGGACTTATTTATATTAAACATAACCCGAAACCTTACAGCTCGAATAAAAATTACGTAGGACATTCTTATATCATTTTAAATAAATTTGATTTGGCCTCCAACAGTGATTGCTTTCCATATTGAATCCTTGCATATTCATCAAAGGAACAATCCATCAAGCCATAACAAACTTCATAGTATTTAGTATAGAGCCTATCAATAAAATGTTATAACGATCCAAGATCATTTAAAAATGTTTCCATCCATTCCGTGACAAAATATGGCTTTTTTACAATACGAATATATTATTTTTATGCTTGATTTCAGGAGTTTCTTTGATTTTGCCATATTTGTGTATCTTCAATCTATAAATTATATAACGATAGTACGAGGAATATCCCGAAAGTAAGTGTACTCAATTTTTTATATTATATTTTTAGAAAAAGTGTATTTAAAAAAATAGAATATTGTTGATACAACTATTTTTCAACATAATCGTCATTTCATTCAATGCATCTGGTGAGCCGTGGTACAAGCCCTGATCAAAGAACTCTCCTGCCAGCTTCTTTCACCACTTCAGAAACTTTTTCTACACCTGCTTGTCTGTTGAAAATTTAATTTCACCTATGTGTTCTTTCAGGAAGGTGAAAAGATTATAATCTAAAGGCGCCAAGTCAAGGAAATACGGAGGGTGGCTCAGAACATCCCAACCAAATAAGTCCAAGAGCGCCTTGGTGACTGATTGGCCTCTTTTTTTTAATGCTTCTTCTGAGTTTTTTTAGGGTCTCATAATACCGTTTTGCATTAATGGTCTCTCTCTGAGGCAGAAATTCGAACAAAATGCCTTTTCGATCCCAAAACATTGAGGCCATGATTTTTTGTTCGAAATCGTGGTTTTAATTTAATTTTTAGCAGATGGGTAATTGGTATGACACCACTGTGACAACTTTCTTTTTGACTCAGATGTAAATGAGTCACCCAATTTTTATCTCCAGTCACAATAGAGCTCAGAAAATCCTCCACTCAGTAAGGCTAACCTTACGCTTAAAAAAATCCGCAGCCCGTTATTATCACAGTACACTTACTTTCGGGATATGCCTCGTATCACGATTTACTCTTTTTTAAATCAAAAAAATCTAATTGAGGGGGATACGCGACAGGTAATACAAAATGGTCGCTCAGTAAATTCTCTTTCACTACCTGGCTATATATAATATAATATACCCTCGTACCACGAGAAGAAGAATGAAACAAAAAGAAGAGAGAGATGTTGATAGACGTACTTATTTGTAAATACTTAGAACAGAAGTCCTAGATAAAAGGTAAGAGATGCGTTGGTATCATTTTGACAGAGCTTCAGTTTAGCTTCGGTCTTTCTTGCGTGTGTTGAAAGTTAGAAGTCAAAATGTCGTTGTATCCGTAAGGAAAATAGGTTATCACAAATCGAAGTATGATAACTGAGCTTTTGAACATATGATATCTACAGTTAATAGTCCACAATACGACTATTGACCAGAAGAAGATAGAAGCTGATGCAAGTGGAGGAAAGCTAAAGTTCTTGAAACAAAGCCTGAAGGAGGCCTTCTCCATTACACCCGACCTTCCAAGAGAAATTCTTCCAATACATGAAAAATTATCGAAAGATACATTACTGACGATATGTTTAGAGATGGTCAAACGAGGAATGCAAACGATAGATTCAACTCGAACGTTTAGCGATTGGCTCCAAAGCACCTACATTCTGTTCTAAAAGTAATCGAGGTTACGGCATTTTTGGCTTATTCAATGGAAGGAATTCTGCACTTGTAATGATAATAAACGAGCTTAAATTAGCAATTGGCACGCATATTTTTAATTATGCACGGCAAATGTATGAGCGGAACGTTAACCGACAGAATAGACGCAGCGCGACGGAGACTAAGGATGGAAGCTTGGAAAGCTTGAAGAGAGGAGATGCAAGCTCAAGATTATGCGTATGAAGAAGAAAAATTGCTTCAGTTTTTTTACTAACTTTTTTTATGCGATTTTGAATATATTTTATATGGCTGTTTCAAAGTTATGCGGTTTTTAAAACCCATGAAACGCATCTTCACTTTTTCTATATAAGTCATAGCTCTTTTTGTGCGATTTTCCGCGGAACGCATCTACCGCACAAAAAAAAGGTTTAAGTGCACAGTGCAAAGAGCAAATTTTTAGCTAACAATTTCCGTTGCTAATTAAAAATAAAAACAATGCAAAAAATTAACTTTTCCTACAAGCAAAAAAGTTTCACTTCTACCGTGCAAGAGTTTCGCCAATATTTTAATTGAAAGCAACGAATCATAACGATGTAAATAGTGGCATTATAACGACCATGGTTATAATGATGAGCACCATTACAATCAATCAATGACATGCATTATGAAATAATTACGCATACATAAATGACTAATGTTTTAATCGATTTTTCAAATGTTGCCAAAAATACAGCCTTCTTGTCCCTACTTTCGCCAAAATGTTTTATTTTCATTGCCTCATTAATTAAAGCGATCTAAAAATATTTCTTCTTTTACTACTAAAAACCGCACATTCATCAACGGATCATTTATAACGCTTGTGTTTGAATACGAATATTAATAGACCAATCTTCAAAAATAACACAAAAGCCTATATACATCAATAATAGAATCCGACGAAATAATATTTTTTGTATTAATTTCTTCAAAAATATTACGGCGACCTTAATGATGAATAATTAAGCCAAAAACCCTTTAATGTCGATAATGACATGAAGTTTAAGGGGAGAAAATAGGCGATGGTGACTTTTGAAAGACTTGTTTCAACCTTTAAACACAAAGGTCTCGAGGTTCAGAGTGTTGAATTTTTTAAGAGTATTACGGTTTTTATCCTTAAATACGCTTCGGATTTTGTAGATGTATTGTATATGCACAATGCTTAACCCTTTTGACATTTTCATGTTATTTAAAGAATCTAAAATCGTTTTGTTTTACACGAAACTAGGCAGACGACAGGTTTTTAATAGTATACACATACCAACAATATAATCTATTTTTCGATTTTATTTTCAAACAAATTAAGCAGAGGTCATCAGGGCTGCCTGTTGAATGATCTTTGCTACATAAATAAATCAATATTTAAATATATTGATGAAAATACCTCGAAGAAAAATGTTTTTATTAGTACTATTAAATAAACTCAGAGAAGAAACTCAGAATGGATGTATATATTAACAACGGACCCATCAAGATTCTGGCGGAAATATGAAATCCATGGAGTATCTATTAGATTCTCTACTGCCCCATGATGATCCCTTAAAAGATACGCCAGCATAATGTTATGCCACTTAAAAAACGTGCCTTAAAACGTGAAGCGATTTTTCATCTTCAATCATGAATTATTATGATTTCTTGAATATATGAATAAAATAGAGATTCAAGTGAAGATGACTAATTTTTTCATTTCTTAAGATAACAAGGAGATTCTTAATTTGAGAAGATAGTAATTGATACGTTTTTGTGAATATATATATGCTTGATTAAAGGCTTATGCTTCTAAATTTACTTTGAATGAAATTTGTTCAAGCTTTTTAATCGAGAGGTTCAAAAGCACACGTAGCTCCCGGGAAGCTTATGCGACACCCTATATCCAGGTATTTTGTGAATTTCATTTAAATTAACACCCACTCGGAAAACGAATATCAAGCCTCACAGTTTTTCAGACAAAAGGTGAGCATTTGTATAAGAAAGGGTGAAATCTCCGAGAGGTATTCGGCGTGGAAATGCGAGGGGGGCGAGTAATGGGAAAGACAATCCTCGGAAAAGATTCAGGTGCGTGTTCCATGGAAACAGCCCTGGGGATATTAATGACGATGTCCGGAGGAATGAGAGGCGATATATGTTCGAATGGAGATTCCTAAACCAAAACTACGCGAGGGTTATAAATTTCTCATTTATAACGTCCAGAGGGACATATCTTTTCTTTTAAGCGTAAATTACAGACGGTCTGCGAACGTTTAGTTATAGAATGTTTAGCCCCATAAAAATGCGAAAGTGGATAGTAATCTTCTGCTGACGGTGTTAATAAGGACATAAAAAAAAAATTATTGCCACGTGTAGACAATAAATTTTAACGGGTTGCGTTTATACCAGACACGGTCTAAAAACATGAGAATTAATTAGTTATTTTGCTTAGAATGAGCATGCCTCGTCGGGTGTTCCAGAAAGGGTTCTTGCAGGTGAACAGACCTTCAAGGTGGGTTCTAAACTTAAAGACGCTACGTAGTTAACTAAGTCAATTCGTCTGGAAAACTATTATATAAAGACATTGGCACTATGTAAACAAATTGAGTTTCCAAAACTCAATACGTAATATAAACTATACCACAATATACATTTAATAAAATTCATCCCTGTGTGACATAATATTACCGACTGCTTTACACAATAACGAAAATCTTTTATAACTTTTTCAAATTGTATAACAATTGATAGTCTGAAGGAGCTTCTTAGTTTAAAGTCTAGACTAATCCGGTTTTTATTGGTAAATTTCATATTGTTGTTCTGTAGAATAATACACACTAGGGTGGTCCATATTTGGGTAAAAAGATTTTTTTTTTAATATTCGACCGATCACCCTTTCATTTATTTTTCCACCCTAAAAAACTATTCCAGTATTTTTTTCAATTTTTTAAATAATATTTAAGAGAAATTTAATATTTAGATTACAAATAAGGATATATTTTTAATACTTATATTATAAATATTCAGGATATTTCTTTCTATAAGATTTTACTAACAAAAGCAAATAAGACTTCTATGCTTTTTTCAGTGATGTGTTCGACATCAATGCTTTTTCTTTTCTGACAATATTCTACAGCTTCGATTTTTATTTCTTGTTACTGAATATCCAACAGGGGCTTAAAACCAGTATTTCATACATATTACGACTGTGAAAAAACCAATATCTTTAACAGCTTTCATTTCCTTTTTCGTAATTTTAAGCTGATGTTTAAATTTAAAAAAAACATGTAACACATAGTTTTAGCCATCCATTTAGCACGGTGAAGATCAGCAGACCTCTTTTTTCAGGAATTCCTCTCAAGTAAATGATGGAAAGATTCAGTAACTCTTTATAGTCATCTCGAGGTTGATATACTTAAAGTTGTTTTTGAGCAAAAGAAATCCTGTCTGTAGTAAGATTTTCTATAATTTTTGAGGACGTGATATCATAAATTACAGTTTTATAATCACTTTGATCAATTTTGTCCCAGTTCTTCTTAAACCTTTTAAACAATTGGATATCAGGAACACCAGACGGACCTAACAATTGACCCACTGCAGCTTTTAATATAATTACTATTATATGATGGCGACGAGCTAAGCAGAGCATATATTTTTCCATTTTCTTCTCCAGAAGAATACAAGGTCCATTTATCAAGCCGGTGCTTATAGCTGTAGTGTTAAAACATAAACATAATACTTCACCAATAGAAGGTAACTTTGACTGATGCAGATTTGATGTTGATTGGTCGATAAGCCAAATATTGGTTTTATTTTGAATTAATAAACCCCAATCACTGCTTATAGATGCCATGATAACTTGAAATAAGTATGTATAATTGGGGGAAAAAAATGCGCGTGCTCTCGCTAATGACTGAATTTGAAGCGAGGAGCAGGGCAGGGCTCAATCTCGATACGTACCCACGGGAAAGAATTAAGAAAAAGGAGAAGGAGAGGAGGGATGACAGTAGTGAAGTAGTGAGTCTTTTGGCATGCTATTCCACTTTAAAATAGACTGATCGCCCAATTTTTTAAAAGTCGAAAAATAAGTACCACCCTAGACAAACTAGAGTTTTTAAAATTGTCATTAATCTAATGGTCAAAACGGGCTAAGATCTGATTGCGTTATGTAAGTTTTTAGAGTTAAATTAAAATTATACCTCTTTCCGATATTTCGAGCATCTTTTCAATTCAATTCATTTCTTAAACATCGGCTCATTTTTTCTCTTTAAAATTGGTACAGGGTGAATTGAAGTATGTGAGGGGTCATTATTTTGCTGAAATTTCGCCCAAATATTCGAGGACCTAAGGGTATTGCATTTTCTTGAAGTATTTTCAGGTAACTCTCTATATTTAATTTTCCGTCCGTTTTTATTAAATATCCAGTATTTTCACCTCCAAACAACCCCCAAATATTCCATATTTACCTCTATATTTAATTGTAGACATTATACTTCTAAATACGTCTAAACCGCATTTTGATTTTGTTCAGCGAACAAAAATTCCTCTCTTTGAATGAAACATTTCAAATTTAGATTCGACATTTTCCAAGCTGAAATTGTCCAATTTTTATCTGTCTATTTTGTCTGTTTTTTACGGTAATATGACGATCTCAGCATCCACAGAAGATTTTAGTTAGCACAATCTTGGACTAAAACTCAACTGTGAAAATAAATGCACAATTGTTTCACATATTAAAATGATTCTAAAGCGATGCTCTATGAATACTCAAAATTTCAACTTTAAATCGTCATAACTTATTCATCTGTGGTCAATATAGCTCGAAATAACTGTTTTTGTATTTTGCAGTGTATTTTCGATCTAAATACATCATGATTTTATGCAATCGGCTTAAATAAAATAGCTTCTGAGCTTCCAAATCACAAAAAATATGCGAACAAATGAGAAATATTAATTTCTAAATTCTCTAAGTAAAAAGCTAACAACTATTTTGAACTTAGTTTAATTTTAAAAAGATCCCTTTCCAACGATATGCCACATATCATAAAAATCATTCAATAAGTTGTTAAACTTAAAGAATTGCCAGTTTTTCAGGGTTAGGGTTAAGAAAATTATTTTGATATAACTGTACTTGTCTGAAGTAGCATTTCTTTTTTCATTTTTGCAAAGACGAGATTTATTTCTTCAATTAGGATTACTTTTGTGGGCATCTTTGTTGTGCAAATTAACTATTTTGACATCCATATATACCAGTAGATTTATTTGCTTGGGGATGTGCCATATTCTTTGGCTCGCATGATCTACAGACCTGACACCATTGGATTTTTTTTTGTCTGAATGTTGAAATTTTGGGTATTTTTTCCATGTGCCAAACCCCCTGTATATGCTAAAATTATTTGTTCTTAATTTTATTACAGCTGTAACTTCATCTACATTTACCCAGTGCCATAGTAATATTTCAGTTAAACAGAAACTTATCGCATAAAATTTGGGTTGTTGAAGATTCACCGCATAACAGAGTATCAACAGGGGATGATGATCTTCATAAATGAAGAGACCGAACAGTAGTTCACCAAAACTACTAACTAATATTATTACCGTCTCGGTGTAACTTTAACGAGTGGCACGGTAATTAAAATGCAATGCTTAAACGTGTCCCATTAGTTTGATAATGTCACTGGTGATCGAAGAGAATGTCCGTTGTAGTTTGCTAAGTTTGTGCCAGGTTGTTGCTTCCAAACAATGTCCATAACTCTGATATTACACTTGACACGTGAAGCATACGTGGAATATTTATCAACGACATGGCTTTGCTTGTCAAACCCACGACTGCTTTTGTTTCATTCGGAGATTGTGCTGAAAGTGATGGCGAAATGTGGTTTATGAACTGATTATTACTTGATTATAAATTGTTCTATCAATTCATCTACAATATTATAATATATTCCCTACCATAATATACAGACAATTTGACGACGTTATCAACACATGGATAAAATAGTCTATTGGCTTAAGTATATTGGCAAAGTCATCGAGCATTTATGACGATCTGATGCATTATGAGTCCTTTATTTATATACATATTTATATATAACTGTTTTAACTCAAAACAATGAAGCAAATTTCGTGTAATAGTATCTGGAATAACCGAAAATCAAAGGACGATAACACATATATAAACCTTATGATTAAACCTAAAGATCTGGGTATACCTGAATAATTTATATTTTATAAACAAAAATCCTTTCAATGAAAGAAACATAAAAACTAAGAAAGAACTTTACATAGAAATGTGTAAAGACCTCTCGGCAAAAAGCAAGCAAATGACATAACAGATTGCTTGTCAAAAATATTATAAAATAAACAGCTCAAGAAGCTACTGAAGACAATTTCAGACTTGATAATATTTTGCTAAAAAGAAAACACGTTTGCTTAGTGTATTTTTTTCATATAACGCGAATTCACATAATACGGAATTCTATGTTTAATAGTATTTATGTTTAATAGATAAATGCATTCAATAAGCAATTACAATTTAATTGTACAAATTTAATTTCATTTATTCAATTATTGCATTGTAATTTAAGTTCTACTTAAGCGAATCGGGATAAATTTGTTTATTAATGAATAAATGCACTCAATAAGCAATTAAAATTGAATTATGCAAATTTAATTTCATCCCAGTATTCAACTATTGCATTGTAATTTAAGCTGTACATAAACGAATCGGGGTAAATGCATCCAATGTTCTTAATTAACGTCTATTTTCAACAATTCACAGAATTTAATTCATCAATCGATCCCAAAATCAAACAAACAATCGATCGCAAAATCCAGACTATCTGTAAAATATATAATTTAATCAGCATAGTAGGAATGCAAAATGATCGTAGATTATAAAATGCATAAGCCCAAGTTAAAAATTTCAATGGAAAGCCTGAAAATGATTTTTTATTTCATGAAAAAAAGTCATTCAAACATAATAAACACATTGAATAGTCTTACAAACTATTTCTCATAAGCTCCATATAAACGCCTAATAAAAAAAACTAAAAACCCTCTTTTGCATGAATTCCCGACGAACGGTTGGTCACTCCTATTTATGAGGGTGGGCTACCTTCCAACAAACACTCAATGTATTCATTACACGCATGTCACGAAAATAAAAGTTATTTATAAGCAGAGTTGCATAATAAGCTGACAACCGCAATAATTTGGCAAAAAAAGAAATACGCACATAAAATTCGTATGAAGGCTAATTTTGAGCAGGTTGGTTTACGACCGAAATGAAAATAACATTTCACATCAAAATAGTTGATAAATAAATAAACACAGAATTCCGTGAATGTTCATTCAAATGCAAATCAAAATGTCCAATTCATTATCAATCTAAGGCATAGTCATTTACAATTTGGGCTATTCAGCTGTATGTTTTAATGGATTGTCAATAAAATCATATTTTAAGAAAAATATCTTCCTGGGGTACAAGATCATAATTAGCAATTTATCTTGGAAAATCTGTATCTTTTGTGACTTTATATGATGGACTTGGAATCTGTTATATATGTATTTATAATAATCTCGTGCTTTATTGTGCATTTTGTATGCCCATTGATAGTATGTTTTGTGTTTATTTGTCATGCATTAATTAAAAAACAGAAGTGGGCCATATTTGGACACTGTGAACAAAAACAGAGCCGTAACAAGGGTATGAAACACCATTAAGATGGTAAATAATACTATTATAAATGCAATTTATTAAATATTATTATATTTTAAAACAATATACGAAAATATTTCCAAAAGTACCCGATCTAACGTATAGATGGCGGTTACTGTTTAAAAAAATACTATGATAGAAAATGTCTATCTTATAAAGTTTGACTTTCAAGTTTCAAAACTTTACGTTGTTTAGTATTTATTTGGCAGCCATTAATAGTGGACATTCTCGGTGAATTTGTAAACATGAAAAAATTAGTTATCGTTAAGTGATATCATACTTTTATTTGAAAAGTCCCAGTTCAATTAATATCAAATCCGAGCTAAACTCGAGGAGTCTGCTCCTTCGTTTACAGCAGGAAGATGTTGGATGGCAGAGTTTAAACGAGGCCGTTTGAGCTGCCAAGACGAACAGCATAGTGGTCGACCAAATGAGATAACCACTCCAGGAATGGTGAATAAAATCCACAAAATTCCAAAATGTAGGCCTTTCAAAAAATGCTGTACATCGCCTATTGACTGAAAAGTTGGACATGAGAAAGCTGTGCGCAAGATGGGTGCCACGTTTGCACACAATTTTTTTTGCTCATCTCCATAGGGCGACAAGAGATGGCGCTGTTAAAATAACACATTGCACCTGAAGAGAGACGGAAGATGCCGCTGTTAATCTGGCGAATTAAATCTGCTACAATATGTATTTTTGAAATGTAAATACAATTCTGATCCTTTTGGATTTCGCTGAAACCAAAAATCTCAAAATTTCCCTTGATTTCACGCATTTGTCTACGAGAAAATGCGTTGCGCAACAGAGAATATTCTATCAATTTCATGTTCGATAATTGAATAATTGATTTTACGAATATTTATGACCCCTAGTCGTGATGATGTTTCAATCGAGTGTTTGGCGATATTTCACAGCACTAAAGGCTGGTTCAGACGAGGATATAAAAACGACAGGCAATAAAACGACAAATGTTGTAGTAGTGACCGCACGTTAATTCGGTACTATTTTTTGACTTCGTAATCTAAGGGCCCTTAGACCCTTCCTGACAATGGTTCCATCACATCACATCTGAGACATAGGAACATGGGGACCCTTCTTTAAGCCGAGCTATTTATTGTTCTCGCTGTTCGGGAGCATGCCAGCCCGCTTAACAGAAATGCACAACAAGATACAAAATCTGAATTGAATATCCATGAAGCTTACGTGATTGTACACATCATAGAAAATACCGCAAAAAGCTCTAAAAGAGGACGGAGTGGCCATAAAGTATGTATGTCCAATCGGTCTGCATTTCGGATCGCTGATATAACGAATGAATGCCTCTCAATCGGACGCCATACCTGAATATAATCGCCCCAATGTTTAAGCAATATCATATAAAAGAGGGATTAGACAACTTAGTATTATATTATAAAAACGTAGGCGTTTTACCCCCCAAGCCCAGTTGTAGCCCTGATCAATCAAGTTTTTATGGCAGTTTTCAAATAAAATACCACAAATTTTATAAGTCTTTGAAGCTCAATGAAATTCGCTTTTTGAAATGCTGGTAATTTTACTTGCACCGGATATTATATTTTTTTTCTTTTGAAACATCGCATGCATTTTATCGTGTATAAAACTCTGCCAACATTTCTAATTGTAATCTGACTTCATACGAATGAAATAAATTACATTTATTGCCAGTGGAGAGATCTATTTTTGATGCAGTGGAATAATATTTGGAAAACTGAGAAGATTTAGCTTTATTGATGATAGTCTTAAATTACAGACATTTTTACATAATTTTATTTTGAAGCAAGCCCCATGTTAAAGATTTTGAGTGTTATTACTGCAAATTTTGATGTACATTTGGGATTTTGATGCTTATTATACGCGGGTGTTTCACATCTTTAAGAAATGTTAGAAGGAAAAATATTTTTTCAAATGGTGCAGAAGTGAAATATTTCATATCCATTGGTTTCTTAAGCGCTCTACTGCGTATTTATGATGTGTAAAAAATATATATGAATATAAAAAATAATTCTTATGCAAGCCACAACTAAAACTTGTTTACTTGTTGATGGCGTCCAAACAAAAAATTTCAACATACATATTTTCATTCTGGAACACCTCAATATGTAAATAGGAAATATAGTCGGATTAGAATTTTTGGCACTAAATTAGATTTTATTTTTAGGTTGACCTGACCGCCTTCATGTCAACGCCCCTTGTCTGTGAATGCATAAGATGCAATACTAACGCTGAATAACAATCCAAATTATTTAGGCTCGGAAAAATCTTCGTATAGAGTTCATTGGAAAATCAATCATTTCTAGATGATGCGTATATGCAATCTCGTTTATATTTAATAATATAACGAGAAAAAATAATAATTTATAACCCCCACGAGAGCGTAGAACATAAATTTTGCTTGAAGTGAATGTTAATATTTTTTGCCGTGGCTCAAAACATAAATGCGTAATGCTGATGAAATTCGGACAACCGCTCTTTCAGACACGTGGATACCTATAACGATTATAAAGAAGAGAACATTTTCAATAAATTTAAGTGGAAAACTCCAGCGAGGGCGAAAGAGATGGCGAACAATTAATAGTGTGTTAAAGGGGCCGTAAACATTTTATGGATCCACAATAATGAATTTTTGAGAGGTCCTTTTTTAGATTTATGGCCGCGCTCAACAAACACCGGGAAATTTAAGTCCTTCGCTGCTGACACTCGTGAAATCGACAACGATGCCAATTAAAATTCGCCTGTAATAATAATCGTTAATGAGATTTCATAACTTTAACCCATTTTTGTCCGGCGTTCTGGTTATCGAGCGTTGCAAATTTCGAACATTTTTATATGCATGTGTTTAAAAAATCGTTTGAATTTTACACTTAAGTGGCAAGTTCTGCGGAATCCAGAGTGAAGAGCCATGTTATATTATTTTGGATTGAGATGGATTGATTTTCAATATGTTTATAATTGGTCAAATGAGCGGGAAAATGAACAAAGTGAATTGGGTCAACTTTGGAGGGGATGATTCTAAGTACTTCCTTACCTGAGTTCTTTATCAATGAAAAGGAAAAGCAATACATACAGATTTTCACCATAAAAGAAGTACAGAACGTATGTAAAAAAAACTAAAGAACAATAAAGCACCAGGCCCGGACCTCATACCCAACGAAATCATAAAAATCATTGCAAACACCAGACCCGAATTACTGGTAGTAGGTGGTAAATGTACAACAAGCGTATTCTAGAAGGAAAATTCAACTCAAACAAACACTAATCCTCATTCGAAAATCCAATAAGGAGACGAATGAACCAAGACCATTTCGACCTCTCAGTATGCTTGACAGTCTAGGAAAAGTATTAGAAGCTTTGTTAAGATCCAGAATCGAAGAAAATATGGAACCAAAAATACTCCGTCGTAGAATTTATTAAAAACGCATGGAATGGATCAGTGAAGCGAATCAAAAAGGCAGACTTCGTCACTTTAGATGTGAAGAATGTTTTCAACACCGCCCGCTGGACCAAAATACTTAAAGCCATGGAGGAAAGAACGTTCCAAGGTATATTCTGCTATTGATGAGCGATTTCTTCGATTAACCTTCCCGAGGATACAAAACCCATCGCCTTTGCCGATAAAGTAGGTGTCTTGATTAAAGCCAAAATTACAAAATAATTGATTATCACCGCAACGGAGACGCTACGGAGAATTGCACGATGGTTCGAAAAACATGAACTCTTTTTGGCACTTGAAAAAACGGAGGCCCTATTCCTAACAAGGAAACGCGTTGACGAACCACCGATAATAGCTATCCAGGGGCATTGTGTTAGCTACTCCAAAAGTGTCAAGTACCTCAACGTATACATCGATGGCAAACTGACTTCAGAAAACACATCGATGTGGTAACGCAAAAGGCAACAATGATAACAAATTATTTGGCTCGATTAATGCCAAACATTGGCAGACCGAGATCGAGCCGAAGAAAGCTTCTTAACGAGGTGACCAGCTCCATTTTGCTCTACGCTGTCAGTCTGGACAGAAATTACACAGAAAGGCGGAAACAGATACAAACTGCTAAGAACGCAATGAATAAACGCAATTCGAATAATATCAGCCTACAGTACGATCTCATTGGACGCAATACAAATTCTAGCAGGCACACTTACCATGGACATCCTCGCCATGGAAAGGAAGCGCAGATATAAGAAAAATATGGGAAAAGAAGTAAGTCGAGAAGAGTAAAAATTGAAGAAACCTCAACTATATCCAACATGGTCACCACAGTGACCAAAACGAAAAAAAAGTGGGAAATGTGGACAAATTTTGTTAATGAGGTCATTCGGAATTAAGAAAACGGAGAAAGAACTAGAAGAGTGAACACCGGTTCGTAGAAAAATAAACCCACCCCCTTGAAGCAATGCGAAAGCGGATTCCAAGGAGGTCAGTGGAGCAAAAAGGTAGGGATTAGAGTGCGTAAGAATCCTACATTACCATGATTTTAATCATGGTGTCTTGTTGAAAATTTCCCCCTCCCAAGAAAAAAAAATCAAAGTACTTCAAAGGCATTCCTTATCATTTTCCTTCTGAACTTTGAGAGGTCAAGCATATATCTACCATTAAATAATCTATTCTAGTCATTATTTACAGGATGAAGAAAGACCATCGAGAATAGGGTTATCCCTGAACGTGTTATAGTTGGAAAGTCTTTAGTGATTAGAACCCGAAGAAGCCTTTCAAAAATGCCTCTTGAAGTGCAAAACTCGAAAGCGGAGATTGGTGTGCAAGATAATAAAAAAAACTCCAGAATCAATATAGAGTATCGGCCAGTCCTTCAACAACCCGAAGGATATTAACGGAATCTGGTTACATCACTGTAACCAAGAAAAATAAACCTTTGTTTACAACCCGACATCGAAAGGCAAGGTTGGAATTTGCCAGAATATACTCTGTATGGACTGTGGAAGACTAGAAACAAGGGGATTTTGCACATGAACTAACAATTTTTTGTGGGTTAAAGAGAGTCATTTATTAGATTTGGATCCGAGTGCCAATAGACTCGTTGGAAGACCACGGCTACGCTGGAGGCCGTGCAAGTCATGGAATAAGGCGCGTCTCCAGACAAAGAAATCCAGTGGTGTCAGGTCTAGAAACCGTGCAAGCCACGGAATAGGGCCACCAAAAGAAAAACTTTAATTAATTTAAAAAAAGAATCAATGTGTATTGGTGTAGAACAATTTTCCTCTGTCTGGCTTTCATCCTCAACTTAAATATCTAAAAACTAATATAATCGCTTCTATCCTCACCCATCAAAGGACACATTGTAGTTCAATAGTCCATTAACTCATCATAGACCTGTTTGTCCTCTCTCCATTTCATCCACAGCACTTGTCTATAACGAGATAAAATTGCGCGATCGACAAAGAATTTAACGATGCCATCGGCGCGTTGTAAGTTCTCCATAATCTTTTGAAAGCCCCAGAAACACGATACATTTAAGTCTTTGAAAAACTTCAACACCTGCCGTATAAAGGCGAAGGCTGTCACGTAAAGTAAAAGCCTCCCCCGAACCTTTTTTACCGTAAGTTAAAAACATGTTTATATTCTTACCATACACCTTACAAATCCACACAGCATCAAATATTAATGCCATTCAAATATTCACCACATTGACATACACTCAATACCTTTTCGCGCAGAGAGCTACATAAAATGTACGATCGTGACATAAAAAATATACACATTGTGAATGTATTCAGCGTACACGGCTGTAAATAGAATCAAAACATGTTCATGCCTATTTTGAATATGAATTAAATATTATGTAATCGTAAGTATTGGCGATTAAATACGTAGATATATTGATTTGATACATTGCAACAATGCATTGAATTGAGATTTTACTTTTAAATTTTAAAATATGAATGCGCTAGAGTGAATTAATTTAATCTTAATCCCTTAAAGAGGTAAGACACTATGTTGTGTCCGAATTCTAGTGACTCAGAAAGAGCATCCTTACACATTGAGCTCGGAGATAGACAGAAACGGAGACGGAGAGGGTATCCTTGCGTACATCGCACGATTGTATTGTATATATCGTTAACTCAAATTTATCGTCAAAAATGATATGTGAATGATATAATGAATCGATTTCAAGAATATTTCATATGTATTATTTATGTTTATGCAAAGAAATTATCGAATATTGTGTGCTATCGATATTTATTTGAATACAAGCTTCATACACGCTGCCATGGTCGTGAGAAATAAATAGATTTGTACGACGATAAGTGGGGGACAAACAAATATAGCTTCTAAGTTATCATGATTTTAAATTCGCTCTCTGCTCAAAGGGTTAATATGAGTGCATGTGCAAGTCATAAATTTTTTTTACGGCTTGCTTAAAAATGCATTGAATTATATCATATTTTATCGATATTTCGAAATAAACCTGACATTTTTCTACTTCGATTTTCTATAACTCTAACGCATTTTTAATAAGACGCACATAAATCTATCATGCAAACCAAATATAAGCATACAACGCTAAGAATTGAGTAATATCTCGTCATTTTTTCTTATGTATGTTTTGAACTCTCATTGTATGGTTAATATCTTTATATATACATAAACATGAATAAATATTATGGAGTGCATATATCTCTATTATGGAATTCCATATTTCATATGATTTTGATTGATTGATCTAGGAATGGGAGGTATGGAAAGATTTAAGGTGAAATATTGGCCTCTCAATAATACATTCTTCAATCTGGGAATTATCTTTTACAGTTATAAAATATCTTGATATGATAGATTAACATTTATAATCAAATCACATTTTTTTAAAAGAATTTATTTAGAATAATTATGTCCCAAGTGTCGGGGTTGTCAAATAGATTTTTGTTTGAAAAAATATATCACTTTTCTTTATAACTTTTTAATTTGTAGTCGTAATAGCACGAAATAACTGTTTTTGTATTTTGCAATGTATGTTAGATACTAAAATTTAGTCCCAGTGTTAACCCACGAAGACGTGGAATCTAATATCAGGCATTTTACACAGAATAAAGTTTTCCCAGCGTGCCATAAAGAGATCTATGCTCGGAGTGTTTTTATAATATAGAATCAGAAACGAGGATATCCGAAGAAGAACTCGAGTAGTAGACGCTACTGAAAGAATTGACACACTTAAATGGCAATGGGGGAGACAAATGTGTCGAAGAAACAACGGTCGATGGGGAAGAAAAGTGTTGGAGTGGAGACCCCTGTAAGACTGACGACATCAAAAGAATAGCAGGATGAAGCTGGATGCGGAAAGCAGAGGATCGAGAGGGACGAAGACTCATGCGTTCAACGGTGGACGAACACAGACTGATGATGATGATGATGATTATGAATCTTTCCTCAGCGGTCAGACTGCATGACGATTTGAAGATTCCGCCACGACCAGGCGCACAGCTCATCAGATACCCATTGAAACCATCCTACTGTATTCAACCATCGACATCTTATTCCGCACTCTATGTAAGAGTCTATTGTGACAATAAAATCAAAAGTTTATCGTGGCTTTAAAAAAAACATAATTTATCGGCTTTAAATCCTACATCTTAAAATAGACAGCAAGGACCTCCAATTTACTATAAGTCGCAGTACAAAACACTTAAAAAACTAAGAACACTTGCCTGAGTATCGACGCTGCATGACGTTCAGGATAGATCCTGGAGTACGGGACGCATTCTGGAACAACACTGCACTTTATTTATTAAGATATATCCCTCTGACGATTAAGCCAAACCGTATAACCTAAGAACCGAACACGCACTGATTGTCGCCTAGCTTAATTCGACGGCTCAACTGAACGTACGAATATAAATGTATTAATACTAAATGTAAATTATTATGAAAAACTATTGAAAGAATGCATGAGATTCTCTCTGAGATGAGCTCTTTTGATATATTCCCAAAAATATTTTTATCGAGTTTGAAATTCATTAAAAAATAATATATTTATGCAACGAAAAGGATGGTGATTTTTTTTGAAAAATAATATTTTTGGGAATATATCGCAGCAGCTTATTTTCCATGATTTTTAAAAAATAGTTTTTCCTATAAATATTAATAATTTATCATAAATGCGTTTCAATTTGTCCGTCCAGTTTAGGCATCGAGTTTATGCTATGCAACAATATTTGGTGCAGAGCTATATTTTATTTTGACAGGTTAGGATGTGCATGTGCGTATGTTAAGTGATATTTTTTAATACACAGAGTGTTGTGCCGTTCCGGAATGTGATCCATGTTCCAGACTGTATCCTGATCGTCATGCAGCTAAAATATTGATGCAAGTAGTCATACTTTTTAAGTATATTGTAATACGATTATTAGGCTTATTATTGAAATGTTTAATGTTGAACAATTGCATTGAGATTTCAAGAACACAGATCGGAAATAATACTCGTAGTGGATTGGAAAATCAAGATGTCTATTTTAAGATGTAGGATTTAGGTCCGATTTTTGTATAATTTTTTTAAAGTCACGACTAACATTCAAATGTATATGTAAAATAAGATATTCGGAAGTGATTCATTTAGCATTTCATAGCTAAAAGCTTCATTAAGCATCAATTTTTTCCTTAGATTAAAGAAAATACATCATATATCATTTTAAAAATATATCATCAGCTAAATAATTGGACTAAAATGTGTCAAATATTTAATTTCAGGTATGAAATCGTGTTTAATACAAAAGCAATCCGCAATTGTTTGATTACGAAATCGACCAGCCTTGATCAATCAATAGTCTTAAGTTTAGATGGACGTTGTGAAAAATTGTACAGTGTGGTTCAGAAGAACAGCTGGTGAACCAAATCCAAAGGTGTCCAAGACTTCAAAATTCATGCAGTAAGAGCTCTCAGGTAAGAATAATAAGATTTACAAGATAAATTTGAGCTATCATTTAATTTGTCATCTAAAATATACACACAAAATATTTGGTTTAATGGATGTTTAAATTCTTTGTTTTAGGTAAGTCTTTCTAATAGCGCAATATCAATCCGAAATACCGAAGTTTTCAAATATACTCATACTTTGAGTTAAATACATAATGCGTAAAAATACGTAAAATCGAAACATAAATATTCTTCAGAATATTGTCGATTATTTTTTCTGATTTTACTGGATACATTTTCTTTTGTATGAGACGTATGATGTCTAGTAATATCGTCACTACTTCTTTCACATGTACTCCCTGTGTCATTAATATTTTGGTCTGATTCACGATTTCGTTTGGTAATAAATGTATCCATTGTAAGGTAGGCGAGAACTCTCAGCTGAATACCGGGGCCCAGTTATGTTCGTGTTGCTTCTGTCGACCAGTCCCAGTTACCTCCGTTCATAGAGCTTCTGACGGCCTGCGACTGCCGCGTCTCCCGTAACATTGACGAGAAGGATTCCACAGGGTGATGGTGCTGGATTTCAAAGACGATTGTTTCTCCACAGCATGTTTATTTACTCCACTTTGAACAGGCTGCGGCTGCGAGGCGTAGAATACCCAAAGTCTACGTTAAACGGTTAACATACGCGCAATTGATATGGCTAATTCCAAATTACATTAACTCTTTCGTTGACTTTCATAATTTCGCCAACGACTTTTTCGGTTTTCACTGTTTTGCAGAATTTTTCGTTTTTACCAATTTTTTCGCGGTGCACTTGTAATAAGCTCGCAGTGCACCGGTTGAGAGACACTGTACTAAATAAATTATTATTTTATGCAATTTGTTTAAAGAAAATTACTTCTTAGCTTCCAAAGTCATATAAAATGAGAAATGTCAACTTCTAAATTCTTTAAACAAAAAACTAATAAAAGGAATATCTGTTTGTTCGTATGTAATACGCTGCCATACTGTTCATCATATTGCGATAAAACTTTGTTCACTTATTCCTGAAGATTGCGCAAGTAACACTGGTATAGTCTAATATATATGAAAATCAGTGTTTGTTTATCCGTATTTAATACTCTTCCATACCATTCATCTGATTGCGATAAAACTTTGTCAACTTACTGTTTATACTTACGGAAATAACATAAACATAGTAAAAAATACTGTATGGATGCACCATGTTGGCGCATATTGGTCTGATGAAATGAAGTTTGTACTGGATGCAGGCGCAATATGGTGGTTAAGTCAACCTTCGAGACGTGGGTGGGTTATATTATTGTTTTTGGTACATCAAGTTCAAATACTTTGAATTAAATTAACTAGCTAAATTATACATTTAAAAATATCCTCAGTAGCATCGTTTGATGAGGTTATCTCAACATAGTGAAATAATATGTTTAACTATGGATTTATGTTGATATTCTCTAACGGTATTTTATTCCAAGGTCTTTGAATCCAAAATCTATAATTATATGTTCAAGCTATTATTCTGAAGTACACGGTGCTTTAAAATTTGGCTCAGACGTAAAGAGATAGTCTTAAATTTGGCGGCTTTACATTATGCTCATTGCGGTATTTCGATTGCATCAAGGTTTACGATCGGAATGTAGATAAATTCTTGAAAGTCAGTGGCTAGTTTCAACTAAAAATATACAATTCCAACCTTGCAATGGCAAAATGCTTAATAGTAACGAGTTTCAGCAGACAACGAAATGCAAAATATTGGTGAAAATTTTAGAAGAAAACAAAATTATTCTCTCACAAAATGATTCAAGTACATATGTTTTCGCCAAAATAAATATAGAAAGATTCATAGAAAATTATGATATATTCATTTGTTTTTGTTCTTCTAAGAACATACCCTTAAATCTGCTTCTTAGAAGAAATATTTACATCGCAAATATTATAGCGAGAAATTTATTGCGTACATTTCAAATTCATATTTCGACACGCAGTTTTTTTAAAATATAACTCATGGTGGAATTATTTAAAATTACAATATTATTCACAAAAGTATAATTTATAGAGAGAATATAGTTATATATTAGAAAAAGTCAAAAATTACATAAATATTGTATATCATATACTGATTTGCAAGACAAACAAAATTTTTAGAATCATATTGGATGCAAAAATCTCATCTTAAGCGCAATTTGCAAACGACTTGTGTTAAGAATTATTGCTTCAGAATCTATATGGCAACAATCGATTGTACATATTAAAACGTTTCATCTTTTAAATTTATTATTAGGCTTTTATTTATATATTCATTTGCACCAAAACTTCAATTCACAGTCTATAAACTACTTCACTGCGCCTTCAAATTTAATGGCAATGCGCATAATTTCATTGGTATCAATACATCAGATTGAGCATCTCTGACTTTATCATTTATAAATATGCGGAGCAACATGTAAAATATGTCATCCGAATTTAAATACGTTCATTGGCTTGGAAATTATTAAGCTCCACCGAAGACATATTTATTTCGTGCAATTTTTTTTAAATTTGCTCGGATTCTTGGTGGAAATTTTCGCTGTATTTAATGAGCTGTAAATTGTTAATCTGCAATGGGTGAATTTTATGCTGTCAACACTGCCTTTGAATAAATATCGAAGAAGATCTAATTTTAAAATGTACCTCGATTGGCGTGATGTTGTTGTGCATTGAAAAAACGCCGACGAATTATATTTCAAGTTATTCGAAAGTATAGGTATTCTTATTTCATAAAAATATGAATCGTGACTAGGGATCAATCCCGGGATCCCGGGCAGTTTTAGGTGCTCATGAATCCCGGGATTAGTAAACGTAATCTTGAAAAATTCGGGGTCGAAATTTTTATCTGATAGAAATCGTACAACTCACCAGCATGATAAAAGCTACTAAATTGAGACATTGCCTTTCGTGTAAATTAATTATTTTGCACGTTCCTGGACAGAGAAATCCAGCGGTGTCAGGTTTGTAGACTGTGTGAGCCACGGAATAGGGCACGTCCTCAGGCAAAGAAATACACTGGTGTCAGGTCTGTAGACTATGCTAGCCACGGAATATGACTACCAAAATAATTAATTTACACGATAGAGGTGCTTACAAAAGAAATTCTAATTGAAGAAATACCCCTTAAACGTAGCAAAAGACTCCCCTAACTCCCAAAAAAAAAATTGTCGATCAATGTGCAAAACATCCTGTATATACTATAAATTATTAAACTGATGGAAATGTTTTTTTACAATTAGCATACATTTTAATTGTTTTCTGTTAAACTGCTTTTTCAGATAGTAAATGTTTTTAAGCAGAAAAATAAACTAAACCAATGAAAGATACTGTATGCAACAATGATGAGCTTGATAGATTTAAGAATAGAAATCATATTTCATGCGGTAAGATAAATAGTATGTCAGCTGATGTAAATAGACAGATAGCAGAAAGCTGGATTAAGTATGCACGATCAATATCAAGAAACAGTTGTCTTGAATATGGCATCTTTAAACACTTGAAAAT
The DNA here is from genome assembly GCA_008973525.1 of Stenopsyche tienmushanensis. Classification (NCBI taxonomy): domain Eukaryota; kingdom Metazoa; phylum Arthropoda; class Insecta; order Trichoptera; family Stenopsychidae; genus Stenopsyche; species Stenopsyche tienmushanensis. The sequence goes on along the minus strand of WACJ01000167.1, from coordinate 46,304 downwards.
GAATCATTGTTCCAATTTGTGCAGAGTTCTAACTCTGTGCACAAATCCGGCAATTTTTTAAAATATCCTTAAATCCTTTTAATGAAATATCAAATAAGATAACTCATGACTTTGATATGTTATTAACTACTCCTTGAATAGTATACAATAGATACTTAAATAGTTACGTAACAAATAAAGGTTTACGCCATACTAAATGTTACCAAATAAAAACGATAAAAATACATATCTTTTCAATGAATTTTAGATAGATTTGTCAAATATTTGAGCTTAGATGGTGTTGATTTTGTAAAGATAAATTATGCCATTTTTGCTAAAATTTGTATAGACGATAATAAAAAATACAAGCAATCGATTGTGAATGAAAAGTTTGGCAGTTTTTAAGGTAAATATTATGTCTGGTAGTCTTATGCGGACTCCAGATGACTACTGTTTAAAATCCATATTTCTATAAGGTAGAAAGCATTTAAAATAATTCATATTAAACACTTGTTAACAACATTTACAAACATTCGTGATCCATTTAGAACGATGTGTTGGTATATTGGGCTAGAACCTGGATTCTTATTACAAAGATTTGGACTTAAATCCGGATTTATGATCCATTTTCACCGTGCCAATAAATTTGGTTGATCAGTAGTATTAATATTTACAAACGATCTTGTCTGAAAAACTCAAGTGATTAATAAATGTCAATGTGGTTGCTCACTTATAAATCCTAACTGCCTAAAATTAATTTAGTCCTAAATTAAAATAATCACTTTCTGAACTTATCAAACCGCAGGTTCGTTTATAGTAAGGATTATTTTAAAAAATCTAGAATAAAATGCAAATGTTACTACAAAACGGTTAACAATCGAAGCGATTATTCTAAGGAAGGGTTTGTAAAAAAAAGGGAATAACCCTTTGTGTGATCCAGAGGGACATTATTGCGATGATAACAGTCGCTAATTAAATGGTTTTGCCCTCATTGTCATCAATTAATTACACCAGTGGTAAGCTCAGTATGTATGTCAAATAATGAAATGCAAATTGCTTCAATTCTATTACGTCAACCAGGTAACTGTCGACCATTTAGCGATTCCAGAAACATCAAAGGTCACTCAATTAAATTAATAATAGGCTACATCAGAAGTATATTTTTAAGCCCCGACAAGATTCGGCGAATTTGGGTTAAATTTTGTCGAAAACTGAATTTTAAACATAAAAAAAATATTTGAGAATTTAAGCAATGGCGTCATTTAAATCCATTTAGGGGATGTTTCTCCCTTGTTGGGCCTAAAAACGATCGATTTTTTAACAATTTTATTGAAAACTTATTGGTTTTCTTTTTGTTGATCTAACTTTATCTTAAGTCTTTGATTATCTAACTTATCTATTTTTCAATCTAATACTGGACTATATTTTTCTAAATATTATATGTTTTCTTAATTTCTCTGCCTAAACTGATTTAGCTATTTTATATCTAACGGCAGGAACACTTTCACAGGATTTTTAAAATTACTCCGATTCGATTAAAACACACATAACACAACGAAGCCGACATCTAAAAAATGATAAACATGAAATGTATGGAATAAAATTATTAAGAATTATCAAAATAGCCACAAGTCTGATTATTGATCAGCTACTACTACCTATAAAAGTAAAATGTAAATTTACACAATACATACAAGTAAGCTTGATATATTTGGTATCAAGTTTTGTTTTGTGTCGGATACTAACAAAATATAATAATACCCGAGGCAGTTGCGTATCATAAACTGAGTCATAAATAATTGCCGATTTTTTTACAAACATTTATTTAGCTTTAACAAAACAATATAACTGTGTTACATATTCACCATTATTAGTGATAAGATTCTCTCAGTTTACTGGTAACTTATCATTGCCCTCTTCATAAAATTTAAAATTAAAATCCCGGGATCCTGGAACTGATCTCGGGATCCCCAAAATCCCGGGATCGAAATTTCGGCTCGGGATTGGATTCCCTAGTTGTGACTTGTACCGAAAGTCGAAAGTCGAAGTCAAAAGAGCGACCCGTCTTTGATTCATCTTTCAGGGTCTCATCTCCCGAGCAAAAATTTAGCCGTAGCTGAATCAATTTGTCCTTAAATAAACTCACTTTTTGATTTTCTATTTTACCGATAAAAAATACTATAACATAAAAAGTGACACGGTTAACTATTGTAGAAAATTTGATAGGACTCATACCTATCTAATGATACCCTATACTTACCAATATGGACAACTGATCAAAAGTAAAACCGAATAATTATAACAGCTTCTTTTCGCCGGCAACAATTTATGACTCAACCTAATATAATAAAACTAAATTCGGCGTTGATGTTAGTAAATCCAAATCCTATAGATGATCTTTGCAGGGTATTTTTTAACATCTTTGATAACCGGTATAAAAACATGGATCATCTGTAAAGAAGTATCCCAAAGGGCTTGCTGAGGATTATCACGAATAAAAATCCAAGAAGAAAAATTATATATATAGAAGAAGATTATCCAAGAAGAAAAAATGATGTCAGAAACGATTTTGTAAAAGATTACTATAATCATTAAATAGGTTAAAAAAATATGTTAAATTTTAATGTAGTTTTATGAAGTTTTATGTTTTATAATATTTCATGGTTCCCTAAAGCATTGTACAATATTCGCTCAGACACGCAAATGACCTAATGTTTATTCTAGCGTTCTTAATTTGACTTTTACTAAATTGTAATCATAATTTTGACAAGATTATTTATAGAAATCCATGATAGATACTCGTATAACGATGCATTGTAGGGGCATGCTAAAAATATAAAACATTGCATAGATTAATGCACTTTTACTTGATTGAGGCCAAACATTAATACAGAATTTAAAAGTGATGATGAAATGATGACGTTTGTGTCTTGCCGCCTCACGGCATAGTCCACCGAAGGCCGAACGCTTGGTAAATACATAACAAATCGACGTTTGTTATGTTTTGTTTACCTTAGCAACCACCAGAGCAATATGCGTCAAAAAGGTGCATCCGTTAAACGTCTCGCAACACAAATTCCGCACCCAAATAACGCTTGTGCCAATGTAAAAACCTTTTTGAACACACGATCAATAACTCAACAAAGTTTCATTGCAATTGAATGGACGGTATAGGAATGTATCTTGAACAAACCCCTCGCTCTGCGACATACATTCATTTTTATATAATTTTATAGATTAAATTAGCTTATAATAGGTATTCAAAATCATACTGGACTGGAAAGAAAGAATCAAGACATGTGGTCGGTTAGCGTAACACTCGAAGGACTCAGAAATGGTTCTATTTGGTGCTGACAATTTTCGCTTGAATCCCAAATCAAGTATTTAAGATATTGAGGATATTGAGAAAGATAGGCTTTATTTTCAAAAAAATTTTTTTTATTATTTGAGCTCAAATCGCATCGCTCATGCGCATCAAAAGATGCTTCGTACATTCAAAAGCCGTGCATCCTGTCAGCTTTTGACACGTTATTAAAAGAGCTTTCAAGCTCAAAGTCATTTTGAATATTTTTTAAATCCATTATTTCTCATTAAACGAAGTCGAAATTTAAAATATAATTTCCCTGGCTGACGTTTGATAGAACACGTACACAGATAGTGAATATTTTATACAAAGTACTAACTCTAATGATTCTTTCGGAATCACTTCCTGCCGTACTGAAAATGTTTGAAATATATGAAAATTTAATATACTAATACGTTTAAGTCGATTTTTAAGTACTTTCGATACGAAAGCTTGCTGAAAAAATCATCTAAATATAATTTTCGTATACATGTTTCATGTCTGGAATTTTCCAGGCTCTAAAGAGAATATATTTATGTTTATGCCCCGCAAACTGTTTCGAAAACATAAAACAAGAATATATCAACATTGCGACCATGGGAGCATCGACATTATTCAAATCCTTGTTTTAGATTCACAAAAGTGGATTACACGGGCGGAGAACATCATTTTATTATACGTGCACATAAATATGTTTATCGATGTGCACATACATAAAATTTACATTTAATATTATAATATAAATGTTCTGGAGCCACTTTCGTTTCGTGTTTTGAAAATGGAGGACAACTTGGTGAATGATATTTTTTTTTAAACCAGTTACCGTATGCCATTGAGTCAACACATAACTTTTGGTCTTATTTTTAAGCTTGGTTAGTAATCATACTATTCTCATCCAATGAAAAAATTCCAAATGGAAAAAATGTTAAGATCAGATATTGAAATTTCGCATTTGCGATGTTTCATGCTGTTTTTGTTCGAGAGTGTATTAAAATTTAAAATAAGATACGCACAACTATCTACAAAATGTATAGAGACGTATTAAAGGATTCCGACCCTCTTCAGAATGAGACCTAAGACTCCAAAGCTATGAGGCCTAATCAAGAGATCGTGGATATGTACGACAGAGTGCCAATTACCAACGTCGTCCAAATCCTCTGTCTGTATTGGAGATGTAGCGCATATACCAACTCACAGTCCCTCATGCCATATTATATTCGGGACTAAGTGGCTATAGATCCATCGGAAGACCTCGTCTACGCTGAGATAGATAGATGAACAAAAAGCTGCAAGTCTGGGCTTGGGAGAGAAGGTGGAGATTCAGGACAAATGGAAATGGCAACATGCGTTGTCGGTGGTCAAGGCTCTCGTATAGAACTGTGTGAACTACTTATATATATATATAAGCAGATCTGGACTGGATTTAAGCAGATCTGACACCACTTAATTTCTTTGCTTGGAGGCGTCTACTATTCTGTGACTCGTATGATCTCTAGATCTGACACCAATGGATTTCTATGTCTGGGGAAGTGCCCTATTCAGTGACTCTGGGGACCGTACGAGTCACGGAATAGGGCTGCCAAAATAATTATATTTACACGAGATTTAGATGTACCCATAAAAAAATCCAATTGAAAGAATAATCGACGCCTTTGCAAAAACGAAAGAGGAAATACTACTTCAGACGATCACAGTTGAAATATTTTTTTCTTGTGGGAGGAGAATCTTGCATAAGACACCCTGGGTTTGATCCGAGAGTGGTATTAGATTCTTTCTGACTAAATCCCTCTTTTGTCCTTCCCTGCCCCCCTGGTATTGTTTTCCACATTTCTTCAGAACAGTTAGTCTGGCCTTAGGTAATTGGCCCTATTCTAGTGCCTGGATCATTTTTCTCAGGTTTCTTCAGTTGTCCTGTGATTTTTCCGACACTGCTCTCGGATTTCATTCTACCAAGCTAACTTATTACGCGGCGCGAGCTACGAGTCTCCGTAGTTCGGCTATTTTTTCTGTCCACCAGTACACGCCAGGTCTGCTCTTGTGGTTTGCTCTCTTTGGCTTGCTCTCTTCGGCATGGTCGCGTCGCAGCCCCGCTCCAAGAGCTTCTGGAGTTTCTCCATGGTGCCTTCTGCACCCTTCTGGTTTATAGGACTTTGCTCCACCTTGCTCTTCTCCGCCTGGATTACAGTGATGAATGTTTCCTTGCATAGTTTTCGGGTCGACTATCCTTTGAGTGGTGATCTCCTCATTCTCTTCTGCAGATTTTTACCATTATTTATAAACACTTTCAATGGCTTTGTCGATTATTTTCTGGATAATGCTTGTTATTTTTACTTCTATTAAATAAAATCTAATGAAATAATCGATTCATCGCAATTGTATTTCAATCAACAACCATTCGTATTCCTAGTATTACATATACTATGACGACTGAGTTATGTGATTCCGCATTCTTTAATTTGCATGAAAAAAAATATTTTATGTATGTATTTCAGTATTTATATTTATGGTTTGTTCTTTTAAAACCAAAATATATTTAGAAGGTTAGAATATTTATAATTTAAGTATGAAAAATATGGCGTATGCCTGCTTTGCAGTCTTCCTTATATCTGCCTACTCGTATATGATTATAAGTTTACATTATAAATATTTTTGATCGTTAATCTATGGCAGTAAAAATTTATATTTATTAACATATTTTAAAAACTGCATTTAATTTTTAATTATAATCAGAGAAAACTTTAAATATGTTCATCCTTTTCTATAGAAACAACAAATGCGTCGAATGGCAGTACTTTCAAGTTACTGACTCAATGGTGAAATAATATTTTTTACTTTAAATATTTGTTCTAACTATGCGTCTATAGCAAATTTCGAACTACTTTACCTAATAGATTAATATATTTTCATATACGCACCATCAAAGTTGTTATATATACAAGTTGTATATCCGTACTGAAGTTTTTCTTTGTATTATCAAGCTAGGTTATTATGAGGAACCGAATCTATTTTAAAGCTTCTAGAAATAGTTGGGATATTTTTGATATACTGAAACACAAAAATATGTATGCCGAATGAATACAAAATTACCCATGCTATTAATATACTGCGATGTGATGTTATGTAAAGGCGAACGCGGTCCTTTAAAACATCCGTAGCATGTTTTATAACTTGGAAAAACTTGTATTCCGCTATAAATTTAAAAAAAGTTAGTATGTCATAGCAAACTGAAATGTTTTTGAAGTCTTTAGTGGATCTGCCGAAAGGCCTTCATCCATCAGCACGAAGCAGCAGATCGCAAATTATTATGATGATGAAATGTGTCTTACGGATCCACAGTGCCGATTCTAATTCAGGCCAAATCAAAATAAAAGCAGAAAATTGGACTAGGATTGATTGATTTATAAATGTTATTGCAACATTCCATCCTGGAATTTCAATTTAAATTGCTTCAACAGATAAATAAACCTATTTTTCTGCAGGAAACTGTGTTGATCTTGAAACACTGCAATTATCTTCTGTAGTGTTAATCATCTCCCGCGAGTTATAAAATATTTTAATTGAAATCCATCGATTACATGAATACAAGCGTAGCTTAACTATTTGAAGCATCCGGTTGAGTGTTAGACTCCACGATTCCTACCCATAAAACCCCAGGGGGGGTCAACTCTACGCCCGTGGGCAATGGTTGAACCCCTGGGGTATGTGGAATAGAGGTGCGCGAAAGTATCCTCGTCGGTTTGCTTACCAAACGCTGCTAGGGTAGCCCAGCTAACATGAGTTGGGTAAGTAAGTCACCCTCTGCTGCGCACCCGTAAAGAGGTGCGTGGAACTGCTGATTAAAGAAGTTGGTGGAATCTGTATCAAAGGCATCATCACTATCCTCAACAGCCTAATGCATATAGGGGAGAACCAGTGAGATGGCAGTGAATCCGCAGTAATAGTTCCTTTGAACTTAGCATAGCCTTTGCCATTTTTTCTCCAACGCACCTTCAGGTGCGCGTAGTCTGAAGCTAGTCTTCCTGTGTAAACCTCATCTCTTCTGGAAGGCGTAGAGCAAAAAAGTTGGGTGCCTGGACGCTCTGCGCGTAGTGTTTCCTATAGGGTTAAGTTGTATGGCTAGTTCAGGAAAACCCGGGACAGACCGCACAGCAGCGCCGGCAATAGTGTGGAATACTAATGACCCTCAATGCTCGTTAGTCGCTGTCTGTGGTCTGTCAATATTTAACCCTTTGCAGTCGTTTGTCTACTCTCAGCCACCAAAGCTTTTTTACCGTTCCAGTCGTATGTCTGCTCTCAGCCTCCCTAACAACATTTTTTTTTTGGCGGACCCCATCCCAACCCTTGTGACATAATTTTTCAAATAAACAAAAAATTCTTGATCAAAACAGATTTTCTTACAATGTTTCTGTAAATAATCCACGAAAATATCTTATTCAAGTATAGATATTTTTTTTAAATATTTTCATGGACCCCTAGTAGTGACTTCGTGGACCCCAGTTTTAGACCCGCGGTCTAAACATGCATTTAATGTTCAATAAAGAATTAATAAATCTTGTTTATCCTTCATAATCTTGCATGTTATTGTAATGTTTGAGGCGGGGGCACTCTCGGGTGGCTCCCCGCCTCCACGTGATCGTCGGGATGACCGCGCTACTGCACGGGTCCGTTCTTCTATCGGGCTGTGATGCTGCTGGATGAATGGATGGGAATACGAAGGGCGTTGAATGGAAATACTCTCTTCCCAAGATAACTATTTATTCTGCACTACACATAGAGAGAGAGAGAGAGGTCTGGCTGCAGGAGGGACGACCTCCCGCAGCCAAGGCCAACCGACGACTCTCCCGAGTCCCGCTTCCTGCGCGTCACTACTCAACCTGTAACGATGCACGCGCAAGAAACGATCGGTCGGTAAACAGGTGCAATGTCTCCGCAGGGCCACAAGAGATGGCGCAGTTAAAATAGCACATTGCACCTGAAGAGAAATGGAAGATGTCGCTACCATGCGGGGATGATAAATCGCCCACGCTACATTATGTATCACTGCTCTTTCAATGGAAATTAATTCCGGTTACTTTAAAAAGAGTTTACTTTAATTACTGTGTGTAAGATAAAAATAACTTAAATGAGAAGTATTTAATAATAAGATGATATATAAACAGTCCTTCTCTGCGATATGCGCTTACAAAAACTATGAGTGAAAGCTCTTTTGTTGATACTGGAGAGCAAATAGATCTTTTTAGTTGATCTCTTGAATATTTTCGTTGTATTTCAAAAAGCGACAGTAAATTCGGATTTGTTTAATTTCACTGATTATCTGGGATTAAATTATCTTCCGAGCTGATAGTAATACGGATTTGGCATTTTTATTTAAAAATCTCTTTTATACAGGACATTTTCGTTAGAAGGATCAAAATAAAGTTCAAGCAGTTGCTGATATTTCTATAAATAAAGTACAAGAATGTGTTTATATATTTAATTAGCAATTTTTGTGGTCATTATAACGTGAAAAAAGTCCTTTTTTTACAAACCAAATTTCTATGTGATGTCTTTTAATGATATTACTATCGATACCAATTGAATGAACAGAGTTACAACCCTTATGCCTCAAGCGTTTATAATATATTTAGGTGGGATATTTTATACACCAATTAGACAAAATTTATACCACCTCCAAAGAATTGACAAAAAATTATACAATAGATAATTCCTGCATAAAATACAGACTGATGTTCATTTATATTATACGAATTGATTTTCATTTTGATATTGAAGCAAAGATAATCATAAGTTTTTCATATTTATTGAATAAGGTGCTCACCGCTATCACTATTAATCACCATTAGTGAGGGCGTTTTCTTATTGCCGAAATAATCTCATTTTCAGAGCTTTTTTCGGCAGCATTCTTTGCTTATTTTTTGTAAAGTATCTGTTATTTTCGATTGTTAGCTTTTGGCTGGGATATCTTTTAAATTGCGTTGTACAGAGCTAAGCACTTGTGAAGTACTCTCTTAAATTCCATGCTTCTTTCAATAATATGATTTCGAATTTAAATACAAAACTCTAATTTTTAGGTCAATTTAAAACTGATCCTTAGATTTTCACAGGCACTTCTTTCTCCGTATTCACGTTCACATACAATTGATCGTCTATAGCTTTGGTACAATGTTTATTATGCAAAAATAAACAATTGGCTGATTATATTTTTAGAGTTTGATGGGTGCTTTTTGTTATAGTATGCACAAAAAGTCAATTGATTTTTTTTCCGATTTAGTGATATATTATTTAAATCCCGATTGATAAATTCCAATTGATAACATGTAGATGTTAGCATGAAATTACCCATTTCTTCCCACTTTGTTTACTTAGATATCCACAGCTGTTTTTCTTGTTGGGCGTTGATGTTCTGAAGCATTGAATGTTTATGTTAGGTACGTATACAGACGTTAGAAGTAACGAACAAAGATTCGCCGAATCATCGTATACGGATTTATCCAAATGAAGCTGCAAATCGTTTTTTTAAATATGCAAAAAATACCATATTTAGTTAAGATTATGTTATATGCAAGGCTGCGAACCGAAACTGAACCGAAAACCGATAACTGGTAAAACAGCTATTTTTACCGGATTTGACGAAATAATTTTGTGTTGATATAATTCGAATTTAATTCACCATTCTTATGCAAATGCTTCTATTCACCTGATAATGCTATAATCTTTACTATTAGTGTATCCTTTTAAATAAATTCTTCAGATAATATTGTTATCGATCGAAAAACATTTTTTTTGTGGAAGAAAACACATATACAAAGCTTCCTCCGCTCCAGGATGTTTAACTTTCTTGAAAGTTTGCCTCTTACTTGCTAACTTATAAAAATATTAATTACGTTTTAAGCGGTCCAGAATCACACTTTTGCATTTTTTACATTGACGAAGCCCGTATTCGAAGATCGCTTTAAGATGTCGGACTACAGGAGGCGCCGGATTAGACCGGGGCCGGATTACTGCGGGTCAACTATGGATCAAAATGGTCGATATTTTTCAGATAGATAATATGGAACGTGTAATGTTCTTGTTAAGCTAAATTCTCAATTGTTAACAAACTATTGAAAACCAGACGATGAATGGATACAAGTAATGTTTCGCATATATAAGTTCTTGGCGATAAGCTCAATCAAATTCGCGAAAACAAGCAGTAAACAAGCTTCCATTCCAAAATCAATTACCACATTTGCCCAAGAGCCATAAAGCATCGATGTATTTATTCATTTAGGCAATCAATTTAGAGTGTATGATCCGAGGATGATAGCAGTACACATGGCAGCCATCAGACGCTTGCTCTGTTTGAAACTGTTCGATGTTTAGATTCATTTCTATTTATTTCTCTTCACGCTCTGACACGAGCGGATGATATATCGAGCTGAAAAAGTGTTTTCAACCGAAATAACAACATCTTCATCGAGACCCATGCGAAGTTAAAAGAGCGCTCGATGGTCCTATTCTGGTACGGGCATCCGATTCCAGCCACCGTCTGATGAAGCGTCCGGTGCATTTTATTTAGCAGCATCAGCATTCTTCTTTCGCGTTCATTTTTAGGATGATTTATTTTGAAATATACGTGGCGAGATATAGAATTAATGTCGGCTTCGAGGAGAGCTTGTGTCTTCATTTGCGAACTTCTTTTATTATCGCGGACGTACGTTAAATTTTAAGATTGATGCTTCGACGAGTTAAATGAAATGTTTATTAAGCAACGGGAAAACTATGCTGAATATTTTAAAAGAGTACAAGAACTATCTAAGAAACGTGATTTATTATCTAAAGATATTTACAAATATACCTACAGTAAATTTTTCTTAATATGATATATCTGTTATCGGATTTAAACGATCACCATAGGCTTGCTTACGTATATAAACCTTAATTTGACAATCGTGTTAAATTGTATGACAAAAAACGTACTAATCTAACTACGAAATGTTTATGAGACAAACAAATTAATTTAAAGTAATCTTACTAATGTTTTATAAATCTCTTCCTGTCAAAACATTTTTTTTTTTTTGTTACAATAGAGTGATGATTATTTTAATCGTCACTCAAGTTCAATCCCTGGCAATTTACCGAGAAAAATCACGGACACTTTACTAACATCCAAAAGTGTCGCAAGCGTTCATTGACTGCTATAAAAATAGAAGACACTTCTTGTAGAAGATGATGCATTTCGTTAGGAAGAGAATTGGATGCGAGAGTATTTTTTCATCTCACTACTTACATTTTATTTTATTTTTTAAGAACATGGCAACTTCAATATTTGCCGAGTCTGTTTTGATTTCAAAGATGCCATAATTCTCGGTCTCCTTTTTTGTTTATTCAAACGGATGCTTTTAAATTTTTCGCCCACCCTTATAAGGCAGATGCTTTCTTTACAATCAAAAACGTTGTTCTTCTTCTTGGCTGGCCTCTAAAAGGTTAGCTATAAATTTGAAAATCCTTTGAAGAGGCCAACGCATGGTCGTGAAAAGAGTATAAAAAAATATTTTAAATTATTACGCACATAAGTAATCTTTCATGTTGAAAACACGTAAATTTAAATATGCAATTTTTGCCATAACTCCAAAAAAAAATATCATATAGAAATTGTCATAAAATTCCTTATTTAATACAATAACATTAAGAGTACAGTAAAACCTCATTTATCCGGACTAATTGGGGATGAAATCCAGATAACGAAAATCCGGATAATCTAAAATAATCATAATTGACAGGAAAAATATATATAATTTTTATTAGTATAAATTTATATAAACAAACACATATAAGTTGTCCTGAATTTACACTCTGATTTTAGAGACATTTCATGGTGATCTAAACATTGAAAAGCTTCAGATTATGTAGGACCAATATCTCCCTCCTTGCAAATCTCTTCTTCGTCTTCTCGGCCTTGTTCTTCCGATGAAGATCTTTCTTAAATTATTTCCGCATTGTTCAAAATTTAAAATCCAGGATCGCTTGAATCGCAATTTAACCACTCGGTTACATCTTCTTCATCGCATTCAGTACATATAGAAATTTATGCTATTTCTTCCGAAGTTTTTTATCATCTTACACCATGCTTATATGCTGCAAAGTTATTAAATATAGTTTTGCATACTATTTCATTAAATATCTATTTTATTTTTAAGTTGGAATACAATAGAGCTTTTGAAGAAATTTTGATCTGATCTCTGAATATAAATATATATACTTAATGTAATAAGCAATATGTAAACAGTTTGGGATATGAATTCATTATTTTTACACAATCGAAGCTTCAATGGTTTTATTACAATTATGTTACGGCGTTTATTTCTATTTAAAGACTTGAGAAAAGTTTCGTAGCGATAATATGTATTTATAAAACATTTCTCAAAACTATAAATCTGGAAATCATCATAAAATAAACAGTCATTTTTATTTTGATCGTAGCATCCTGTTAAGCAGTGTTGAAATCAAATATTTTTATCAAAAATTGGGTGACGATCAAAGATCGAAATAAATAGATCAAATGATCCGAGATTGAAACATAAGCTCCAGAAAATGTATCACTCATTTGCACATTAAGTCGTTAGCATCTTCAGATGTTATAAGCATCCAGAAATATCAATTGCAAATAATTATCATGATGATTCGGACATATTGGGATGACCGTGATTATTTTGTGTCTGTTGTATTGTGTTTCATTTTGAATTCATGCTTTTTGCATCTGCTGTAGACTGTGGCGTATCGGGAAAACTACTTCCCTAATAAAATTTAATCGCTTGGGATTCATCTCAGCACGTGTGGGCAGTATCCTTGTTCCTGTGCAGCTTTGCAAATGTATACTTTCATTATTCAGAAGTGGAATACTATTTTAATAAGTTCAAAATAATAATATTTTCAGCTTCAAATTACGCTTTCATCAAAATCTCCTTGTTACATGATCTGTCCATAATACAATCTCAAAATTTTATAATATACTACAATTTATTGCTCTTGGGATAAATTTAATTGTCCTAATTCTATAAGTTTGGAAGTTACTTTTGAAGCCCTCTTTTATGCTTTTGAATGTTTTAATATTAAATGCTGTATTTTTATATTTCATTCTCAATAGCTTTCAATATTGAAAAAATCTATTAAATATCGATTTTTACTATAATCTTATAATTGGGGTAGATAATTTATATGTAACACACGGTCTACTTTCCATGTCTCTTAAATATCATTGTCGTACTTCTAGTCGTTTAGTCGAAAATCTTGAAAAGCTGAATTAGATAGTTACTATGTTTGATAATTTTATCAATTTTCCAAAGGTTATTTTCTATCAAATTAAAATACATACATAAAAGTTAGTATTTTTTAAATCAGGGTTTTAGGTATGATAAATGTAATCATAAGCTTTTCATGAAAAATAAAATCTTAATGGCTTACTTAAAATTATTATGCATTTTCATTAAAAGTAGTCAATATCTTGATCTTGAAACGTTTTTAACTTACTTAACTGATAAATTCTGTAAAATCATAATCAATGCCATGACATCTTATTAAATTTTACGTCTTAATACGGTTAAATGTTACGTCCAAGTCACTCCCTTATTAATCATAAATGAACTACCCAAACAATAAGTAGGGAAACTTCCATATGATCTTAACTAACTATACATTTTCATTACTATCAGCGAAGATAAATATTGAATATTTCGCTCAAATCAACAAAGGATCGGATGTGGTGGAAATTTTAATCGATGATTTATGGTAATAACAACTATCATCACCGACAAGTATTTTATGCAGTATCGATTGAAGCTTAAATTCATACATATTAAACTGTTTGTGATATAATATGAAGCTTCAAATCCCTGATGAAATATCACCATATCCTTCCGAGTAAATTCCCGTTCAATAAGCTCTCCCAGTTCGGCTTACCCAGACAACGCCCACATGCTAGATTCAGTGGCTTCAAGCTCGTTCTGCACAATATATGAATTTGAGATATAGGAATCCGTATATGGTTAAATCATGTTTATTTGTTTGTAATTGGCTATGTATCAACGGTTTGGCTATGAAATGTCTATGACGGGCATATTAAAAGTCGACACATCTTTTAGTGCATCTTAATAAGTGATAGAAAATTCTAGTTCCAAAATTTTTAAAAAAATATTTTATTTGCTAGATATATTTCGATTGATGAAGCTATGTCTGCTAATGAACATGCCGCATGCAAACGAACATGTACCTTGTTATTCATACTCTGCTATTTTTAGTACACAGCAAAATCTACACGGTACGAGCACAATATTCTCTTTTTAATCGTATACTTATGGATTTATTTTCATGCTCATGGTCAAAAAACTCGAGTGAATATACTACAGTTCAAATTACAACCCGAATAGGTCCATACTCTACTACAATCACTAGTTGCTCCAAATTATTGATGAATTTTCTCTTTAATCAAATACAAATGTGGCATCTTCATATGGAAGAATAGCTCGCTTAATCTGTCCTTATTTTACTTGTCTACGATATTTGGCAAATGTTTGGTAAAAAATGAGCTCAACGTTATCTAAGATACAATTTGAAGTTTTCAACGATGGATAACAAGTGACATTTTTTATCCTGGATAAATTCACATGTCTTGAATTAATTCTGTCCCACATTTTGCCCGTCAGTCAGCATAACCTTATTATACGGACAAATGGCTCTTTTATTTAGATGAAATGCCCTGGAGTACCTTCACAGATAATGGACTAAATTTAATCTTAGAAAATTTGCCTAAATGTAATATTTTGAACTATCAAAGTACAAAGATCTGAATTGATCGATAATGTTCAAGTATTTGAAAACACACTCAAATATATAAAAAAATATATAATTTCAATTCGTTGCTTAATAAAACGAAAAAATAGGATTAGAAATATGATAGTTAATTCAGCTCCATTGTAAAAAATAGAAAATATTCTTCTTGGAGAATGCAATGAAAATTTTGGCATTATTTTAATTCTATATATATAAATATTAGGTAAAGCGGAAATAAATGTCATTTTTTTGTTATTTATTTTGTTACGCCAAAAAATCCCACCAAAACAAAGGAGGACATTTTTCAAGGATAATGACGGTCGAGGGGTAGAAAAAGGTGCTTGATTTGAAAACAGCCACTGTTTTTCCTTCTCGGGCTGTTGTAGAGGACCCACTTCTCATCCACAGTAACGATCCTTTTTAAAAATGGATCGATTTCATACCTAGACATTAGCGATGAACAAATGTTTATCCGTTGTTCCAAGACCGTTGATGAAAACTCGTGCGGTACCAAAACTCCCTGTCTATATTTTTCCCCGAGTCTTTTCAAATGATCTTTTACTGTCGACCAGAGACAGCCGATGTCTAGCGATAATTCTTTTATTGTTTTTCGAGGATCAGATTCTACCAGAGAATTTAATGCGTCATCATCGATTATTGGAGGTCGTACTGATTTTGGTTTATTTTTCAAATATCTATCGCCACTTTTGAATTTTTTGAACCATCTATGGCATTTTTGAATATTCAATATGTTGCCATATGTATCACAGATACTCTGGGTAACTTATTTTGCTTTTAATCCTTTATCGAATAAAAACAGTAAACAAGATCGCAAATGGGTCTCATTTAATATCTGGCTTGGACATTTTCACTTTGGCTAAAAAAATATTAAAATATTTGAAAAAGTAAGACAAATAACAGAGCTTTAAAATGACACCAATCATGACGTATTCATTCGACAGCAACTCGAGGCAAACTGACTGCAAAGACGCAACCAAAAAAAATGACATTTCTTTCCGCTTTATCTAATAATATATTATATTATTTTTGCAACGTTTCACTCATTTTTACTTACTTACCTTTTTACTTTCTTTAAATATTTGAAAGTATTTGGTCTATCAATTTCTTTTCCGTTAGAAAAAGGTTTCTTTGTTTTTCCATTATGAAAACAATTTCATAGGACGCTTCTATCATCCCCAAATCTTCACAGCTTACTTTAGCATATATATATTATTTTTTCGTGATTCCTTCCTTATTCTCAGTAACATATTTTTATAACTCAGATCCAAGAACGAGTCTCATTTTTCCTTATATATTAGTCTATACTTTATTTCATAATGTATATTGAGACCATGTCATGGAGGCAACGGCTGTACAAAAGAATGGAAGAAGAAGAAAGTATTTTTTTAACTTATCTTCTTTAGATAGGGATGTTTATATGATTTTTCACAATATGTAATCTGTATTTATAAATAACAAGGGAGATAAGGTTTTTGAAATACAATATTAAAATTGATTCTTCATTCTGCTATATTTCCAGACCATTGAATCCCACTTTTGCTTTAGGTTCTGATTCTGATGAAGAAATTTTGGTTCCTGTAAATGCAACACGAAAGTTTAGAGGTTACAGTAGCAGTTATGAATCAGATTTTAAATCAAATACATCCCTTCCTTAGTAACCCAATACGGGAAGATTGTAGGGAAGGATTTCAAGAACATGTACTACACCATTAATTTTTTTTCAGAAGAATTGATCAAAATCAATCTAAATAAACATTTATATAGCTACAATAATTGCTTTTAATAATACATTACCATTATTGTTGAATGATAGCCATTAAATTATCCACACTTTTTAGTAGACATCATGGTTGATGAAATTTAAGCCTGTAAAAATGTATGCAACTATGACAAAATCTCCATTTTTGTAGATATAAAGATAATGCTTTATTATAAATTTTAAGATCTTCAACTTTATTGCTAATTTTACTGAAAACGTAAGCAAATAATTGGATAATATACCTTTCGATCCAATAATGAAAATTGGCGCTCGATACTGCCCAAACTATGACCTAGGCAAATCTTTGCCTTTTGATGGACAGTCGCTGTTCTATATTATTTTGCTCGCCACTTACTATTATATACATCTTTTATTTATTGAACAAATTGAATCTGTGATGTTGTTAACATTTGATCACTTTTCAACGTGCTTGTAATGTTATAAATATATCGTGCAACCGAACTTATTTCATCCAATATTAACATTCAAATGTTACCATATTTTTCAATGCACTAAATATTATAGTCACACATTGGAACGTTAATTAATTGCATGAACGTATTTTAATATAGATTAGAATGAACTCAATTCAGAGATATGAATCTTCCAAGAAGTTGAAGTCGCAGCACGATTTTAGCTCGTAAGACAAATTATAGCCGGGAAGGCGAGTCGAGCCCACTGGAACTGAAAATACATATACTGATATTATATAATCGGCAATTACAGTGTGATCTTGCACATTAGTGTGTGTGCAGAGTTATAGTTGGTTTGAGCTAAAGGTGACCAAGGCTCGGTGCAGTCTTCGTTTCTGAAGCCACAAGTTGGTCTTCCTATAGGTGGTTTTCCTGTAGGCCTATATGTAGGTCGGCGAGCATCAGATTTGGCTGCCGGCCGAAATTTTAAAAGGAGTGTGTCTGCCAGGGCTGCCACGACAAAAAATAATAATTCAATTTAACATCCAATCCGTTTGAGTACATGGACTAGCTGAAATTGGTAAGAAATGGCGTGGGCGTAAAGGAAGCTAACACAGGATGCTGTGATAAGAAGGCTACCATATAATAAATTTATGTTGAAAATCTTTTCAAATTTAATCATTTTATATACAAAGAAATTTTTGTAAAAAATGCTTTAATTATGCTACAAAATGATGCAAATTGATTCATATTACTACGTAAATATTCATGCAAAAATGCTCAAAGAATTTATTCCTTCAAAATATATATTTTTATCTTGATAAAATATCTAAGCAAACATCTACGTGGTATGTTTTCAATTTTTTTGGCAGGATGTTCTCAAAATATGTCTTTTATGCTTCATTTTTATTTAAGAGAAAAAGATATTTTTCTCTTTTGACTGAGTCAACTTCGACAGTAAAGCATATCTTATATTTTAGAATACGAGACAAAGAAACGATTTCCCAAAAGCTAATTCAACATATTTTAATAAAAGTTTCATAATTAAATATCATTTAAAAAATCAAAATAATCTATGCGATCCACAACTAAAAATTATATTTGGGTGCACTTTGTTGATACAATCCTGTTAATTTCTTCTACATTTATGAAGGATTTAAATTTACTTCTTCATGAAATGATCTAGGATCGGTCATGACTACTTGTAATATTATTTTCCACCAATTTTTATCCAATATAACGTGCGAGATTTCATATTTTATAGGGTGATATTTTTTCCACAGTCATAACATCTTTCAATTTTATTAAACTAAGCATTTAAGAAGAATTCAAAATCAAGCATTTCTTTTTTGTAACAAACAAAAATCTTTAATATACGTAATCTCCACGTAATAGCGCTGTTAACAGCGACATCTTCCATCTCTCTTCATGTGCTATGTGTTATTTTAACAGCGCCATCTCTTGTGGCCCTGCGGACACATTGCACCTGTTTACCGACCGATCGCTTCTTGCGCGTGCACCGTTGCCGGTTTGGTAGTGACGCGCAGAAGGCGGGAGTCGGAAGAGTCGTCGGTTAGCCTTGACAGCGGGAGGTCGTCCTTCCTGCAGCCAGATATCCCTCTCGTGTAGAATAAATAGTTATTTAGAGAAGATAGTCTTTCTATTCGACGCCCGTCTATTAACGTTACACGTTTATGAAGAATATATTTGACTTTCTCCACAGTAAGAAATCTTTTTGAAATGCAAGCAAGCACATTGTTATTAAATCCTTTCCTTCCTCCTAAGGTTTCATAATAATTTATACATTCATACAACAACATCAACAAATATATTCCTCATTAAGCATATTGTATTTTTAGAAAGAAGACAAGACTTGAGTTGGCGTAGAAAGTCAAAATAAAACACTTTGAAGAAATGGCTTATTGCTATGCAATTGCTCTCCCAAGGTTCTTTCACGGACATGTCTAACCCTCAGTGTCCAGAAAGCATTGTTTCTAAAAATATTTTACAGGCGCTTGGCAAGGCATTTGACAAGAAAATTATTACGGCGTTCCAATTTGGGTAGCCCTGTCAAATGTGCCATTTAAACTTCACTGAAGTTAGCCGAAGTCGCACACGTCCAGATTTAATACTCAGTGCTAGCGCTTCTTTCCCGGGACCAGCTCAACCAAACTCTAGTTCTCCTGTAAACCAAAGAAAATTTGTGTTTAAAGTAAATAAGAAGTGCCGAAATCGACGGGCAAGTATTTTTAAACACATTTTCTATCGACATGGACTCGTTACAATCGCACGGACTGGCCCGGTAGTGAAAAAGTTATAGCGATATATAGTGTTTTCGGACAAGATATTATGTAAAACTCTTCAATATCTAAATCGTTCAACGGTATTTTTTCGAAACAATAATATTCTACAGTGCTCGTTGGTTTATCGAGGAACAAATTTGAATCGCAAAATATTCGCGCTTTTAAATAACACAAGTGGCGCCATTAAAATCATTGAAATTCCGCAAGTCTTCATGGATAGTAACTGAATTATAAAAACGTTTGTTATAAATATAATGAGCAAATAAATAGCAAATCTTTGTCGTTGTGGATTACAAATTTATTTTCGAAAAAATCTATTCAATGAATGATTTTCTTCGGTGATGCCTTATGATTTATTAAAAAATACAGGTCTCTAGGACATTTCTTGCAAATATATTCATTGACCATTAAGTATACCTCCCCTTGGTTAATTAAGTAACTTTTCTTTTAGATGTTATTTTTGTGTAATGAATCGTATGTATCGTATCAAAATGTTATTGAATCTTCATAGTAAACTTTTCCTGACATAAAAATTTTCATATGATAGTTTTCTTTCATATATGGTTAAATTAGGATAGGATTATTTTTTTAGAATAAGTTATTTTAAATAGGGGAGGATATATAAGTGAGTAGCAAAATTATCATTCGTTTGTATTAAAATTTTAATTATTATTGCAAATTCAGTCATTCAGATGGGAAAAAATCCACAATCAGTATTAGAACTTTTATTTTTATGAATTTTTTTATACTTACTATATTATTTACACTTGCATTTGTAACAATGCAAGACATTCAAAATTTTTTTTTAAATTATAGTTTGGACTATATTCTCTTCTAAACTACCAATCATGTAGTTCTTCCAAGATATCATGATATTTTTATGCATTTTAATGACATGATATGACATATGTAGAATAGCAGCACACTTTACTGCCGATGTAAATGAATATTATTATCCAGATGAATAAAAATACTTTAATCCTGTTATACATTTCATTACATTGAATTGAAGGACTTTTTTTTCGAAAAAAAAAACCAATCCATTCCGACTGGAATAGCTTCCTCTCTATTCTATTATGTTTAGTTCCACAACTTTTCTTTGCGTGTTGCATGCTCCGCAAGGATTTTAGATGCTTCAAATAATCCTTACGAACATGCAACACGCAATACGAGTTTCCGCTCCTTGCCGCATACAATTCATCATAATTATTCGCATTTTTACATATAAATTTAAATTTCATGGCCACTTTCCTTGGACGCGATCTTTGGCACGTCAACCAAAGACCATTGTCTAGCGCCCCGGTAATCGCTCATATAATTTCTGACCATCATAAATTCGTGTCAATATACGAAGCCACTAATAATACACCGGCGAAGGAACAAACAAGAAGACATAATATCCATTTCAATACAAAAATAAACCTAAAACGTGTCACTTTCATGACCGCACGTTCAAACAAACAAAAAGTCGCAGAAAATAAGCATTAAAACGGGTCGTGATGACGCATGAGAATTGGTCGATACACCATTGATGTGTTTATTTACACGCTTTATGCCACCACGATTGGTTTAGTAGTAAACTGTTACGACCAAATAGCTGCAAACCTTTTAGGTTAAAAAAAATACTAGATTCTTCCTATGTAAGTCGACTAAATCTGAGCAGATTTGTATGCCAATATAAAGCTGGAGCTATCCAAATATCCAAAATTCAATAAAAAACTAACAACATAATATAATTACTTGATATTGTTCATAATTGCAATATTGAAAGTTAAATTGCCATGAACATTTTTATATAAAATCGAAATACACATAATAAAACAGAATTCAATCGAATGCATGTTGCACGATGATAGAACGATCACAAAACATAAACAAATACAAAAAACACCGATTATCTCATCAAGAACATCTGTTTTCCATCGATAAATCTTCTGTAGGCTCTCTGCTTAAACGCATTATGACATTCGATTTAAGCCCGATCTATTTTATTTATGAAACAACATTCAAAGGTCAACATATTTATAGATTTTCCTAGCATCAAAACATGATATTTCAAGTGGATCTGCGGTTTGTACTGGAATAAAATGTAAACATTGTTCTTGAGAAGAAAATCAATTATCGAATAAAGCTATCAGCAATCGAACTTTCAATAACTGAAACATTTGTTGCAGCGTAATCAAATAGACATAATAACCGTGCTTCTTATTTAAAATCTTTTAAAAACACACTTGCTAAGATAATGAGATGCATAACATCCGTCAACACAACCGTATGGCTCGATTGTATAAGTAGTTTTGCCGATTATGCACACTCAACTATTTAATTCCCAGCAGAGTGTTTCTTGATTTTCATCTACATTAAACATGCGCTATATTATTCTGGATTTACATGTTTTTAATATCAATGTTGGATGAATTTATAACAGAGCTATAAAGCGTATGAATAATTTCTTCCCTATAAATGGTTCATACTTAATTGGGAACAATTTTTTTTAAAACTTTAAGTAGTGAGCTAATTTTAAATCATCGTGAACTTAGATGCTATATTCATATGTCCATAAGCCATATATCTGTCAGGATCGCTGCAGCGTGTATGAAGCTTGTATATAAGTAAATAAACACTATCGATAGCACACAATATTCGGTAATTTCTTCAAATAAACAATACACTTGAAATCGATTCAGTATAACATCCACATAACATTATTAGCCAATAAATTTGGTTTAACGATCTATACAATCGTACGATGTACGCAAGATACTCTTTTCGTCTCTGTTTCTTTCCAAACTTAACGTGCAATACGCTCTCCGTCTCTGTCTATCTTCGAGCTCAACGTGTAAGAATGCTTTTTCTGAATCACTGGAATTTGGACACAGCTCTGTGTCTTACCTCTTTAGGGGGTTAATTCATGTGATACCTTTCTTAATTATATCAATAAGGCTGCGAAAGTGCCCTTCGATTTTTTTCACCCAAATGACCCGCTGGGTCTAACCCAAACTGAAACTCTAAAGCCATACTATTATAGCGTACGACAATATTCGTAACTGTGAGAGCATCTCGGGGTGATGCGTGATCGATCGTAGCGCAATCCATAACAATGGTCCCGATCCACGAGTCGGCTGCGATGAACGACGGAACACGTTTATAATTTAATTCGCTCGATGAAAGAGATCGAAATGAGACAGGTGCCGCGGATGATTAATAAAATATCGAACAATCAGCACAACGTATTTTTTCTTTTAATTCACAGTAGAAGAAATAGTAAAAAACAAGTGTAATATTGAGACGGAGGCGCTCTCGGGGGCAGAGTTCCCGGGCGGATAGCGCACGGATCCGTTCTTCTATCGGGCCGTGATGTGGCTAGACGAATGGATGGGAATAGACAGATTTCAAATAGAAAGACTCTTCTCTAAATAACTATTTATTCCACACGAGAGACAGAGAGAGATCTGGCTGCAGGAAGGACGACCTCCCGCAACCAAGGCTAACCGACGACTCTCCCGACTCCTGTCTCTCACGCGTCACTACCCAACCGGCTACGGTCAGTTGGTATGTAGGTGCAATGTCTCCGCAGGGCCACAAGAGATGGCGCTGTAAAAATAATACATTGCACCTGAAGAGAGATAGAAGATGTCGCTGTTAACAGCGCTACTAAGTTGGGATGGTTAATCGCTCACGCTACACAAGCGAGTGTGCGTGATGTGGAGCAAGCAGGTGATTATTTACTCGAGGGCAAACGCTTTATCGAAACGTCTTCTTGAACTCGAAATCGATCGTCTTCTCGAACTAGGGTTCAGAAACGAAGAGAGAAACCACCCTCCCCATGCCCGCAAAGATCGCCAATAAAATCTCGCCGTCCTTTTGACAATTTGTCGCTATTTTAATGGTCTGCTGCTGTTTTTATGAGACCTCATGGGAGGTCGGTAGTGACATCATCATCTGACTATTACTACTCCTTTGCAGAAATCTTTTCTTGAAAATAGGAAATCAGAAACTAATTGGCTTGAAATTTTCCAAGAATTTCTACCAGTACCATGGGGAAGGGGTAGCCCTTGCAGTCCGTCATCTGCTGCAGTCCCTTCAAACTGAGATTAGGTTCGTGGTGGTAGTGACCTCGCGTAACTCCTTTGCATTTTAACATAACCTCTTATTTCCTCCTCCACCGTACTTTCAGGTTCACGTAGTCTGAAAGCGGGAACCCCGCCTCCTTTAGGAGGGCACGAAGTGAAAGGAGTGAGCGCCTGGAAACTCTGTACGCAGTGTTTCCACAAAACACTCGTATGTGGCTAGTCCAAGAACACTCGGAACAGACCACGTAGCAACACGGGGCATGGACTCTGTCTTAAAGAGTCTATGATACCAATAAGTCACTGTCTGTCCGATCTCAACTAATGGCTGCATGTAACTGCACTATGATAATATCATACAGGGTGCGACAAACTGCCTTATGTTACAGAAAGACATTTAAAGTTTTTATTTATTACTTTACTGTCTGCGTCCTGTACATATGCTTTATCCCACATCTTGGTTAATACACCAACTAAATCATAAAAACATGCTTAGAAGAGTATCAAATTACACAGTTATTAATAAATGTTATTTTTTTGTGAAACAATATCTTTGTTTAATTAAATCTAGAATATCCATTACACACCTGATTACCTTTTTAGAGGCCATTTACACCACATACATATAAATTTCAATTACCTGCACGCGATGTGTGCATACGACTATGAATTTTCCCGACCCCCCAGAAATTTTCTTATACGACCCCCAGGTGTAATGAAGTCGACAAAAAGGATGGCTTCGCCGCGAATAACCGCCCTATGCTGAAGTGGGCGTAGTGTAATGCGGCTATAACTCGGTTTTAACGAGATACCGCCGCAGGCGTTTAACTCTCTGACGCAAGAGCCTACAAATAAATTTATCGCCAATATTCTGGAACTGTTTATCACTATAGATTCCCGACAGAATCACAGGAGAGATTTCCAGGTACCCGAGAGCGGACGAGTTAGCACGCCGTAATCCATCTCTGCAAGAGCGTCATCAGAGGGGCATTAAAATTTGATCCGAGACGAAATTAAAAATCGATCGATTGCCATCTTTTGATAATTTTCATTCATCAATTTCCTTTAAATGAACTTATTTACTATGCGTTTATTTATTACAAATCCATGTCAAATCATTCATAAGCGTCCCTGCGCGACTTTATAAATCTAGGAAAACAGATTAAATCTGGATTTAAAATATATGACAATTTCCAATCTCCCAAATTTATTGCTACTTTGAAAATTATTACCACAAACTAGATTTAAAAAACTGAATCTTTCTAATTAGCTTCCATGATCTATATATGATAGATTTGTTTATCGTTTAACAGAACAAATTATTTGAAACATCGAGTGATTAAGAGAAAATATGTAGCTATTTAGATCATAACATAATTCTTTTAATCGTCAAAATTAATTCTTAAGTATGAGAATGAATACACAAATATAATATTGCAGTTATAAAATTACAATTATGCAAGGGTGTGGACTCCAATCCCACTTCTGACACCACGTAACGTTTGTAACGTTAAGGCGAAGGCGCTTTCGGGGGTAGAGTTCCCGAGCGTCGAATAGAAAAACTTTCTTCTCTAAATAACTATTAATTCCACACGAGAGACAGAGCTAGCTGCAGGAGCAGCTACGACACTCCCGACTCCCGCCTCCTGCGCGTCACTCCCCAACCGGCAACGGTGCACGCGCAAGAAGCGATCTGTCGGTATACAGGTGCAATGTCTCCGTAGGGCCACAAGAGATGGCGCTGTTAAAATAACACATTGCACCTGAAGAGAGACGAAAGATGTCGCTATTAATCTGGAGAATTAAATCTGCTCAGATTAACAGCGCTATTACGTGGGGATGGTAAATCGTCTACGCAACACTACGTTTCACGCATAGGTCCTATGTCCTACGTGTCAGGGTTGTCGAAAACTGCCCAAAATCTCACCTTTAAATAACTTTTTTAATCTCTAGTCGTAATAACACGAAATAACTGTTTTTGTATTTTGCAATATACTTTTGATCTAATTTGTTTAAAGAAAATTAGTTCTGAGCTTTCAAAGTCAAATATAGCGTGCAAACGAATAAGAAATTTTAGCTTCTAAATTCTTTAAATAAAAAAACTAACAATTATTTTGAACTTAGATCAGCTTTAAAAAGTTTGCTACATGTCATACAGATCATTCAATAAGTCATTCGTAAGATCATTTCGTTGATATCATTAACATAATATTTTTACGTAGCCAAAGTAAACATGATATTTTGAAATGTTTATTACATCAACAAAGTCACAATGAGCAGCTTGAAAATATTTAAAGCATTGCAAAAAATATATATTAGCATTATTATAATCATGGTGATTCTTACCAACTTTGATTTATTGATTCGAGCGTTCTCACTAGAAATACATACAAAACACATCACTCAATAAGTTCGTAGGATATAAATCCTTAAATCTTCCTAAAAATGTAATGTAACGAAAATATAAGATTTTCATCCTACGAAATTATTGAGTCAAGCAAATATTTAATGTCGTTTCATATTTAAATATTGTTATAGTTTCATTTTTTGAAGGTTTTGACAAAATTACGAGCGTTATCAAAACAGTTGCTTACAATGATGCTCCACGCTAACGATTATATATTTGACAGTAATGGCTTAAAATCTATTTATCCGGTGATACTTATTTTGACCCTTTTTTGTCCGCAGGCACTTCGGGCTCTACCAGAAGACATTTCCCTGTTAATGATATAAAATTCCAATATGCCGCCCGGTGATGTCTCTCGACGGGCATCCGTAAAAAATAGGAGGGCCTCTCGAAGAGGATCGATCCTTCTAAGATCCCCAAACCAGACCAGGGAAATTCCCTGGGATATCATAGATAGATGCCTTACTCCTCTACTATTCTGCCACGCACTAGCCATTATCCTATCAACCTTATTGAACATCCTTAGAATTTCCCAAGTATCGACGCTCACCTTGTTTATATGGTTTGGATTATCAACGATAGGAGCTGTTTGGTTCTACCACAATTTAAAGGTTAGTGAAATTTGATTATTTATATTTTTAAATTGAATAATATTATAGTAAAAAAAATTCAAACACATCATAATCAACTACTATGAATAAGTTTTGGATTATAATCTTGTTGAAAAAAATCACCATTTCAATACAGGACATGCCATTTTAATATCGTTTTATCGATAATATGATGTTGATCTACATCAAAATGAAAGCTTTGGCTTCCCATATATTAACATTTAGTCATCTTTAATGTGTTTAATTATAAACAGCTATGGATGTGTTTCCAATATAGCTATTACTCATTAACTGGGCGAACTAATTTTCCACGAATTATGTCAAACGGAATGATTTACTTCCAAAAATTTCTGGCTGTGAAAGTCGTATAAATATAACGTTGTTATTTTAAACGATGAACGATTTATAAAACCGATCGCATTTAACATCCCATTCAATATAACGTCGTTATTTATTCTGATGTTAATATTCCATAGAATTCCTTATGCTTGTAAAAAAATGTACTTTTTAATGCATCATAAATAGTTTCATTTCCAGTATTAAAAAAAAACTCTTTAAAAGCTCTCATACATACATATCGATCATCAATGAAATTCTATTGATCTGAATTACATTATATCTGCATTAAATTACAAATTCTATTATGCATGATGAAAAGCAGCCCGCAACTGTATGAAAATAAATTTAGAATTTAGTCATTTAGAATAGCGAGTGATCATGGGAATATAAGGACCTGCTATGGTCGTAATTTAGGCTGGAGCGTTCACCAAAAGTGTTATTTGGCTATATTTTAGATCAAAACAGGTTTACAGTCTATACAAAAATTGTCTGCCAAAATAAAGCAAATGAGTGAAATTGGCATCATCTTCCCTCTTACCGTTTATTTCGGCGAAATAATAACAAATAAAGCACAATATTCGTTATCATGTTGTGGCACAATAATTTTTCATGTTGTGGTTTTCCACTGTCTTTCACTTGTGGTTTGATTAGGAGAAATTTATTCGAATAAGAATTTAAGATAGAACCCACAATGGA
The DNA here is from genome assembly GCA_008973525.1 of Stenopsyche tienmushanensis. NCBI lineage: Eukaryota > Metazoa > Arthropoda > Insecta > Trichoptera > Stenopsychidae > Stenopsyche > Stenopsyche tienmushanensis. The sequence goes on along the minus strand of WACJ01000167.1, from coordinate 18,555 downwards.
GTAGCTTAATTATCATAATTTTCACATTATATTTCAATTATTTTTGCAAATCCAGTCAGACATATACGACCCTGCACGATTTTATTAATCAGTATTTACATCCTCAAATCCAGTAACTCAGGATAATTCTGGATCTAAATCGACCATCATCGACAAAAAAGCTGCTTTTACAGTAATACTTAATTATGTTGAATTTTTACTAGATTTCAATTTATCCTCTCCTCTCCCAAACCCAATGCTACTCATCCAGAGAGCTATTAAATGACCTGCAATTTATGCTGCAAGCTCTTGAGCTATTTAGTTTCTCAATTGATCTGACTCCTCACTTTAGGGCAAAATTAGAAGCACTTTTAATAATCGTAGAAACTTGTAATTTGGAAAATTCTGTGCGTAAATTATTGATTTATAAGTATTAACATTTGAAGGCTCTAAGGAGGGGACACTTTTCTCTGTTTGTCCACCCAAAATGTGGTCTCTGCTTAACATAATAATCAAAAATTAATTTATATGATATCTGAGCTCGGTGGCTTTTGCAGATATCAGAAATATTAGATCAAATATTTGATATAGCTACTCTCAATTATTCGTCTAAATTTGTAAGTCTTTCTCGCTTTTTTATTTTCATATTAGTTATTGTTGAGAAATCAAATGTCAAAAACTGTAACAAAAATTTCAGTGTCGTCGTGTGAAGATCTGGATATTCCACTTGGGCAGAAATCCAAAAGTCCTCCATGGTAATTTCGGAAAATTTAGTACGATCAGTCCCCAATGAGACTAATTCTTCTTCTTCGGTGTATGAAAATTCACAATACGATGTATCAATCGTAGCAAATGGATTTTGTATCAAGTCATAATTTTATATATTTAAGGAAGGAAAATAATGTGCAATCTTTTCTTCCAAAAAAGTTAAATATTCTACTCTAATTCTCTCGGAAATGTTTTTTTCTTATTATTCAATTTTTTCAAAGAGTTATTTTTTCCAAAGTCCTGTCATTTTTTCAATGGATGTTATTTTTTTTTCATTTTTTAAGTAATTAAAAATATCTGCTAAATATGCCACATTAGCAAACCAATCATTATTCTAAAGATGTTTTATAAAATCATCCTTACCTTCATTTCGAAAAAAGATCAACAGATCATTCTTAAGTTCTTTGAACCGACATAAAACTTTACCCCTAGATAACCACCTGACTTCACTGTAAAAAAGCAAACACTCGTACTTAGCTTCCATAAAAATGCAAAGATTTTTAAACATGCGTCTTTTTAAAGGTCCTGATTTTATGAAATTCGCCATATTTACAATATGATCTAGTACATGTTTTAGTGCTGCTGGTAATGTTTTCGAAACTAAAGATTCTATATGCTAAAAACAGTGCGTAGTTATAATATTAGGGTTTCTTGTCTTTAGAGTGATAATTATTTACGACAACACTAAAACTAATATATAATATTATGGCATCTTCATAATATTTAGCGTTCTTAAAAAGGCTGGCAATATAATATGATAATATTTAATTGATCACATTTATTGAAAGCAAGTTTTGTTTTCTTGTTAGTCTCAACAAGTCGAATCTTAAGACAAAATTACAACAACAACAACAAGAGAAGACGTTTATCATTCTTCTGAATGGGCGTGATTTAATCACGAGGACAATGCCAAGTGCATGGGTTATTGATATAGTTACAGTGGGAAAATACGTGGGATGGCGTAACAATTATGCTTCAGTTGAGGTAAAAGCAATGTCAGTAGGACGAAGTAGAATAATATTTATGATCGTCAAAATAAGCAACGGTCCGAAATAAAAATGTATTTTCATTTAATGGTTGACGCTGGATTGGTGTGGGGCGTCGGCGACACCCGATTAATATGCTTCTGCAGAGTTTGCTTAGACTTGACGTCAATTGTGGCTCTCCAATATTAGATTCTTGTGTAACTTTCGCTTGACACAGTTGCTGCTTGAAAGCTCCCCATTTTTTATTGCATTTCCGAGAATTTTTACACAAACGTCGCATGTATATGAGAGCTATTCAAATATTAGGTCATCCTGTTTCAATCGCCGTTGTTTTTATGAAATTGAAAATATGGTTATTCAATATAATATAATCCAAGCTAAATCTTCTACTAGCTTATGATTACATACAAATTTTACAAAGACCATCACTATTAGAATGACAGCATTGAACGAATGTGGGAAAATTTTAAAACCCGTAGAAAATATATGTTATAAAGCTATTTAATGAAAAATATACTGATGTTAAAGGGGTGCTGTTTCATGCTAATATTTTTATTAAATGAGTAACTAAACTGAAAAAATAAATAATTGAACTAACAGACCCGCGGTAATCCGACAAATTTTTTGCAAGGCAGTGTCGGATTATCAAATTTGTCGAACTATAGAGTACAACCCCCGATCTCTCGTAGTCCGGAACATTTTGAAAATGAGTACTTGTAATTCGCCAAATTATGAAAATGATGAGATATACATAAATAATACAATGTTTCACATTATAGATTTCTTCTTCTTTCTGTGCCGTGTCAGGACCCCTCGACGTTGGGGTTCATTCTAGTGAAAACATCTCTGTCCTGCGCTGCTCAGAATAGTTCGTCCACTCTCCTTATTCCGATCCATTCTCTAATGTCTCGCAGCCAGCTCATCTACTCCTTACCAACCCCTCGTCTTCCATCTACCTGCCGCTTTCTCCTTTTGATTTTTGTCATCAACTCTCTCTTGGTTACGGCTCTCCTAAGTACGTCTGTGCTAGTGATCATATCGGTCCAGTATACCACTAGCTGATTCATAATGTTCACTTTCAGATTCCATGTTTCACAGCTATACAGAAGAGCTGACCATATGTAGCATTTGACCATTCTTTGTCGGAGTTTGAGACTCATATTGTCATCACAGAAAAAGGTCCTCATGTTCCTTCAACTTCTATTCGGCATCTTACTTTTAAATCCGGGTCAAGCGCCCTTGTTAGGATGCTGCCAAGGTATTTGAATCGTTCAACCACATTCACAATCACACGTTTTTTACACTTACCAATGAAAAACTATCATTAAAATGTACCAATCAGGACGAAGACGCTAAAATGTGTCGATAAAAACCATTAGCTTAAAAGATAAATATATTATTCCCAAATTAAAATAATCATTCGCCCAATAACTGTGAAATTGCTCATTATTTTTAAGCTATTATAAGAATTTTGATCTAACATAAAAGTAAAAAAGTAAAGGTTTATGAGACTCTCACGTGGTAGAAGTGAAACATCTTAGCTCCCAAGAAAAGATAATTTCATGCATTGCTTTTATTCGTTTGTTAAGGGTATTTTTTTTAAACTAAAAATGATGCTGTATGCTGTGTAATATGCAATAAAATAGGCTTACTACGGGTGCAGTGGCTGCTTTATGCTACATATAGACGCATACACACAGCACAGACGGCGCAGCGCATGCGTATAGAGACGCTCTCTATGATATATACAATAGAAACGGAGAAAGTGTCGCTTAAAGTTTCATTTCAATTAACTCCTAAGTTTACTCCGTAACGTTCAAGCCAATTTGCCCCATCACGCCTATAAAAGCTTCGCTTCAAAAACAACATCCCCAATGAAATTCAAACGCAATGATGTGCCATATTAGGCTATAGTAGTCGCCAAAAATTACATACATACGAGACATGTTCAGAAAGTAAGTGTACTGTGACTAGTATTTTTGTGTTTTTTGAGGATTGGCAATACTGAAAAGGTAGAGGAAGATCTTATGACAGAGCGAGCATCTTAAGAACAAGGTAGTATATAAACTCACGTTCCCCGTCAAGCGCGAGCGGATCAATAGCGCCCGTGAAATGATTGAACGACTTGAATTGGAAGGTGAGGATTTTCTGAGTTCTATTGTGACTGGAAATGAAATGTGGGTAGCCCATTAGATGCTTGAGTCAAAAAAGAGTCAACATGGTGGCATTACAATTTCGGGCAAAAAAATCATGGCCTCAGTGTTTTAGAAGCGAAAAGGCCATGATTTTTCGACTAAAATCATTTTAGTTGCCTCAGATGGAGACTATTAATGCACAACAATATTGTGAGACCCTAAAAAAACTCAAAAGGAACATTCAAAACAAAAAGAGGGAAATGCTAACAAGAGGAGTGTCCTCACACAGCCAGGTTTAATTAAATTTTCAACCGACAAGCAAGTGCAGAAAGATTCTGAAGCGGAGGAAGGAGCTGGCGCCGAAGAGTTCTTTGAGGAGGGCATAAAAAAGTTTGTGCCACGACTCGCCACATGCATTAAACGAGATAGCAGTTGTATGTAAAAATAGTCTATAAATCAACAATATCTTGTTTTTTTCAAATACACTTTTTCTAAAAATATATTAAAAAATAGTACACTTACTTTCTGAATATGCCTCGTATATAAATGGCTAACATAACACCATGCAAGAGCCTCAGCCATAAAAAACATATTCCGCCATTTCCATCTGTCATAGACCTCTTCTCTAATTGTCCAGATCTTACAGATCGTCTTCAAAGTTAGCATTGAATGTATTTAAAAAAAATGTTCTGCGTCAGAAATGAGTTTTACTTAAATAAGTCAAAATCATTAAATTTAAGATAATTATAGATTAACTTTAAGCAATGTATCAATACAAATATGTTGCTAAATTATAAACATGCTTTTCATTTGAAGAAACTTGTGCGTCTCTAGAGCATTTACAAATTTTCATGATTAGGACAAACTTTAATATTTTTGCATATATTTAAATTAAGATAAAATATTTTTTTGGTTCTATATTTAGTTTATGGCCTAAGATTTAATCTCTTTTCCCAATTAAATCATATTTTCACGTCTCCAAATGTTACTTACGGATATCAACGCAGCACTTCTTTTAAGATGCCATAAACATTCTTGGCAACAACATTGCACTAACATTTTGACACAGCAAGATGATCATACTGCTTTTAAAATTATCTTATCTAATGCTGCAAGCATTTGGGCTATTAATGTTATTTTTAGTTTTATATAATGTCTTTAGAAAAAAATGTCTCTTCGAAGATATCATAGGAACGCTTCAATGAAATTAAAAATTAAACATATTTTTAGATTCAATCAAATTTGAATGGTTGAATGGTTTGAATCAGCTTAAATATATTTGTTAAAGTATGTGATCTTCTTAAACTAGGGCAGACAATCATTATCAATTGCTATAATTTTAGTTTGGAAATTAGAGTATATTTATTTTCAGAGTGGTTTATTCGCGTGAAAGTTTGATTGACGCTAAACGCCGGAAGGTTTACACACATCCGATAGCAGTTCGATGTGTTTACACTGTTTTGGATTTTCGTTGCCATTCATCTAAAAAGAAATATATATGTTACTGGAAGCATTCATAATGTACATGAAAGTGTATCTAAAAACATTACTATATGGATTTTATTCAGCAAACCTTTGAACTTTATCATGGAATTGACTGTTTTTTTTTTTTTTTAATTTACACTACATAATCAAATATAGCGAAAAACATGCCGCTTTCCACTGGAAAAAATAAACTGTTAAAAAGATGTTGGCTCTACTCCAGAGAGGCTATTTTTGATACAAGAGCTCATACAAATAATTAGTACTATCAATGTAACGAAATTAATAAACATTAAGCGTAAAATATTAATACGGTGAGACCTTTATAAAAACTAATGTCACTTTTATGAAAACCAGCAGATATCAACGCATAAATTGCTGAAAATCTGGCATATTTCGAGTTTTATTTACAGGAACCCAAATTTCTTAATCAGTTTCATATACATATAAGGGCGGGACTTGACCACATTCGGTAATGAGTATGACTATAGAAGAGGCAAAACATGTAGAGCAATGTTATATTTTGTTTAGATATGATTTTATTAGCTGGTTTTGGTCATATTGTAACGTTGAGGCGGGGGCACTCTCGGGGGCAGAGTTCCCTGGCGGCTTCCCGCCCCCACCTGCTCATCGGGATGCCTGCGCTAGCGCACGGGTCCGTTCTTCTATCGGGCCGTGATGTTGCTGGACGAATGGATAGAAATGGACGGGCATCGAATAGAAAGACTATATTCTCTAAATAACTATTTATTTCACACGAGAGAGAGATCTGGCTGCAGGAGGGACGACCTCCCGCAGCCAAGGCTAACCGACAACTCTCCCGACTCCCGCCTCCTTCGCGTCACTACCCAACCGGCAACGATGCACGCACAAGAAGTGATCCGTCGGAATGCAGGTGAAATGTCTCTGCAGGGCCACAAGAGATGGCGCTGTTAAAATAACACATAGGACCTGAAGAGAGATGGAAGATTTCGCTGTTAACAGCACTACTACGTGGGGGTGGTAAATCGCCCACGCTACACCCTTCCTCCCTTATTATAATACAATATGTATTTTAAAGCACGTGAAAATTTATTCTGAAATTAATTAGGGTGGATAAAATTAAAATATATTTTTTTCAAATAGTCTACTATAAAACGAGGACTTCTCCATATAAAAGGAAAAAAGTCTCCAGCCAGATTCAGAATAAACAATGCTCACCTAAGGTCAGATTTGAAAGTAATCACTACTAGCAGTATTGCCCCTGAGGTAGAAAATATAGTAGCAGAGAAGATATGCTAAGTGCCAGGAAGAAAATATTAAATTGTCCTTTTTTTATTTTTTTATTCCTGTACCAGTGACAGATTTACCTCTATGCGAAGAAGGCGCGAACTGTGGATAAAATACCATCAATTGAAAAATTGGTTCTTTTCTGTATCACAATGCCGCGTTATAGTGAAATCTCTTCTCACAAAGAGTTTCGATATTATTATTGTCTAGCCATTACTAAATATTTTAATTCAAATACGCAATAAATAATATGCAATTGTCCACCACGCGGTTATTATTTAATTATCTTTGTATAAAAGTCGTAACTTTTCAAAGTGTATCCTCTACAAAAACATTTAGAAGAGCTTTCCATTTTAAGTAAATATATATATTTAAGAGAGCGTACAACAGGTGCGCATTGCCTTTCGCAAGACTTTTTTAATATCTACAGTATATCGCAATGAAAACTTTTCTGTTGCACCGAAGACTTTAAAAGCTCCACGAGAAAGAAAAGTTTCTCATACATAGGGAAGGCTTTAAGCTCGTCTGCGGCTAAGAAAGCTCGCAACCAAGAACAATGAAAGTCAATTTTAAAAAGTTTCCGCTTAATATATGCAGTCATAAGTCCTAAGCATCTATTTGTTCGACCATTAGAAGCAATCGTTTCAATATTGTAGTAAGTTTCTTCAATAAGCCAGATGCTGTTATTGATTTTTTTTTTAAATTCTCGAATTCTATTCTTTATTCGACGATAAAAAATTGAGCTGGTTTGGTTGTTGAATGATCATTAAGCTAAGCGTTTGAGGACTATAACCATATGTGTTTTTAAACTGATATAATGGAAAACTTAGCTCAACTGAACGTAATTAAGAATAATTGATATGAACCAACACTTGCCAAGCAACGTGCACACTATATTAAGACTCTCTTTTCCATGTCTTAATTTCATAAAATATAACAATTCAGGATTCATTTCTAATATATAATACATTTCTGTGCTAAAAACAGTCGCGCGCTCCGATGATATGTATTTGGTACACCATATGAAAAAGTGATCTAAAAACCACAATATTATTAGAGTCGAATCACAGGAATGAAAAGGTTAATAAGGTGTCATATCCGATATCTGAAGTAGACGATTTTCTAGAATTTTCTAATTCTTTTACCTCCATAATGGCCAATATTCAAATTGCTACTAAATTATGATTTTTTAATACTTTTCAACAATTTTTGTACAAAATTTCTATTTCTACTCGACTATGTGAATAGTAGATATTATATTATTATTGATTAAGCTACGCTGAATATTTTTTGCTTAAAGAACCTTTATCTATGTTCAAATAAACGATTTTGTTATTAATTGTCTTGCAAGAGTACCCTTTTTAAATAATTCAATGATATGCTTATTAAAAAATGCAATAAATATCCCTTGAAAAAAATAAGCTTCCCAAAAGGGAAATGTTTCAAGCAATGCAGACTACAATAAGGGTAGTAAGAAGAGCGAAACGAACGAAGCTCGTTGTTGCTCACCCACCCTTATTTGTTTTCTTTCTTTTCCCAAGAAGAAAAATTCATCAATTATTTATTCCGAATAAAGGAGATGCGATTGAGCGTAATAATTTTATTTCTTACGTCACCCGCGTTTTTATATGTTTTTGAGTAATGAAAATATCCCTTAAATGGAAATTGGAGATAATTTTAGAAACGACCGACTTCTCTTCCTTTTGGTTTCATTGAGGAACGGCGAATAATACATGCTACATCCGTTTTATCTTTCCTCTTGTGAATTATTCGATAAAATCCATTAGCAATTCATTCCTCTTTGAGAAATTTATCGGTGCTTTAAAATTATTATGATCGTACAGTTTACTTAAAACACGGTAAACAATCGAATATATACGCGAAAAATATTATATATACGATATGATGAGAAAATTTGAATTTATACCATTTGCCGAAATCAATACCATTTTCAACGAGCAAAAGATTAATTGATCATCGTTACTTAAATAGAAAATTCGCAACATCTGAATATCGGATGTGAAAGTTGGATGTGTATCTGTAATTAGTAATCGATCCGTAGACGAGTGTAGTTATGTAGATTTTCCAAATAACAAAGAACAATGACGATACGTGAACTGAAAGACCGTTGTTGAAAGATTTCTTTTTTATACAAGCCCTTTTGTGAGTGTTTTCTGAGATACAATTCATGAACTTAATGAAAGTATTCACTCCCTTGCAAGCAAAGAAGGGGCTAGCCTCGGTATACTCTAAAAATATGTTTTCAGTAAAATAAAGATGCTTTTAAATCTTTAAAATCACCCGAAATTCGTCCGTGTATCCCGCTAGGTGAGTGGTCATAAAATAAAGGTTTAATGTCATTCTACGCCATTATCATAAATGGATATTAAAAAGGCTCTACTTCTGCATTATGCTGCGTATGGATTATGTAGAACGGGATAAATAATATGCATGCTAAGGGCATGAAGTCACTGTCAATCCACGTAGACAAAATTTGCAAAACTAACAATAGCCTTCTGTACGTGCATGATACTGGAATGCGCATATTAAAAGAAAGAGTCGACCGATATTCTTAGCAGCGGGAAGACACGTTCTTCTCGTCGGAATCGCATGTAGCCTCGCGACTGATAATATATACTAAGTTGTCTAGTTCCTCTTTTCTTCGTTATCCTTTATAATCATTAGGCCGATCAACCGCATAAGCCCGCAATAAAATAAAAACAACAATATTTTCGAGTGATTTTAAAATTTAAACAACCTCCTCGCGATCAGTCTTCTTCGGATAACTTCGTTTCATAATGAAAGTTTGTAATCGTTCTGTAGATATGTTCAGGTATGGCATCCGATCATGGCATTCGTCATATCAGCGGTCGGAAAAACGGACAGATTGGACATACAAACCGTGTGGCCACTCCGTCCTCTTTTAGGGCTGTTTGCGGTATTTTCTATGATCTGTACTATTACAGAAGCAACGTAGTGTCTATACACATTATATCATAGTATTTTTTTAAACAGTAACCGCCGCCTATATTTTAGATCGGGTATTTTGGGACTATCTTTGCATATAATTTTAAAACACTCATTATAATAGTATTGGTTAACTTTAAAAGCAGTATTTTCATTTAATTTTCAATATTATATTGTCAATATAGGTAACATCGCCAGGAAAAGCAGTCTTAGTAACGGGATGCGACAACATCATAGGAAATGCTTTGGCGAGGAGATTAGACGAGACAGGATTTCACGTCTTTGCCGCATTCACCAACAAAACTGACAATTTGGACGCAGAAATGCTGAAGAACGATTGTTCGGGTCGTCTGAGGACGATACAGTTGGACGTGACTTCCGAAACTCAGGTAAATATGCCACTCATAATACTAATGAAGTTGAAAACAGTGCATCAGACAAACTAACATTATTTCTTCCAAAGTAGTTTGTTTTTCTCATATGTTTCGAGTGGAACACATATTGAGTCTTTAAATAATTATAGACTGGTTTTTAGCCCATTGCCAAAATGAAATTTATGTTCCAACAGCGCGTGCCATAATGAACAGCAAGGTTGATAGCCCGTCGAAAAGTTTAATAGTTAAACGTAATCTTTGTTTTCCTGTAAGAGAGGAATCTTCGCATCCACAGTAGGCTCAAGACACTCATAGTGGGTAGTGTCAGATTTGTACTGACTAAACCCCTCCCTTGTCCTCAGAATCTCTTCTACGTATTCGTACCAAAGATCCCAGTTCTTCTTGCTTTCCATCGTGCTGTAGATCATGTTGTCGACATTGAACTCGGCTACTCTGAGTACTTGTTTCAGCAGTTTTCTCTAGGGTGCCCTAGCCTAACAACCAATGATGGTGTGCTCTGCGTCGTCAACCTCCGCTTGGCAGTGGGGGCACGTTGCAGATGGTTCTTTGCCAATCCGCTTCAAGTACGTCCACCGAAGCATGCATGCCCAGTAAGTACCTAAGTCTTATGACCGGGATAAGTCGATGGGTCCATCTTCCCTTGCTGGGCTGATCCCATCTCCGTTGCCAGGCTTCCCTCAGTTTCTGGTCATGTTCGTTGCGATTTTTAGGATCTTCGTAGTCCATGGCCCTCTTCTTTGCCTGGAGGTCAAGCGAGGGTATTCCAGCGATCACGAGCACCGCTTCTTCAGATACAGTTCTGTATACTGCGGTGACTCGGAGCCCTCCCTGCCGCTGGACCCCAGCCAGCTTCCTTCTGTAGCGTTCGTGTTTGAGCGACTCATGCCATATCGGGACTCAGTACAAAAGGATCGAATGTATTACCTCGTTTATGTTACGTCTTCTGCACGGCTTTGGTCCTTCAATATTGGGCATGATCCGTCCTAGATCACTTGCCACCTTCTGCGCCTTCTGCGCAGCTACTTCAATATGTTTTCTGAGGGTCAGCTTATTGTCCAAGAGGATCCCGAGGTATCTCAGCGATTTGCTGTATTCAACCTCGTGACCGTTCACAACAAGCTTCTTGACCCTCGGTCTTCTTCTTCCACTGCATTCCTGATCATTGTCTCCGTTTTATCTGCCGCTAGTCGCAGGTGATTTTCCCGCATCCATGCGTTGATTCTGGCGACGGCTTCATTACCCGGCGCCTCCGTCTCCCATTGATGTCGAGCTGTCACCAACAGTGCAACATCATCCGCGAAGACAATGAGTTCTACTCCGTATGGCATCTTTGTTGTTAGCAGACTATTATAGAGGACATTCCACAGAGTGGGCTCCGGAACAGATCCCTGCGTAACACCCATCTCTAGCTTCTTGGTCGTGCTCGTCTCATAATGATGGACACGTCGATCGTCACTGACGAGCTCAATTATGTATTGCCTTCCGGACTATTTCTATCGCTCTCTGCACTGCTCCAAGCGTGGATCGATCCGGTCTGAAGCCGTACTGTCTGTCTGACAACTTGTCTTCGATGTTCAACTGCATTCTCTAAGGTCTTCCCAAAACCGTCCAGCATGCACAGCGGTCTCATTGTAGTCTTACCCGGTTTCGGTATTAGCGCCAGCCTGGCTTTTCCGTTTTTGGTTAAATTTCATCTCTGCCAGGCAGACATTAAGTGCTCCCAGCACTATACCCGGGTACTCGGCAATCATCAGTTTGATGATCTCGCCGGGTATTCCATCCGATCCTGATGCAGTTACACCTAATCTACTATGCCAGAAGCATAGAGAATATCTTTCGTTTTTTCAAAAAAGTCTTTTTTTATCCAGCCGCTTCAGTTTTCAGGTCAATTTTGTCTCTTTTGATGCTGCTGAATATGCACCGTCAGTTTTTTTTTCACGCGCACCATATCCCTTTTGAGGACAAAGGAGTTTCTGAAGCTCAGTTGCAAATGGTTGTTCGTGTTTGAAATCATGTAATTTAAAGATTTTCGTATCCCCGTCACCTATGTAGATAGTTATCATATTTTACACCGTAAAACTTCTCGGACTGTGTAAACATTTTCAGCATTTTCCAGCACTTTCATACGTGCTTACCTATGTGGCCAGGTCGCTTATTTTTTCAACAATTAAATTTTCTTGTTTTAAACATTTTGCACCTCGGTTTTAACTTTAAAAATCGTCGGTTACTCTTCGAGCTTACAATAGTACTGAAGACTCTTCTTGAGACTCAAACTTCTTAAACTCATCGTTTTATTAAATTCAACTTGACGAATCTACTGTTATTACAAACAAAGCACTCTTACTCTGTTTTGTCAGAAGAACAATTACATAAAAAATCCATTTTAAATAAAGTTGTTTTATCTAACATTATTACATAGCTTCGTTAGATAATTTCGTTCATTGAAACAGTCTTGACCTGCATTAACATAGTCTTGCTTATAATTCATGGAGCATCATACAAGAAAAGCATGAATAAGGCTGTTATGAAATAGTTCCCGAGGGAGGTTGTAATACGAGTGAGTGACAGAATTATGCGTCTAAAATCACATCTATCGCATTTGAATGAGTTTTACATCGGAGACATTATGTACTTTGCGGAGTACGTTCGTAAACGTTTGCGGAGCGCTCTGAGTCGTAACCCTTTAACTCTTAATACATCGGGGTCTACAAATTGACAGGATGGGAGCATACTGGTCCGGAGTAATCTTTCAGGGGAATATGTAAATCAAACAAAGGAAACCTTCTCTGACGTCATAAGACCCTCGGTAATCAGCGGCGGGAGGCTTTTGTTAGCGTGAAGGCATTAAATCAGTCGCACATGAGCTTAGGCGCTTGAAATATTACATGATTGTTTTTTATAAGCCTGTACCCTAGATTTATAGGTATATAAAGGTTAGAGCTTAAAATCCAGTGCTACGCAAAATATTTCGAGGTTTTAATTATCGTTACTCGCATTTCGCACGAGCAATCGAGATTTATGAAATCCCTACCTGGAGATAAGATCTGACTACATGACATCAACAGATTGTTTTCTCTTATTATATGCATTTGTCTAATTGAATATAAATTCAACTATCTCTTCTACAAAATATATCAATTTTCGAGTGTTGGTATAGTGAATCGATCCTTGAACTTTCATTACAATGTTTCAGGTTCAAATTTAGATTTTGGAAAGGATCCCATACTAACGCATTTAGAAGATTGACAAAATTCATACTGCGAATTCATTTTCGTTTTCTCTTAATGGAAGATGGGCAGACCAATCTTGACTAATTTATAATGAAAAGGCAATACCCACAAAAATATTCTATGGAATAACAAATATTTTACTGCATACAAAATAAAAATACATAGTATAAGAATTTCTCAATTTCAACCTAAATAAGTATCTTATGACATGTTATAAATTTTAAATAAAATTATACGCAATGAATGAATCGTCACAATTTAAAGTAACCAAAATCTTTCTCATTGTTAACCCTTTGTAGTGAGCTTATTTTAAATCAACATGAACTTAGATGCTATATTCGTATGTCCGCCACTTATCGTCCGTACAAAGCCATTTATCTGTCAGGGACGCTGCAGCGTGTATGAAACTTGTATGTAAGTAAATAAACACTGTCGATAGCACACAATATTCGGTCGTTTCTTCAAGTAAACATTATTAAAGTACAACTTGGCGATATAAAAACATTGAAATAGCAATTATCACCTAACGTGGTGGCAAATTTTGCATTGTGACTGCATATATTTTATTTTGTGTGTAATAATTTCATATACGATTTTATGTTTCATAAAGGTTTCTACTTTTACGTCTTTATATTATAACCTTTTAATCGTGTGATTTAGATTCATCGAATGTGTTTCAAACACAAAACTTAAACGGTGCTTTATACATAATTTCTCGATGGAAATACAGATAACAACCCTCAATGACATTATTATATATATTCGTTTATACTTCTAGTATAAAATAAGCAAAATATCATTAAAGTCTCAACGATACGATTGAATCGTTCCACAAATACGCAATTACATACAGATAAAAGAAACTCAAAGTAAAAGAATCTCTCAATAATGGAATAAATTCCTCCAATTTATTATCATATTGAATGCATTAATCCAGGGATTCTAAAAATGTTCGTAATCTCGCATAACGCAGCATCCTGTGCTACAGATCAACATCACGCTTGCTAGGATAATTATTCAAAGGTACAGTAAATCACGAAAAGTTGGCCGAGGATTTAGGTCTCATACTAAATTAACGTTATTCACTTTTTTTACAGAGGCGACGCTAAATTGGCATTCTTGCGATGGTTTGAGCCAAATGTCATCCGCATTTACGTCATTTGGTTTTTTTTTATAAAATTTTAATTTCCGACGGGCGCAAAATGATTCTTATCTTTGAAAAGACCGATAATTTATATAATATCTAATCGTCCCTAGTATATGCGTTAATAATATTTAAGAGTAAATGTTATAAAGACTTAGCTTCTTCTTCCATCATTGTTTATTTTGTTTCAATAACTACAAAAATGCTGTGATTATTCAAATTGTAAATCTGTCATCTATATGAACCCATTCAATCTTCGATAAGCGTGGTTTTCCATTACGATTTCACTATGAATATTAATGCAAGTGATGACTTACGCGCGTCTCTTTCAAAAAAATACCCTCATTTCGCAAGTATTATAACTAACGAGCAACAACAGACTAGGCATTAATAAAACGTTTTTTTAATAATATATTTCGCAAAAAATATATTTTCTTAATTAAAAAATCGAAACAAAATTTTCATTGGGGTGCGGATACTTATTTCCAAATTTGAAGAAGTGCGGCTCATTTAAAAGGTTAAGAACCACTGCTCCACTTGATTATAAACATTATTTTTTTCAATATATACAAATAAAATATTTTCAACAAATCAAAGCTTTTAATTTTAATATATTAAAGTAGATAAAAACAACCTATTTTATTTAGTTTCTTAAGTATGCACAATAAAATTAATATTTAAAAAAAAAATAGTTTTTCCATTAAAATCTAACAGACCCATCTACCGTTGAATAACCTAACTTTTTAGCAAAGTTCTAAACCATGATTAAATTATTTTTGTACATTTCAGATTTTATCCGCATCTTTGTATATCGCTGAACATTTACCAGATGGCGCTGATGGTCTATGGGCATTGGTAAATGCTGCCTCTTGGTGTGCTCTTGGAGAGCTGGAATGGATACCTTTTTCAGTAATTCGAAGAGCTACGGACATAAATTTATTAGGTAAAAATTTATATGTTTATAGATATATTCGTATCGTACATTTGATTTCATGTAGGACTTATAGACATATTTTTTTCAATCATCCTCAATATGTTTACTTCAAATCAGTAACGCCCTGATAAGGTTTATCACTTTAACGCTTATCAGCTAAAAATTAAATAAATATATTTCACGATACAATCAAAAGTATCAACATATATCAGGGAACTGCCATATCTTTGGCTTTTTATGATTAACAAAAAGCTAATATTGCAATTAAAATACATACGGTTATATAAATCGCTATAAATTTTAAATTATTTCGAAATATACTAACCATATTTATCTATGTTATTCATCGTACATGCCACCGCCAATATGCGCAATCAAATAATTGTAGAAACTATTAAATAACAGTCGACCTGCTGTAATCCGACAATGATTTTGCAGGACAGTGTCCGATTGTCCAATTTGTCGGACTATTGAGTACTGCCCCTGACCCCTTGTAATCCGGAACATTTGGGGAAGGAGTACTTGTAATGATGTATGAAATGTATTAAAATGTTGAGATATACATAGATACCACAAAGTTTCATATTACAGTGTACTCTCGATTATCCGAGTGCTGATTATCCGTGCCAGAAAAAAAAATAATTAAACCTTTTTTTCTTATATGATTATGAAACGCACACAACAAAACGAACACAATACTAAAATAATGTGATGATATTCGGATAATAAGGCAACTCCCGATCAGTGCATGAGGTGTTCTATACACAGGTCAAGATTAAAGAAACAAAACTTTTCAAAGCGATAAGGATGATGCTTGTGTCTTTCATACCAAAACAGTAGCTACAAAGTGGTTTTTTTTGTAATCTCCTTGTAAAATAACTTTGCTTTTGTAACCAATATGGGCCAAGAAATAGGTGTATGCCTGTTTCTATCCTGAAGAAACCACATATACAAAGTTTGCCTCTTGCTTGGCCCACAATCAATGTTGGAGACGAACCTTTAAATGTTCTCGCGGTTCTTTTTTATCATAAATTGTGAATCAGCTTACAAAAAGATTCAATAATATCTCTGTGCCCCACTGGCCCCTCACATGGCCCGCGGACACGGCACAGAAGCGCTCCTCGTTTGGAAGCCATGCCTTCGCCTGTACAGAGGATATGATCCGCGGACATGCTAGGTGCAGTGTATGGACAATCCGCTCTATCCGCGTGGCCCAGTCCCCCATTAGTTGGGCACTGAAGTGGCCATGTCCCGTCAGGAATCGGGACGTCCAATGATTGCTGGCCAGCCAATGCGCCCTTCTTCTGTCCTCGACGGACCTGAAGAACTGAAAGAGATGACGCCCCTTATTGGACGACACCCATCTACCCTGCTATTCTTTTGCGGCAGCATCTTTGGCCCATTTTTTGACTTCATCTTTAAATGGCAAGAGCTCCTTTGCATCTTCGGCGCTGATGGTTGTCTGGCCCACCGTGAATGGGCGCCCTTTCCTCCAGTGGTGAACGACAGCGCTGACCTGCAGCTGCAGATCCATGGGGAAACACCCCTGCCAGTATCTGGAGACTGTCTGTGGCCGTCGTGCGATAGGCCGCTGTCATCCTCAGGAGCGCTTCTGCGCCGTTGAGTCTGTCCCTGCTTGTTGCGCCCTGCTTTCCAGCTGAAAAAAGTCTAGAAGCCCATGCCCCTGCCCCGTAAGTTGCAATGCTAACGTAGATTGCCTCGTATGCAATCCTCATATGCCTGGATAACAACCCCCATTCAGAACCGCGTAGTCTAGACATCTTTGCGAAGGCGTTTGCGGCCCTCCCAGTAGCGGTCTTTATGTTCGTCGAGAATCCCCCTCCCTTTTGCAAGGTGACGTCAAGGTAATTGATTTCCTTGACGTAGGGGATGCGGATTCCGTCCAATTTCATAGAGAAATGACTGCAGCTGCGCTCGTTGATACCTCCTCTCATAATTAACGCCGTCGTCTACCCGAGAGCGAAAGCGAGCCTGTTCAGGATGCTCCAATCTCATAGCAGTTCCAATGCCTTTTCCACTCTCTTCCTTGTCTCCCTCAAAGAGTTTCCGCAGACCATCATCATCAGGTCGTCTGCGTACACAAACAGCTCACAACCCGAGGGCAGTGGCAACTCGAAAACGGCGTCCAAAAGGACATTCCATAAATTACGGTCGGAGAAATAACTTCTTATGAGGCCGATGATGTTGGCGTGCACACCACTGTTGTGCAGTTTAGAAAACGTGTAAATCGAAACTGCGTAAATCGAGACTTCAAGTTCATACTAAAAACGGAAGATAGGTTCCAGAAAATAAAAATCCGCGTGATTCGAGATTTCAAGTCCATATAAAGTAGGGGGATAGGTTCCAGAAAACCGGGTAAAACGAGTACATTGTATATACACAAAAATAAAAATCATTGAAATAATCCGAATTTCTTCGCCAAAATTATGGACGACTTTCTTAGAGACCGCGTAAATCGAAAGATGAGTGTATTCGTCATTATCAACTATTCGAATATCGAAAACTGACCCTGATCCGGATATATTCGGGTATCCGAATAGTTTTTGACATATGAAAATAAAAAAACATTTTACATACATTAATTAATTTATTAAAATAATACATGAAAAAGGAGCGTCGTTTATTCAACTTTTAAAAATTCATATTTTAAAAATTACAGAGCATTGAAGGTTTCATATTTTAAATTTGTTCTTAATTTAGTTCTAATTTGTCCTACCCAAGTTGAAAGAGAAAGTGGTGTCATTTCCATACCAGGGTCCTGTGAGTTATTTAAGAAATCATCATTAGGTAATAAATTTGGATGAATTCTCTCAATAATACTTCGTGCCAACGAAATAGCCTCTTATTTGGTTGAGCATCGAAAATGTTCATTAGAACTGGAAACATTTCCACTTTGTAAATATATCAAGAGTCTATTTTTTATGTCGGCGTTAGTTTATTCTCTTCTTTTGTGCGTGTAATAATTCTTCACTTATCGAACTACCAAATTTTTCGAACTTATCGAATATGAATTTATAAACTCCCTCGGCCGTTATTAATATCGCATTATTATTATTTAGTTCATCAATAGCAACTTTCATTGGAGCCAGAACATTAAGTAAATTTCTTAAAATCATTAATTCTCTTTCAGAAACAATATCCATATTCATATCCGCCAATATTTTATTAACAGGATCAAACACCACCCCTGAATAATGGTTTCGGCCAGGTAGTGAATACCCCATTGTGATCTTTCGTCGATTTTG